>JARFIZ010000051.1:0-318099 GCA_036325965.1 Sinopyrophorus schimmeli | reverse complement strand
ATTTTTTTGTAAAATATTTTAATTTTTAAGATTTTATAAAATTATTGGGGGTCTACTGTAGTACGCAGAATTATATATATTTCACTTTGTGATGACACTATTTAATTAATATATTTTTTTTAAAATATTTTAATTTTTAAGATTTTATAAAATTATCGGGGGTCTACTGTAGTACGCAGAATTATATATATTTCACTTTGTGATGACACTATTTAATTAATATTTTTTTTGTAAAATATTTTAATTTTTAAGATTTTATAAAATTATCGGGGGTCTACTGTAGTACGCAGAATTATATATATTTCACTTTGTGATGACACTATTTAATTAATATTTTTTTTTGTAAAATATTTTAATTTTTAAAATTTTATAAAATTATCGGGGGTCAACTGTAGTACGCAGAATTATATATATTTCACTTTGTAATGACACTATTTAATTAATATATTTTTTTTGTACTGTAGTACGCATAATTATATATATTTCACTTTGTGATGACACTATTTAATTAATATATTTTTTTTTAAATATTTTAATTTTTAAGATTTTATAAAATTATCGGGGGTCTACTGTAGTACGCAGAATTATATATATTTCACTTTGTGATGACACTATTTAATTAATATATTTTTTGTAAAATAGTTTAATTTTAAGATTTTATAAAATTATCGGGGGTCTACTGTAGTACGCAGAATTATATATATTTCACTTTGTGATGACACTATTTAATTAATATATTTTTTTGTAAAATATTTTAATTTTTAAGATTTTATAAAATTATCGGGGGTCTACTGTAGTACGCAGAATTATATATATTTCACTTTGTGATGACACTATTTAATTAATATTTTTTTTGTAAAATATTTTAATTTTTAAGATTTTATAAAATTATCGGGGGTCTACTGTAGTACGCAGAATTATATATATTTCACTTTGTGATGACACTATTTAATTAATATATTTTTTTTGTGAAATATTTTAATTTTTAAGATTTTATAAAATTATCGGGGGTCTACTGTAGTACGCAGAATTATATATATTTCACTTTGTGATGACACTATTTAATTAATATTTTTTTTGTAAAATATTTTAATTTTTAAGATTTTATAAAATTATCGGGGGTCTACTGTAGTACGCAGAATTATATATATTTCACTTCCTAAAAACACCATTTAGTTAAAAATTTTTTTCAAATTTTATTAGTTTCTAACACTAAATAAAAAAATAGGGGGTTTACTGTAATGTACTGTAACAGCTTGCAAAACATTTCTTTTTGTTGTTGACGAACATTGCTTGAGTTAGAAATTTTTTTTTGTTTGAAAAAACAAAATGTTCTCTGTGACCCCGGACTATATATAGTCTTCAACGGTGAACTTATATTATCCTGGGCTGGATATTATTAGTTCAGCATTAGAAGCCTAACATAACTGATCAGATGTAGTCATTGGCATGTCCGTCAGGGAGGAATACGCACTCAAGCACTGACGGACTAGCAGCATTCCTGCTGCCTCAATGATAACACCTTCTCAGGTATTATAGCGGGGTCACAGAGACCACAAATATTATACGAGTGAAAAGTCTATATATACACATCAATTGTCGACCATCATTTGTAAGTTGCAATGATTGGTTACATTTTAATTAACACAAGACCAAACAAAATAGACGAAAGTCACTCTACAGTTATGTGAGAAAAAATGTCTTCGATTTTTCTGTAGAAATGTATCTAATTGAAAAAATAATGCAATTTTAAAATTGTTTATTATTAAAATTTGTAATTATATGTATAATTATAAATAGGTTGGCAGTAACGTCGGGCAAACTGTCAAAGTGACATTTGCGGTAAACGGACGAACAATGAAACTTAATGTTGCACATGTGTTACGAATTGAAATCCAATAAGCATTTTAATAGTGTTTGTGCATTATTTAAATACCTACGTAATTAAATTAGAAAATCTTGTAAGAAACTCTTCAATAAAATTTGACAGGTGGGTACATAGTAAATCATTAATTATCTTCGTTTACTAAGTATAAACAATTAAGAATATGGTAAATTGTACATGTTAAATAAATTTTTAAAATAAAAACGGCAGTTCAACAAAGAAAGAGGTGGAAAAGGCGGGGTAAAACAAGCTATTAGCTTATGGCGAAAAACAGGTTTTACCATGCAGAATGGATGTTTTAATACCGTTTGTAATGGTTAAGGTACTCTTATGTTTAACTGTGTGATTAAAGAGTATATACATATATGCATATAAAGATGGTTATGACAGCAACCTTTTTTTAAGATTTTTATCCAGGTATCCTAAGGAAGTTGGAGCCCTACGAGAGAAAGTATAAAAAAATTAAGAATATGGCAAATTGTACATAAATTTAAATGAATGTTTTTAGATTTTACCCAGCGATAGAAGATTGGCAGTTCGACAAAGAAAGAGTTGGAAAGGCTGCCTGGGTAAAAGAAGCTTTTAGGTTATAGAGACGAAACATATAGTATAGTATATACATATATGCATATAAAGATGAATTAAGAGAGCAACCTTTTGCAATTTTAAGAGTATCTAAGTTATTGCAGTAGTGGCCGTTTGTTAAGGAACGTTGTGGATGCAAATAACACAAAAGGTGACTGGAGAGTATATGTAAGTATAAACAATTAAGAATATGGCAAATTGTACATAAATTTAATTGAATTTTTTTAGATTTTATCCAGGGATAGAAGAGCGGCAGATCCTCATAGAAAGAGGTGGAAAAAGCTGCCGGGGTAAAACAAGCTATTAGCTTATGGCGACGAAACAGGTTTTATTTATAAACGAAGCAGAACCATGCAGAATGGCTGTTTTAATACCGTATGTAATGGTTAAGGTACTCTTATGTTTAACTGTGTGATTAAAGAGTATATACATATAAAGATGAGTTATGACAGCAACCGGTATACCCAGCAACCTTTTGTAATTTCAAGAGTATCTAAGTTATCACAGTGTAGTGGCCCTTTGTGAAGGAACGTTGTGGATGCAAATAACACAAAAGGTGACTGGAGAGTATATGTAAGTATAAACAATTAAGAATATGGCAAATTGTACATAAATTTAAATGAATGTTTTTAGATTTTACCCAGCGATAGAAGATTGACAGTTCGACAAAGAAAGAGTTGGAAAAAGCTGCCTGGGTAAAACAAGCTTTTAGCTTATGGAGACGAAACATATATACATATATGCATATAAAGATGAGTTATGAGAGCAACCTTTTGCAATTTTAAGAGTTTCTAAGTTATCGCAGTAGTGGCCCTTTGTGAAGGAACGTTGTGGATGCAAATAACACAAAAGGTGACTGGAGAGTATAGGATTGTAGCCCTCAGAATGTAAGATAACCTTTACTGTGTTTGCCATCTGTTTCAGATACTGCCGTTATCTTTGTTCAACATCCACTTACTTTATCTGCACAAGGCATCCGAGTTATATCAGGCCAAGCACTAGTTTATTAGTTTATTAATTGAGTCGACTGCTTTATTTTGGATCCTAATGGGGAATTTCAGTTTTGTAATGGTCGATTGCCAAAAGGTTGATGCTATACATTTTATGGAGAAACAGGTAGTACATTTTAAATAGAATTCAATTCTCTTTATGTGTTAGAATTTTTTTAGTTGAAAATTTTTAACTTGTTTATAAATTTTAAGTGCTTGCATGATTTCTTTCAATTTCATAACTGAATCTTCTTAAAATCCATTGTTCGGTGGGTTTCAATAAACGTGTAGGATCTCACGAAGCTTATAAGCTACTTCTTTGTAATTCTTCGGCACTTCTAGGTCTTCCAACGCGCATTTTTAATTTTTGTAATATAAAATTAATTGCTCGTTGTTCCAAAATTGTTTGAGAAACTTATTCGCTTTGGAGGACCTGAAAAACAAACGTTTTTAATTGATCTAAATTAATTCGAATAGTTACAAACCGTTTCTATTGTTCTCGAAGATCCTGAATTTGCTTTTTGAATGTTCATTCTCTTTCTCTATGGTTTTAACTCTTCGTTCTCCAATTGTGAACATGTTGTTTTATTTGTTTTTGTGTTTGATTTGCTTTTGGACTGCTTCTTGTTTCATTTTCTTTTCTGCATGCATTGAGAATTGAATTTTAAATTGTTTTTTCCGCTTGAAATTAAGTTTTTTTATTTGTATTTGACTTTGACTCACAAAAACAATAGTAGCGCTCTCATTACAAGCTCTTCTCCCAAACATCTATTCACAATTTCTTTTAGTGCACCAAACCGTGCGAAAACGGAACAAAATCGAGAATGGTGGTTTGCCAAAACGTATACGGCAAAGTAAACGATTACGAATGCAATCGCAACGAAAGACCGGCAAGCATCGTCGAATGCGGGGCGAACCTCTGTCCCAAGTGGAGCTTCGGAGCTTGGAGCAATTGCGATTCGAATTGCATCCAGCACGGGCAAGTCAGTTGCCAGCACGTCTCAGGTAAATCAATTAAAACCTATAACTTCTCACGGGCGTGCATAAGTACACGCACCTTTTTTTATCATTTAATAATTGTTGTAAATAATATGAAAATTTTCAGCTTAACCACTTTAATAAATTGTATGTACAGTTAAATTTTAATAACTCCACAACTCGAATTCTTTGATAACTCAAGTTGGAAAGTGTTTCTCGACAAAATGCCTATTTCAAAAAGGTAAAATTGAAACTATTCTAATATAACTATGGTTACGAAGTGATTAACCTTTCTGATTGGTCAATTAGCTAACGGCCATAATGGTGTATCAAAAATGAGCCAATCATAGTGACTTATTTAAAGTGGGATTTTTAAAGTATGCTTCAAACCACTTACAGTTCTAATTACGTTATATAAAACACCATTTCACATAAAAGATATATACATACACAAATATATATTTAATTTTTAAGCTTTTTAATAACTCGAATTATTGATAATTCGAATTAATTTTGGTGTCCTTTCGACTTCGACTTATCGAGGTTCGACTGTATTTTGAAATATGTAGAGCAGTGTTTCCCAATCTTTTTCTAACATTCCCCACCTAAGTCATTATAAAATTTTGATGCATATAATATATAACATATAAATATTTTTTTGTATATTTAAAAATTGAATTATTCCATAAATGAAGCCTAATTACAACTTGTTCAAGACACAAGGTTTAGGTTTTAGCAAGAAATCACTAGGAAATTATTAAGAAAAAGAAACAATAAGTAAATTTTAAAAACATAAACTAAAAAATATTTTTATATCGATAGCTCGAATTTTTGATAACGCGAATTATTTTTAGTTTCTCTTCAACTTCGACCTATCGAGGTTTGACTGTATTTAATTTTATAAATTTAATATTTCTGAACAATTAAGATAATTTATTTATTGAGTTTTCTCCAATATTAATTTTATTTGCGTAAATTAATGATCTTCAAAGTTTTTTGAAAAACCACAAATTCTGTATTTACTCTATTTGAGTTTTCTGAAAATACATAATGATTTTTTCATCAAAATTTCCTTTTAAATTTACAGAATAAAGTTTTGTTTTATTCAATTTGTGTTATACAAAAAAAATTGATAATTAAAAATTTCTAAAGTTCTTAAATATATTTTAAAAATTTTCCAAGTTATTAATTTATTTAATTTGATTTTTCTAAAAACTTAAAATAATTTATTCTTCGAGTTTACTTTAATAATTTTGCTAAATGTTTAAAACTGAATTTCATTCTATGTAAAATAAAACCGGTGCATGTACTTATGTACGCACGTTAAAAGTAATACTTCTTTGGCGCGACTAAATTTAATATAACAACGCGCTATGTTGCGCTTGTGTATAGCTAGACCAGTGGTTATCAAACTATATGTTACTGCGCATATGTCGTTTTATTTGAATACATTGCTATTTCGTTTTTAAATCCAAAAAGTAATTTAAACAAATTGAATAAATACGAAGATGTGCGCGTTCGAGCGAAAAGTGGCACATTTTCGAGCGAGGGAAGCAAATGAAGCGCGACGCGGAGCGGCGCGCTTCATTTTCCCGAGATCGGAAATGTGCCACTTTGAGCTCGAACGCGCACACTCGGCTTTAAGCACACTTTACAAGAATTAATTTACTCTCTGACAATTCGCAATTAAATATTACAGAATTATATTAATAACAAAATTCCCAAATCGCCAATTTTGTGCCTTTTAACAAAATTATTGTAGAATACAAACCTTTTTCGGAACATAAAATTGAATACAGTTCTTGACGTCTTAGAGACGTAAAAATCTACAATGACACCCTAAACGATCGACGTCTCCTAGACGTCATTGTATGTCAAGGGGTTAATCTGTGAAAAATTCATATCTTCGAAACCACGAAGATTTTCGATACGAAATTCGGTTTGAGTAGGTTTTGATTAATGCTTTTTCGCTTTAGAAAAGTTTTGTTGCTACAACACTTCCGGTTTTACAGGAAATCTGTTTCAATTTGGCTAATTCCAATGTAACGGTTTATATAAAAAAATTAATGAAGATGTGTAAGAAGACTTGACGTTCCCTGATTTTTTTCACTACTATTGTTCACTTGCAACCCTTTAACTTTTGGGGACGGCCGAATTGTTATTTTATAAATTTAATTAACAGGTGTTGAAAAATATTGAACAAAATAAAATAGAAAGCATTAGCGCAAGTTGGCCCGATTAGATATCGGCTCGCCTTTCGGGTCACTGATATGACTAAAAGTTCTTACCTAACGTCCGCTTTGCTTTGTATTTCAAAAAGTTGGCCAGTTTAGTACGAAAAGTCGAAGCGAGTAAATGTGTGCCGAACAACAGCGTCGCAAAATTAGAATTGAAGCCCTACGAAGGTGAATATTAATCCATCGTGCTTCTTCCTTAAAATCGTAACATTTCCGGCAAAATTGTAGCTGAATTTTTTTTTTTTAAATTGCAATCAGCTGCGAACGATTGCGACACCTTTGTTTGATTTATTTTTATTTTCCAGTCCATCGAGTCGGCGAATTTTCACCGTCGTCGGTTGGGAGCTACCCCTTTACGACCCGACGTTGCAACTAAGCTGTTCGGACCAGGTCCACGGACTCCTCGCCAGATGTACAGCCTCCAACGGTGAGCTTCTTTAATTCTTGTTACAGCTTCTATCTTTTATCAATCAGCCTAATGAATCTTTTTAAATCATTTAAATAAAATTTGGATTCTCATCGGTTCTTTAGAATTCATTTGGCCCTTGATTAATGTTCCTGTGTGGATTGCTTATAAAAAATTAGAATCGTTCTAAAATCATACTCTTTGATTGCAGCTGGAATTTTCTGCTCATTGGGCCGCCTCTTCCAACGTCGACGGTCGTTTTTTTTTAGCCGCTCTCGGGTAGTGCGCGTTTTTGATAATCGTAGTCTTAAAACCGTTCAATGTCCTCCCAGTATAAGAAGAAACATCCCTTAAATAATTTTTTCGTCCGCTTTAAATATCGTCCTAATTTTGTTGATTTTTAATAGTGAAAATGTAATTTTTGAAAATACTTCGGAAGTGTTAAAGTCGGGTTGGTACGTTTTGAGGTTCTTGGCGGATCGATGGCCTTCTCGAGCAGCCTACAGGGGCTCCATCGGAACAAAGGTAGGAGAAGTGACTTTAAAAAAAGAATCGCCATTACAATAATAATTATAAGAAATTAATTAATCAATTTAGAAAAAAGACAACAACATTTGGATTTCTTTTAATTTTATTATTTTGGTGGCATTTTGATTTATTTACTGTTTATCTTGTAAAAATTGCGGATTGTCCAAGCCTGTACAACGACTACAAAAATAATGTTTTTTTTTAAAAAGATAGAAAATTATTATAATTAAATATTTTGGTGTCGCCTCGATTATATCAATTTTCGTTGCACCATTTACTTTCTTTAAAATTTGTATAATTTTTACGTTTATAATAGTTAATTATAAACAATATTGAAGCATCAGAACGGCCGTTTTGGCAAATTTAAAAATGTCGGTTTTTACAGTATAATTGCCAATAAAACCGATACGAAATAATTACCCTATTTCTTTGATGGCTATCCAGGAATTATTTTATTATTATTTGGGTTTATAACAATTAATAATACACAGTTATATATCATAAGAAACGCCGTTTTGGCTAATTTTGAAAATGTCCTATTTTGCAATGTGAATCTAAGCAAATCCAATAGGAAAAAATAATTTCCTGCTTCGATAGCTATCCCAGAATTTGTTTACTATTTTTTACGTTTATAATAGTTAATTATAAACAATATTGGAGCATCAGAACGGCCGTTTTGGCAAATTTAATAAATATCGGTTTTTACAGTATAATTGCCAATAAATCCGATACGAAATAATTACTCTATTTCTTTGATGGCTATCCAGGAATTATTTTATTATTTATTGGGTTTATAACAATTAATAATACACAGTTATATATCATAAGAAACGCCGTTTTGGCTAATTTTGAAAATGTCCTATTTTGCAATGTGAATCTAAGCCAATCCAATAGGAAAATAAATCATTTCCTGCTTGGATAGCTATCCCAGAATTTGTTTACTATTTTTTACGTTTATAATAGTTAATTATAAACAATATTGGAGCATCAGAACGGCCGTTTTGGCAAATTTAATAAATATCGGTTTTTACAGTATAATTGCCAATAAATCCGATACGAAATAATTACTTTATCTCTTTGATGGCTATCCAGGCATTATTTTATTATTTTTTGGGCTTATAACAATTAATAAAACACAGTTATATATCATAAGAAAGGCCGTTTTGGCTAATTTTGAAAATGTCCTATTTTGCAATGTGAATCTAAGCAAATCCAATAGGAAAAAATAATTTCCTGCTTCGATAGCTATCCCAGAATTTGTTTATATTTTTACGTTTATAATAGTTAATTATAAACAATATTGAGCATCAGAACGGCCGTTTTGGCAAATTTAATAAATATCGGTTTTACAGTATAATTGCCAATAAATCCGATACGAAATAATTACTTATTCTTTGATAGCTATCCAGGATTTTTTTTAATTATTTTTGGTTACAGTCAAATAAAATTAGGATAAAACCTTTTTTGGAATAAATAAATTTAATAAAAAAAAAAATAAAAAAGAAAGCCAATATTCAAAATAGTAAAACCTTTTTGTATTATTTCCTTCTTCGATAGCTATCCAGGATTTTTTTTATTATTTTCTCGGTGTACAGTAAACACGAATAAAGCATTATGCATGATAGAAACGGCTTTTTTGGCAATAAATAAATTTGGGAATAAATAAAGAAAATAGAACGAAGAGTCCAAGTAGTTACGAACATGCATACTGACAATCAATAGGGGGCGCATCGAGTAAGAAGCGCTTTTTGTATGCGTACATATTTGTATGCGAACAAATTACGCGAACTCATGTTTTCTTGGCAAAAAAAATAGAATTTGCTAATAGAATTGTCTAATGGTTTTTAACTTTTAGGGCAATTTTTGGATTACGGCGGATTATATATTACGATAGAGAAAAACTCTTTGGAAGAATACAAGATGTTGTTATTAGAGCAGCTTGTGCACCTCCAGGAGGTGGTCGAAATCAATTAACACCGCGTTTTGTTTGTCATTTCGGGATGCTACTTATTGCCCCACCGAATGAATACTGTTTGAAGGCTATATTTAAGGTACTTAAGCAATGGTACACTATATGAAACTTTTTACAATTAATTGTTTTAGGCTATTATTCGCGGATTTTTGTTTGATTTTTCAAATTCCGTACGCGATTTAAGCGATTCCATGGTAAATGCAGCTGTTGAAGTGTACGATAGGATTGCTGAAGATCTGTTACCAACACCGGCGAAGTCTCATTACGTATTTAATTTGGGAGATCTCTCGAAATGTGTTCAGGGTATTTTACAAAGATTCTGGAACTTCAAGAGAAGCTTCGGCATGATGAGTAAATTAAACATGTCTCAAGATTAGTTTTAAGTAGAAACAAATTTTAGATTATTTTACCACGAACGTTTGAGAGTATTTCATGATCGATTAATTAACGAGGATTTAAGTCGTACGTCTACTTTTGAAGAGAAGTTTGTAACAGAGCTTTTGCCAATCCTGTACTGCAATTGCCAGATGAAAAGTCTTAAATCTCCTACTTTAATTTGGAGATTTTATGGTGTTCAGGGCTGCACGAAAGATAGGATTTACGAAGAAATACACGATGTCGATAAATTGAAATCTATCCTTCATGTTTGTATTTGTTTAAATTATTATTAATTTTCCACTTGTAAAATTATGTAGGATTACTTGGACGATTATAAATGACGACTTCGAAGAAATGCACTTGATTTTCTTATGGATGCTGTTGAACATTGTTGTAGACTTTCAGAATATTAAGATCTGAACGTGGCAATGGATTATTAATGTGGAGTAGGTGGAATGGGTAAACAAAGTCTTACAAGATTAGCATCTCATGTAAATGTTTTACAAGTAATGTTATATTTTGATTATTAACATCAAAATACAGTAAGGGATTTTAGGTACTTCAAATTTTTTTGATGATCTTCGAAAGTTATATTTTAATGCTGGCGCAGCTAATGAAAATACTGTCTTCTTATTTACTGATACACAAATAGTTTTAGAAGAGTTCCTCCAAGACGTTAATAACATATTAAATCTGGTAAAATTGCCAAAGCATTAAAGCACTTTAATTAAAGGGCAAGGTAATTTTTTTGAAGGCAATCGAGATGGCATTTACGACTTCTTCATTCGAAGAGTTTGAAGTAATCTCCACCTCTCCTTTGTATGAGCCTTGTGGGTGATGCATTTAGGTATGTTTTATTTAACAAGAAAGAATATTAGATTGTAATAAAAACTTTTAAAAATGTTGCCTCAGAGGCTTTTCACTAATTAGTTTTTGAAATGGGTTTAGGATAAAAATGAAAACCTAAATCTTTTAAGCTTTTAAAAAATAATGTTTAACATGTCTTTGAAAACTGCCAATCTGCGATGCCAAATTATTGTTTTAAATTTTCTTTGTAGACGCCGATATCGAATGTTTCCTTCATTGGTAAATTGTTGCACAATTGATTGGTTTTCAAAATGGCCCGAAGAAGCCTTACTATCAGTGGCCGAAAACAGTTTAAAGGCCATTGGAGTCCCTGAATTAACAGAGCACTTAGCACAAATGTGCGTCACCATGCATAAAGTATATATTTTATTTCGATTGTATTTTTATTAGTTAAATTAACTTTTAGAGTATCGAAGACATGACTGAAAGATTTTACGAAGAAATGAAACGCCATTATTATACAACTTTATAGAGCTATGTTGGAAAGTAAAAGTTGCAAATAATTAAAACTCGAGATCGTATTGCTAATGGATTACAGGTACAGTAAAGAAAAATAGTGTGAATGTTTTATATAGATATAAAATGGATTTTGTAGAAATTATATGAAACAAACGAAGTAATTGATTCGATGAAAGCAGAATTAGTAGCTATGGAACCTGAATTGGCAAAGAAATCAACTGCTGTTGCTGATCGTATGGTGACTTTGGCCAAACAAACTGAACAAGCCGATAAAGTGCGAGAAGTCGTCAAAGCCGATGAGGATTCTGCAAAGGTATTTATTTATGTTTAAATGGAACTCCAAACACTCCAATTTGATTTAAATTTTACTTTACTAAAAATTTCGATTTCACAAAATTAATTATAGGGCAAAGCCGAAGAAACGCAAGCATTAGCTGACGATGCTCAAAGAGACTTGGACGTTGCGCTACCGGCTATGGAAGCTGCAACAAAAGCTCTCGAATCCCTCAATAAGAACGACATAAATGAAATTAAAGTGTTTCAAAAGCCACCTGATCTTGTTAGATTTGTTATGGAAGCTGTATGTTTATTACTTGGCGCTAAGTAAGTTACAACCAATTTATTTTAAGATTTATTTTAATTACATATAAATAATTGTAGGCCTGACTGGGCTTCAGCCAAAATAGTGATGGGCAATGTAAATTTGAAGAAGCTTTAAGAGTATAATAAGGATCATATTTCTGAAGCCGTACTTAAAAAACTTAAGGTGTACAACAAAGGTGACAACAAAAATTTCATACCAGAAAACGTTGCAGTTCTATCACAAATGTGCCAAAGGATGTGTTTATGGGTACGAGCAATAGATCAATATGCTAAAGTCTACAAAATCGTAGAACCGAAACGTAAACGATATGTTTTATTATTTTAAAACCGGTTCCACATTTACAAGAATTTATGTTGTACTTAATATAAATTGATCCTTTAATAAATAAAATTTTAGTCTGCAAGAAGCCGAAGTTGAACTTAAACAAGTAATGGGCGTTCTTAAAGAAAAACAAAGGCAATTAGCCGATGTTGAAGCAATGATAGAAAACTTCGAAGCAATGTATAATTCTTCTGTTGCCGAAATGCAATATTTAGAAGACACTATGGCGATTACGGCCACTAGGCCTGTGCGAGCTGGAAAATTAAATATCGCTTTAGGTGACGAACAAATTCGCTGGGAAATTGGTGTTAGTAGAGTAAGTCATCATAACTATTTAAAAGAGAATTGATTTTTCATACAACTTCTTATTTTTACAGGCCTTTGGTATCGAATTAGGCAATTTGGTGGGAGACGTTTTAATATCAGCTGCATGTGTCGCTTATGTTGGCGCATTTACAAGTGTTTATTATTTCAACAGAAAATGCAATACTGGTCACTCAAGCTGGCCGATGGCCCTTATGATTGATCCTCAAGAACAAGCAAACAGATGGATTCGTCAAATGGAAAGCCAGGATTTACGAATCGTTAAATTAACAGACGGAAACTTTTTGCGGGTCTTAGAAGATGCTATACGTATAGGACTTGCAGTTTTGTTAGAAGAAGTTGGTGAAACCTTAGATCCTACTCTTGCACCTATTCTGCTTAAACAAACATTTGTGCTGGTACTGTTTTTTTTATATCAAAAAGGGGAAGTTAGTAATCATTAATTATATCTTTAGGGAGGGTGCTTATTAATTCGACTTGGGGATTCGGATGTTGAATACGATAGTAATTTTAAATTTTACATTACGATGTTTCTATTTACCATTCCCCCGATTTATAAACACACAGATGCACATACAAACTCACACACACACACACGTTGTAGCGCCGTTATTTGTGGATGGATCTTTAAAAACTATTCAGATTCGGATTTGGCAGCCGTTTTGGCTTCGTATAGGCCTAAGAAACCATAGGCATGCTATTCCAAAGCTTTGGGAAAACGTTTTGAAAAAACAAAATCGATGGGTTAAAACCCATGTTCTTTTGGCAAATAATGAAAAAAATAGAATTGCTTTATTTTGTCAGGGGATGTTCCTACGTACCCCTACTAACTATAGCCGGTGTCATTTCTCGGCGCTCTCGCTCTAAAATAAAAATTTTCCATAGAACTAAATAAATAAAAAAACGGACTCCTTGATTCACAAAAAAAATCGTAGCGCCCTTATTTTCGATCCAATCATTACAAACGACACGGATTCGGAATCCTGAGACCTTTTTACATAAGTTACATGTAAAATATGTATAGGTGTGCCGTTAATTTTTCGAAAATTAAAACATGCGAATTTTGGCGCTCATTTTTGGTCAATTTTGAACTTTAAAAAATTGTAGCGCCGTTATTTGTGGACGGATTTTTAAAAACTATTCAGAATCGGATTTGGCAGCCTTTTTGGCTTCGGATAGGCCTAAGAAACCGTAGGCGTGCTATTCCAGAGCTTTGGGAAAACGTTTTGAAAATTCAAAATCGATGGGTTTTAACCCATGTATTTTTGATATAAAATGAAAAAAATAAAATTGCTTTATATTGCGAGGGGACGTTTCTACGTACCCCTAGTGACTATAACCGGTGTCATTTCCCGCGCTTCCTCTAAAATAAAAATTTTCGATACAAACTAAATGAATAGAAATACGTACCCCTTGATTCACAAAAAAAATCGTAGCGCCCTTATTTTCGATCCAATCATTACAAACGACACGGATTCGGAATCCTGAGGCTTTTTTACATAAGATACATGTATAATATGTATAGGGTGCGACGTTAATTTTCGAAAATAAAAATTGCGATTTTAGAGCTCATTTTGAGCCAATTTTGAACTTTCAAAAATTGTAGCGCCGTTATTTGTGGACGGATCTTTAAAACTATTCAGAATCGGATTTGGCAGCCTTTTGGCTTCGGATAGGCCTAAGAAACCGTAGGCGTGCTATTCCAGAGCTTTGGGAAAACGTTTTGAAAATTCAAAATCGATGGGTTTTAACCCATGTATTTTGATTAAAAATGAAAAAATAGAATTGCTTTATATTGCGAGGGACGTTCCTACGTACCCTAGTGACTATAACCGGTGTCATTTCCCGCGCTTCCCTCTAAAATAAAAATTTTCGATACAAACTAAATCAATAGAAATACGTACCTTGATTCACAAAAAAATCGTAGCGCCCTTATTTTCGATCCAATCATTACAAACGACACGGATTCGGAATCCTGAGGCTTTTTACATAAGATACATGTATAATATGTATAGGGTGCGACGTTAATTTTCGAAAATAAAACATGCGATTTTAGAGCTCATTTTGAGCCAATTTTGAACTTTCAAAAATTGTAGCGCCGTTATTTGTGGACGGATCTTTAAAACTATTCAGAATCGGATTTGGCAGCCGTTTTGGCTTCGGATAGGCCTAAGAAACCGTAGGCGTGCTATTCCAGAGCTTTGGGAAAACGTTTTGAAAATTCAAAATCGATGGGTTTTAACCCATGTATTTTGATTAAAAATGAAAAAATAGAATTGCTTTATATTGCGAGGGACGTTCCTACGTACCCTAGTGACTATAACCGGTGTCATTTCCCGCGCTTCCCTCTAAAATAAAAATTTTCGATACAAACTAAATCAATAGAAATACGTACCTTGATTCACAAAAAATCGTAGCGCCCTTATTTTCGATCCAATCATTACAAACGACACGGATTCGGAATCCTGAGGCTTTTTACATAAGATACATGTATAATATGTATAGGGTGCGACGTTAATTTTCGAAAATAAAACATGCGATTTTAGAGCTCATTTTGAGCCAATTTTGAACTTTCAAAAATTGTAGCGCCGTTATTTGTGGACGGATCTTTAAAACTATTCAGAATCGGATTTGGCAGCCTTTTGGCTTCGGATAGGCCTAAGAAACCGTAGGCGTGCTATTCCAGAGCTTTGGGAAAACGTTTTGAAAATTCAAAATCGATGGGTTTTAACCCATGTATTTTGATTAAAAATGAAAAAATAGAATTGCTTTATATTGCGAGGGACGTTCCTACGTACCCTAGTGACTATAACCGGTGTCATTTCCCGCGCTTCCCTCTAAAATAAAAATTTTCGATACAAACTAAATCAATAGAAATACGTACCTTGATTCACAAAAAATCGTAGCGCCCTTATTTTCGATCCAATCATTACAAACGACACGGATTCGGAATCCTGAGGCTTTTTACATAAGATACATGTATAATATGTATAGGGTGCGACTTTAAATTTTTTCGAAAATAAAAATTGCGATTTTAGAGCTCATTTTGAGCCAATTTTGAACTTTCAAAAATTGTAGCGCCGTTATTTGTGGACGGATTTTTAAAAAACTATTCAGAATCGGATTTGGCAGCCTTTTGGCTTCGGATAGGCCTAAGAAACCGTAGGCGTGCTATTCCAGAGCTTTGGGAAAACGTTTTGAAAATTCAAAATCGATGGGTTTTAACCCATGTATTTTGATTAAAAATGAAAAAATAGAATTGCTTTATATTGCGAGGGGACGTTCCTACGTACCCTAGTGACTATAACCGGTGTCATTTCCCGCGCTTCCCTCTAAAATAAAAATTTTCGATACAAACTAAATCAATAGAAATACGTACCTTGATTCACAAAAAATCGTAGCGCCCTTATTTTCGATCCAATCATTACAAACGACACGGATTCGGAATCCTGAGGCTTTTTACATAAGATACATGTATAATATGTATAGGGTGCGACGTTAATTTTCGAAAATAAAAATTGCGATTTTAGAGCTCATTTTGAGCCAATTTTGAACTTTCAAAAATTGTAGCGCCGTTATTTGTGGACGGATCTTTAAAAACTATTCAGAATCGGATTTGGCAGCCTTTTGGCTTCGGATAGGCCTAAGAAACCGTAGGCGTGCTATTCCAGAGCTTTGGGAAAACGTTTTGAAAATTCAAAATCGATGGGTTTTAACCCATGTATTTTGATTAAAAATGAAAAAATAGAATTGCTTTATATTGCGAGGGGACGTTCCTACGTACCCTAGTGACTATAACCGGTGTCATTTCCCGCGCTTCCCTCTAAAATAAAAATTTTCGATACAAACTAAATCAATAGAAATACGTACCTTGATTCACAAAAAATCGTAGCGCCCTTATTTTCGATCCAATCATTACAAACGACACGGATTCGGAATCCTGAGGCTTTTTACATAAGATACATGTATAATATGTATAGGGTGCGACGTTAATTTTCGAAAATAAAAATTGCGATTTTAGAGCTCATTTTGAGCCAATTTTGAACTTTCAAAAATTGTAGCGCCGTTATTTGTGGACGGATCTTTAAAACTATTCAGAATCGGATTTGGCAGCCTTTTGGCTTCGGATAGGCCTAAGAAACCGTAGGCGTGCTATTCCAGAGCTTTGGGAAAACGTTTTGAAAATTCAAAATCGATGGGTTTTAACCCATGTATTTTGATTAAAAATGAAAAAATAGAATTGCTTTATATTGCGAGGGACGTTCCTACGTACCCTAGTGACTATAACCGGTGTCATTTCCCGCGCTTCCCTCTAAAA
Source organism: Sinopyrophorus schimmeli (assembly GCA_036325965.1). NCBI lineage: Eukaryota > Metazoa > Arthropoda > Insecta > Coleoptera > Elateridae > Sinopyrophorus > Sinopyrophorus schimmeli. Next base: position 301,248 of record JARFIZ010000051.1, on the reverse strand, counting down.
TAAAAATTTTCGATACAAACTAAATCAATAGAAATACGTACCTTGATTCACAAAAAAATCGTAGCGCCCTTATTTTCGATCCAATCATTACAAACGACACGGATTCGGAATCCTGAGGCTTTTTACATAAGATACATGTATAATATGTATAGGGTGCGACGTTAATTTTCGAAAATAAAAATTGCGATTTTAGAGCTCATTTTGAGCCAATTTTGAACTTTCAAAAATTGTAGCGCCGTTATTTGTGGACGGATCTTTAAAACTATTCAGAATCGGATTTGGCAGCCTTTTGGCTTCGGATAGGCCTAAGAAACCGTAGGCGTGCTATTCCAGAGCTTTGGGAAAACGTTTTGAAAATTCAAAATCGATGGGTTTTAACCCATGTATTTTGATTAAAAATGAAAAAATAGAATTGCTTTATATTGCGAGGGGACGTTCCTACGTACCCTAGTGACTATAACCGGTGTCATTTCCCGCGCTTCCCTCTAAAATAAAAATTTTCGATACAAACTAAATCAATAGAAATACGTACCTTGATTCACAAAAAAATCGTAGCGCCCTTATTTTCGATCCAATCATTACAAACGACACGGATTCGGAATCCTGAGGCTTTTTACATAAGATACATGTATAATATGTATAGGGTGCGACGTTAATTTTCGAAAATAAAAATTGCGATTTTAGAGCTCATTTTGAGCCAATTTTGAACTTTCAAAAATTGTAGCGCCGTTATTTGTGGACGGATCTTTAAAACTATTCAGAATCGGATTTGGCAGCCTTTTGGCTTCGGATAGGCCTAAGAAACCGTAGGCGTGCTATTCCAGAGCTTTGGGAAAACGTTTTGAAAATTCAAAATCGATGGGTTTTAACCCATGTATTTTGATTAAAAATGAAAAAATAGAATTGCTTTATATTGCGAGGGGACGTTCCTACGTACCCTAGTGACTATAACCGGTGTCATTTCCCGCGCTTCCCTCTAAAATAAAAATTTTCGATACAAACTAAATCAATAGAAATACGTACCTTGATTCACAAAAAAATCGTAGCGCCCTTATTTTCGATCCAATCATTACAAACGACACGGATTCGGAATCCTGAGGCTTTTTACATAAGATACATGTATAATATGTATAGGGTGCGACGTTAATTTTCGAAAATAAAAATTGCGATTTTAGAGCTCATTTTGAGCCAATTTTGAACTTTCAAAAATTGTAGCGCCGTTATTTGTGGACGGATCTTTAAAAACTATTCAGAATCGGATTTGGCAGCCTTTTGGCTTCGGATAGGCCTAAGAAACCGTAGGCGTGCTATTCCAGAGCTTTGGGAAAACGTTTTGAAAATTCAAAATCGATGGGTTTTAACCCATGTATTTTGATTAAAAATGAAAAAATAGAATTGCTTTATATTGCGAGGGACGTTCCTACGTACCCTAGTGACTATAACCGGTGTCATTTCCCGCGCTTCCCTCTAAAATAAAAATTTTCGATACAAACTAAATCAATAGAAATACGTACCTTGATTCACAAAAAAATCGTAGCGCCCTTATTTTCGATCCAATCATTACAAACGACACGGATTCGGAATCCTGAGGCTTTTTACATAAGATACATGTATAATATGTATAGGGTGCGACGTTAATTTTCGAAAATAAAAATTGCGATTTTAGAGCTCATTTTGAGCCAATTTTGAACTTTCAAAAATTGTAGCGCCGTTATTTGTGGACGGATCTTTAAAACTATTCAGAATCGGATTTGGCAGCCTTTTGGCTTCGGATAGGCCTAAGAAACCGTAGGCGTGCTATTCCAGAGCTTTGGGAAAACGTTTTGAAAATTCAAAATCGATGGGTTTTAACCCATGTATTTTTGATTAAAATGAAAAAATAGAATTGCTTTATATTGCGAGGGGACGGTCCTACGTACCCCTAGTGACTATAACCGGTGTCATTTCCCCGCGCTTCCCCTCTAAAATAAAAATTTTCGATACAAACTAAATCAATAGAAATACGTACCTTTTGATTCACAAAAAAAATCGTAGCGCCCTTATTTTCGATCCAATCATTACAAACGACACGGATTCGGAATCCTGAGGCTTTTTTACATAAGATACATGTATAATATGTATAGGGTGCGACGTTAATTTTTCGAAAATAAAAACATGCGATTTTAGAGCTCATTTTGAGCCAATTTTGAACTTTCAAAAATTGTAGCGCCGTTATTTGTGGACGGATCTTTAAAACTATTCAGAATCGGATTTGGCAGCCGTTTTGGCTTCGGATAGGCCTAAGAAACCGTAGGCGTGCTATTCCAGAGCTTTGGGAAAACGTTTTGAAAATTCAAAATCGATGGGTTTTAACCCATGTATTTTTGATTAAAAATGAAAAAAATAGAATTGCTTTATATTGCGAGGGGACGGTCCTACGTACCCCTAGTGACTATAACTGGTGTCATTTCTCCGCGCTTCCCCTCTAAAATAAAAATTTTCGATACAAACTAAATCAATAGAAATACGTACCTTTTGATTCACAAAAAAAATCGTAGCGCCCTTATTTTCGATCCAATCATTACAAACGACACGGATTCGGAATCCTGAGGCTTTTTTACATAAGATACATGTATAATATGTATAGGGTGCGACGTTAATTTTCGAAAATAAAACATGCGATTTTAGAGCTCATTTTGAGCCAATTTTGAACTTTCAAAAAATTGTAGCGCCGTTATTTGTGGACGGATCTTTAAAAACTATTCAGAATCGGATTTGGCAGCCGTTTTGGCTTCGGATAGGCCTAAGAAACCGTAGGCGTGCTATTCCAGAGCTTTGGGAAAACGTTTTGAAAATTCAAAATCGATGGGTTTTAACCCATGTATTTTTGATTAAAAATGAAAAAAATAGAATTGCTTTATATTGCGAGGGGACGGTCCTACGTACCCCTAGTGACTATAACCGGTGTCATTTCCCCGCGCTTCCCCTCTAAAATAAAAATTTTCGATACAAACTAAATCAATAGAAATACGTACCTTTTGATTCACAAAAAAAATCGTAGCGCCCTTATTTTCGATCCAATCATTACAAACGACACGGATTCGGAATCCTGAGGCTTTTTTACATAAGATACATGTATAATATGTATAGGGTGCGACGTTAATTTTCCGAAAATAAAAACATGCGATTTTTAGAGCTCATTTTGAGCCAATTTTGAACTTTCAAAAAATTGTAGCGCCGTTATTTGTGGACGGATCTTTAAAAACTATTCAGAATCGGATTTGGCAGCCGTTTTGGCTTCGGATAGGCCTAAGAAACCGTAGGCGTGCTATTCCAGAGCTTTGGGAAAACGTTTTGAAAATTCAAAATCGATGGGTTTTAACCCATGTATTTTTGATTAAAAATGAAAAAAATAGAATTGCTTTATATTGCGAGGGGACGGTCCTACGTACCCCTAGTGACTATAACCGGTGTCATTTCCCGCGCTTCCCTCTAAAATAAAAATTTTCGATACAAACTAAATCAATAGAAATACGTACCTTTTGATTCACAAAAAAAATCGTAGCGCCCTTATTTTCGATCCAATCATTACAAACGACACGGATTCGGAATCCTGAGGCTTTTTTACATAAGATACATGTATAATATGTATAGGGTGCGACGTTAATTTTCGAAAATAAAACATGCGATTTTAGAGCTCATTTTGAGCCAATTTTGAACTTTCAAAAATTGTAGCGCCGTTATTTGTGGACGGATCTTTAAAAACTATTCAGAATCGGATTTGGCAGCCTTTTGGCTTCGGATAGGCCTAAGAAACCGTAGGCGTGCTATTCCAGAGCTTTGGGAAAACGTTTTGAAAATTCAAAATCGATGGGTTTTAACCCATGTATTTTTGATTAAAAATGAAAAAAATAGAATTGCTTTATATTGCGAGTGGACGTTCCTACGTACCCCTAGTGACTATAACCGGTGTCATTTTCCCGCGCTTTCCCTCTAAAATAAAAATTTTCGATACAAACTAAATCAATAGAAATACGTACCTTTTGATTCACAAAAAAAATCGTAGCGCCCTTATTTTCGATCCAATCATTACAAACGACACGGATTCGGAATCCTGAGGCTTTTTTACATAAGATACATGTATAATATGTATAGGGTGCGACGTTAATTTTCGAAAATAAAAACATGCGATTTTAGAGCTCATTTTGAGCCAATTTTGAACTTTCAAAAATTGTAGCGCCGTTATTTGTGGACGGATCTTTAAAAACTATTCAGAATCGGATTTGGCAGCCTTTTGGCTTCGGATAGGCCTAAGAAACCGTAGGCGTGCTATTCCAGAGCTTTGGGAAAACGTTTTGAAAATTCAAAATCGATGGGTTTTAACCCATGTATTTTTGATTAAAAATGAAAAAAATAGAATTGCTTTATATTGCGAGGGGACGTTCCTACGTACCCTAGTGACTATAACCGGTGTCATTTCCCCGCGCTTCCCCTCTAAAATAAAAATTTTCGATACAAACTAAATCAATAGAAATACGTACCTTTTGATTCACAAAAAAAATCGTAGCGCCCTTATTTTCGATCCAATCATTACAAACGACACGGATTCGGAATCCTGAGGCTTTTTACATAAGATACATGTATAATATGTATAGGGTGCGACTTTAAATTTTTTCGAAAATAAAAACATGCGATTTTAGAGCTCATTTTGAGCCAATTTTGAACTTTCAAAAATTGTAGCGCCGTTATTTGTGGACGGATCTTTAAAACTATTCAGAATCGGATTTGGCAGCCTTTTGGCTTCGGATAGGCCTAAGAAACCGTAGGCGTGCTATTCCAGAGCTTTGGGAAAACGTTTTGAAAATTCAAAATCGATGGGTTTTAACCCATGTATTTTTGATTAAAAATGAAAAAATAGAATTGCTTTATATTGCGAGGGACGTTCCTACGTACCCTAGTGACTATAACCGGTGTCATTTCCCGCGCTTCCCTCTAAAATAAAAATTTTCGATACAAACTAAATCAATAGAAATACGTACCTTGATTCACAAAAAAATCGTAGCGCCCTTATTTTCGATCCAATCATTACAAACGACACGGATTCGGAATCCTGAGGCTTTTTACATAAGATACATGTATAATATGTATAGGGTGCGACGTTAATTTTCGAAAATAAAACATGCGATTTTAGAGCTCATTTTGAGCCAATTTTGAACTTTCAAAAATTGTAGCGCCGTTATTTGTGGACGGATCTTTAAAAACTATTCAGAATCGGATTTGGCAGCCTTTTGGCTTCGGATAGGCCTAAGAAACCGTAGGCGTGCTATTCCAGAGCTTTGGGAAAACGTTTTGAAAATTCAAAATCGATGGGTTTTAACCCATGTTTTTTTGATTAAAATGAAAAAATAGAATTGCTTTATATTGCGAGGGACGTTCCTACGTACCCTAGTGACTATAACCGGTGTCATTTCCCGCGCTTCCCTCTAAAATAAAAATTTTCGATACAAACTAAATCAATAGAAATACGTACCCCTTGATTCACAAAAAAAATCGTAGCGCCCTTATTTTCGATCCAATCATTACAAACGACACGGATTCGGAATCCTGAGGCTTTTTTACATAAGATACATGTATAATATGTATAGGGTGCGACGTTAATTTTCGAAAATAAAACATGCGATTTTTAGAGCTCATTTTGAGCCAATTTTGAACTTTCAAAAAATTGTAGCGCCGTTATTTGTGGACGGATCTTTAAAAACTATTCAGAATCGGATTTGGCAGCCGTTTTGGCTTCGGATAGGCCTAAGAAACCGTAGGCGTGCTATTCCAGAGCTTTGGGAAAACGTTTTGAAAATTCAAAATCGATGGGTTTTAACCCATGTATTTTTGATTAAAAATGAAAAAAATAGAATTGCTTTATATTGCGAGGGGACGTTCCTACGTACCACTAGTGACTATAACCGGTGTCATTTCCCGCGCTTCCCCTCTAAAATAAAAATTTTCGATACAAACTAAATCAATAGAAATACGTACCTTGATTCACAAAAAAAATCGTAGCGCCCTTATTTTCGATCCAATCATTACAAACGACACGGATTCGGAATCCTGAGGCTTTTTTACATAAGATACATGTATAATATGTATAGGGTGCGACGTTAATTTTTCGAAAATAAAAACATGCGATTTTAGAGCTCATTTTGAGCCAATTTTGAACTTTCAAAAAATTGTAGCGCCGTTATTTGTGGACGGATCTTTAAAAACTATTCAGAATCGGATTTGGCAGCCTTTTGGCTTCGGATAGGCCTAAGAAACCGTAGGCGTGCTATTCCAGAGCTTTGGGAAAACGTTTTGAAAATTCAAAATCGATGGGTTTTAACCCATGTATTTTGATTAAAAATGAAAAAATAGAATTGCTTTATATTGCGAGGGACGTTCCTACGTACCCTAGTGACTATAACCGGTGTCATTTCCCGCGCTTCCCTCTAAAATAAAAATTTTCGATACAAACTAAATCAATAGAAATACGTACCTTGATTCACAAAAAATCGTAGCGCCCTTATTTTCGATCCAATCATTACAAACGACACGGATTCGGAATCCTGAGGCTTTTTACATAAGATACATGTATAATATGTATAGGGTGCGACGTTAATTTTCGAAAATAAAAATTGCGATTTTAGAGCTCATTTTGAGCCAATTTTGAACTTTCAAAAATTGTAGCGCCGTTATTTGTGGACGGATCTTTAAAACTATTCAGAATCGGATTTGGCAGCCTTTTGGCTTCGGATAGGCCTAAGAAACCGTAGGCGTGCTATTCCAGAGCTTTGGGAAAACGTTTTGAAAATTCAAAATCGATGGGTTTTAACCCATGTATTTTGATTAAAAATGAAAAAATAGAATTGCTTTATATTGCGAGGGACGTTCCTACGTACCCTAGTGACTATAACCGGTGTCATTTCCCGCGCTTCCCTCTAAAATAAAAATTTTCGATACAAACTAAATCAATAGAAATACGTACCTTGATTCACAAAAAAATCGTAGCGCCCTTATTTTCGATCCAATCATTACAAACGACACGGATTCGGAATCCTGAGGCTTTTTACATAAGATACATGTATAATATGTATAGGGTGCGACGTTAATTTTCGAAAATAAAACATGCGATTTTAGAGCTCATTTTGAGCCAATTTTGAACTTTCAAAAATTGTAGCGCCGTTATTTGTGGACGGATCTTTAAAACTATTCAGAATCGGATTTGGCAGCCTTTTGGCTTCGGATAGGCCTAAGAAACCGTAGGCGTGCTATTCCAGAGCTTTGGGAAAACGTTTTGAAAATTCAAAATCGATGGGTTTTAACCCATGTTTTTTTGATTAAAAATGAAAAAATAGAATTGCTTTATATTGCGAGGGACGTTCCTACGTACCCTAGTGACTATAACCGGTGTCATTTCCCGCGCTTCCCTCTAAAATAAAAATTTTCGATACAAACTAAATCAATAGAAATACGTACCTTGATTCACAAAAAATCGTAGCGCCCTTATTTTCGATCCAATCATTACAAACGACACGGATTCGGAATCCTGAGGCTTTTTACATAAGATACATGTATAATATGTATAGGGTGCGACGTTAATTTTCGAAAATAAAACATGCGATTTTAGAGCTCATTTTGAGCCAATTTTGAACTTTCAAAAAATTGTAGCGCCGTTATTTGTGGGCGGATCTTTAAAAACTATTCAGAATCGGATTTGGCAGCCGTTTTGGCTTCCGATAGGCCTAAGAAACCGTAGGCGTGCTATTCCAGAGCTTTGGGAAAACGTTTTGAAAATTCAAAATCGATGGGTTTTAACCCATGTATTTTTGATTAAAAATGAAAAAAATAGAATTGCTTTATATTGAAAGGGGACGTTCCCACGTACCCCTAGTGACTATAACCGGTGTCATTTCCCCGCGCTTCCCCTCTAAAATAAAAATTTTCGATACAAACTAAATGAATAGAAATACGTACCTTTTGATTCACAAAAAAAATCGTAGCGCCCTTATTTTCGATCCAATCATTACAAACGAGACGGATTCGGAATCCTGAGGCTTTTTTACATAAGATACATGTATAATATGTATAGGGTGCGACGTTAATTTTTCGAAAATAAAAACATGCGATTTTTAGAGCTCATTTTGAGCCAATTTTGAACTTTCAAAAAATTGTAGCGCCGTTATTTGTGGACGGATCTTTAAAAACTATTCAGAATCGGATTTGGCAGCCGTTTTGGCTTCGGATAGGCCTAAGAAACCGTAGGCGTGCTATTCCAAAGTTTTGAGAAAAACGTTTTTCTCCGAGAAAAAACAAAAGTTATTGGGTTTTAAATGTTTCATTTGAAGCCAAATTACTTTTATCAATATAGTGACAACAACTGTAGGACAACTATAATTAATTTTTTTGGGTTGGTTTCAGCTTGGATTGAAACATTTTGAGCGTTGCAGTAATCGTTTCTATTTTAAAAATTTGAATCCTCGAGCTGATGGTTAGAAGAGATGAATTATGGAAAGCAGCACCAGACTCCATCAAATACCTTCTGATGCCCTTTACCCGTACCATGGAATAAAACTATTCGTTATGTACCTTTTTGAATTTTTATCTTTACCTTCTGCAAACTGGACGGTGAAGTCTTTTTATTGTTGATTTTTTTTTCTACGTTGGCACAGGCAATAATCTTGGAATAAACGATACAACTTTCAAAATTGTCTAAATTGCAAATCTTTAAGAACGAATTAAATTTTATTCACTTTCTAAAGGTCTCGGTTTTTGTAAATATATTTTCAGCGATGAGACTCCACTTTCACGGTTTATTTATCGTCTTTTACTCTTTGCAAAGTTTAAACTTCTTTTATAAAGAAAATGGTTAAGGTGCTTTGAATACCTTTGTTAATAATTCTAACAATTACTTTGGGTTTTTTTTAATGAAGAATCTTTGTCGATTGAGAACAAAACAATAATGTGATTTTTCCTAATTTATTTGAATAACTACGAGCTACATAATTTGTTCTTAAAACTTCGATTATAATTATGCAGAACAGTTTATTATAAAAACAATCTTGCGTTTTGGACTTGAATGAGAAAACAATTAGAAGTAAATATTGCAAATATTAATTAAATCCGCGCTTATCGTTCTGATCTAACATTAATCTTTAAAATAAACAATACAAATACAGCAACACGCAAAATACATATATTAAAGGATAAATTATTTTAGTTATTCGTTCTATCCATTCTACACATTTTTTACAAAATTCTTCCAAATCAGATTCTTTGTCAAGATATTCAAAATCCACGCACATCAATAAATAATTAATCAAACAATTTTCAAACATAGCTAAAATACCGAAACTCAAACACAACATTAGGAATGCATCGATAGCTTTCAAATATGGAACTTTTGCCATCGAACACATCGAAACACTAAAGAAACATATCAAAAATAAAACCGTTCCAAAAGACAGCATTAATCGACGCCCCATCTCCTTAAAACTCATCCAAAAAGACAAATACGAAATGAATACTAATAATAAACACGGTAGCATCGTACACAACATATAATGTAGGAAAAATCTCGAAACAACTATTTGCACGACCAACACACTAAAATTTCCTGAGGCCCGCACATCAACTTCATGAAATGCTGTTACATTTTTTAATTCGAACTCATTCAAATCGATTCCAGTTAAGACTTCGATCGGATTAGTGCTCCAGACTAACTCAACTTCGTCCATCGGAAAACGATCTAAAATGATCTAATTAATTTTGTTTAATTTTTCAAAATTAATACTTACAAGTCCCAAACTTTAATTCGCACGTCTGCGAATCAAAAGGGAACCTTTTCAAGTTTTTCGTGCAGTAAACTTTGATGTTAATTTTTTCGCTGAGTAGGACGTTACCTTCGTCACCGAAAGCTCTCCAAAATTGTGTGTCGTCGGCGTTTGTGCATGTGCTTGCGTGGCCTTTTATTGTTGTAATTTTTGGGCGCCAAACTTTGCCTGTTATGGCCCTTTGGAGGGTTTGAAAATTGTAGCCCAGTCGCCTATCGGTCCATCTTTGATGAAGTAATAATGCTACATCGACTTCCTAAAATGTTAAATATAAATCGTTCTTATTAAATTAAATTACGGTTACACCATGATTGAAGGATTTATAAAATTAATCTCTTCTAAAGTTAAAGAGACGTTGATGGTGGCTGCTGTGAAATTGTTAGATGATATTTGTCTCATCTCTTCGATTTTTGTACCATTATTTAGTGATAAAGCCGAGCCAATTAGTAGAAAACAATCTACGAATTTACTTTTCATTTCTATTCAAAATTTACACTTCTAAATCGAATTATTAACTGAACTAACAAACATAAAGCCAATACAACTCCAAACAGCTGGAATATTCATTAAAAACATGATGGCATTTAAAAACCACATGTGCGTATTTCTAAACTGTTAATTTTTTATTCAAATTTAACATCACATCATTTTAGCACCATATTAACTTGAAGTAATGCTTAACAGTAATACTAAGAATCTTAATAAAACATTCTTATATAAAAAATAATACTTAATATATAAATTTCTTGTTCATTTTCAATTAAACAATTTAAGAGTTTACCCCACAACATAGTTTATACTTTCCATAATCCCCATTTGTTCTTAAATAATTATGCTGGGGTCAGTTTCGCTAATGGTTCAATAAGAGCCATTAAGCCAGCGATGGACGAAATTACTCCGAGGAGTCCCACCGTTCCTGGAGATAATTTAACATGTCCCAAAGCAGTCATTGGAATAAATATATCACAGATATTCTTAACAGTATCCACCATAATAGCTCTACTTTTTTGAATACACATTAAAGCCCTTCTGCTCATTTGAAAGATATCATTTAGGTTCTTACAACCTTCTTTAGTTATTATTTGGTTTTTCTCTGCTTTTAACAGTTGTAGTATTTCGTAAAAGTCTCTAACTAAATTCATAGTAATCGAACAAAGCCAATATTTGTTAGATATGCTACTCCATTGGTCCGTATTAAGTGTACATAAATCCACTCTTCCTAGCCATAATATGTGGTCCGCTAATAAAAATAATGCATTGCTAATTTTGCTTAACGTTATAGTCATTCGTAATGTGGAATCTGGGTGCTCCATTATCGATAATGTTGAATATAAACTATCAATACATCTTCCAAATCTCAACACTAAAACATTAATTAACTAATGAATTTTTCGGTTAGCCTCGTCATATTAGGATGATGGAAGATTATATATTTCGTTATCTTACGAAATATATATTCTCAATTAAGTAGTAGAAACGATGAGAAACATGTAAGTAGAGAATTGTAGGACTTTTTCATTAGTAGATCTAATAAGGTGAGGCTAACCAATTTTTCCATTATTCTGTTAACTAAAATACTTACATTTCCGGAAGGTACTAAGTTGGTATTCTAAATTTTTTAATATCTGTACATCTGTAATGTTGTTCTTTTGGAATTGGTACCATAATAATCTACTCAAATATTGTATCAGTCGAGCAATTTTATCTCTTCCAGCTGTTTGCGAGTTTAATTTAATTAACGATTCCATTTTAAATATAACTGCATGTAACGTAAATCTACAAACAAAAATTATGACTAAAGTAGCACTAATTATTTCACCTTTTTCAGAGACTTATGTATATTATTGTTTGATTACTTCATCGGGTTCTCTTTGCAAATTGAAAGTATGTTACTGTTACTCACTGTTAGCTATTAAAAAAAAAACGACTTTTAATAATCCATTCTCAGCAAATAATCTCCAAGATATTAGTGTTTAGTATTTAGATCAACAAATATTAAAATAAACATCAAAATCTTAACAAAATTACTATGTAATTATTCATAACATTAACTTAGCATGCCAGCTGTCATTAAGATTTTAACCTAAATCTCGCTGAAATTAATTCCCTAGTTATTTTATTTTTCTTTATTTATTTTGATTTTGCAACAATAGTTTCAAACTTTTTGTGCATTGCAGTTATTAATTTATTCTTATACATTTTATTTAATTTATTATTTTTTGGACTTCCTTTTTTAATATTTTACTTCTTTATCTTTTAAATACTTACCTTCTTTGTTGTCTTCCCTTGATTTATGTAGCACTTTGAAGGGCACTTAACTTTTATTTATTATTACTTTTATAAAATAACGCCACTTCGCTCACATATTATTTGTTTTTTTCACACACACTTAAAACACCTTCCTTTTCCCTTTTATTTATAGTATGTAATTGTAATGTAATGTAATGTAATTGTAAAAAAAGTTGCAATTCCAAGATTGACGTGCAAATCACTCTTAGTTTACACATTACCCATAAGGTTTCTTCTTAATTCATTACAATAAAAACAATCGTAAGGGTTGCAACTTTTTATTATATTAAAACTTTGTTATTTTAATTAATTAATTAGTTAATATAATTATTAAATTAATATAAAAAAAATTAAGTATATGAATAATGTATAATTTAAAACAAATAAGAAGTTTGAATTAAATATTTTTGAAGCCGCGGATTTCAAAAATGTTGAATTCCCAAATTCGTGAACCCTTTTTTTAACATTAAAATTTTTCTTATTAAAAAAAACAATGTAAAACTTTTATTATAATAAAAGTTTTTATTTTACCCAATTTTTTAATAAAAATTTAAAATTAATAAAAATAAAAGCAAAAAGTCAGGTATTTTAAAATCTACTAAGAAGTTTCAAAAAAAATTTTAAAATTTTAAAAAGTGTTTTAAACATATTTAAATTTAAAAATTTAAAAATTTTACAAAAACTTTTAAAATTATTGGTGGTATGAGAGCAAGGTATGTTTGTTCCAATTTTAAAAATGGTTCGTTTGGTAAAGATTCCAAAGACAAGATCAAGAGGTTTTAAAAATACTTGAACATTAAAAAAAAATTTTAAAATTAATATTATAAACATGTCTTTAAACGATTTAAAAAAAACTTTTCAAAGAACGCCTAGCTCATTTGGATAGAATGGGTTTGTTTTTTCCCTAAAGGTTCGGGGGTTCGATTCCCAGACCTCAATTTTTAAATTTTTTTAAAAATAATTCTTAAAAAATCCAACGAGGCAAAGGAAAACACTCCCGAATAAAAACGCCATGCTCGTTATAAAACGTTTTTTAAAGGTCTCGGGGATTTGAAAAATTTTTAAAATCTCTAAGAAAAATCCAACGGCCGACCGAACGTACGAATGCGAATGAGGAATGATTAAATTTTGGAAATTTTTTTTATGATCCCTGTAGATTAAACCCTTACATTTGGTGATCGCAAAGAAACTACTCGGAGTAAAAATTTTTTATTTTCGAAATTTTCTTTACATGTCCCTTTTACATTGACAATTCCCTTAACAGAGGTTTTAAAAGTTTTCATCGGGAGTACAGTGTTTATGATATTTTCCAACACCCTTTACATCCCCCCCCTTTTAAATTAACTTTAACAGAGGAATTTAAAATTTTTCATAGGACCTGTTTTATAAGGTTTTTAAACACTAAACCTTTAAAACGCCATACCATTAGGGTTTTAGTATGAAAAAATTTTTCAAATTAATATTAAAGGACCAGTACTTTAAAGGTTTAAAAATTTTTCTAAAAAACGCCAAGCTCAAGGGACCCGATCGGTTGTTTTTGTTCGAATGGTCTCGAGGATACCGTGAAGTTAAATTTTAAAAATCTCTAAGATAAACCAACGAGCCGACCGCGGCTGACTGCGACTGTTACTCGCGTTTTAGAAAATTTAAAATTTTGAAAAATTTCTAAGTCCCTGTTACGAGTTGACACATTCCCTTACATTTGTAGTGATAAAAGAAACAACCGGTAACTTGCGATTTGAAATTACATTTTTGCAAAAATTTATTTTGCCTAACCTTTTTTTTTTCCGCCAAAAGTTTCGACTTACCTTTTCTCACTTCTGTACTCCTGTTACAAATTGACAAAATTTAGTCCATTTTGCCCAAGTTTTCATCAAAATTTTTTGTAGCCTGCGGCTATAGTTTTCTTAATTTTGCAAAACCGAACAAAATTTTGTCAATTTGTATCAGGATCACATGATATATGAAGAGGTGTTCGAAATCAAAAATTTTTTAAATCGTTTTATTACATTTTTGCAAAAATTTATTTTGCCTTACCTTATGAAAGTGCAAACCTTTTCTTTTATTCCCGCCAAATTTTCGACTTACCTTTTCTCACTTCTGTACTCCTGTTACAAATCGACACAATTTAGTCCATTTTGCCCAAGTTTTGGAAAATTACATTATTGGAAATTTTCTTTTTTATCCCTGTTACGAGTTGACACATTCTTCTTACATTTTTAGTGATAAAAGAAACAACAGGTAGTAAATAGTTTGTTTTATTTCCCAACATCCCCTTACATCCCCCTTTACATGTAATTAACCTACTTAACAGAAGAACTCAAATATGTTTTCATCAGAGTACAGCCCTTGATGAGATATTTTAACACTACAGAACCTTAAAACACCCCACCATTTACTGAACATTATGTCATCCGATGTAAAGAGTAATTAATGTTTACAACCGACAAAGGCAAAAATTTTAATCGAAAACAACCCCTTCGCATCGGAGACATATAATGAAGATATTAATTAGTGTTAACATGAATTAAACTTTTACTAAAACAACACTTGTTAAATGTGCACATTCAACAAAAGTTGTTTTATTAAAAGTCCAAGTCCTGTTAACATTAATATAAATTATATATTAATATTAAAAGATTAACTAAATAATATGTTGTTATAAATATGAAAAATTAAAAATAATAAAAAAACTGCAAACACTTTTATAATTGTAAAGTTGAAAGTTAGAGCGATGCACACTCTTCTCATCGAAAGCTAGTTCCGTAATGGAATTTTAAACAAAAGTTTTCTAGAGGCCATCCATAATTTTTTGTATTCGTCATGCGTCGACGTAGACCATTCGATAGGTGGTAGAAATGACGTCACTTTTGAGGGCCCCCTCTAATGGACATATGGCTGTACTACCGGCTGTATTGTAGGCATCTTCATTAACGGCCATCCTTAATGACGTCACTCGGCGAGCTGCAACCCGCCATACAAACCCATAGGAACTGTGTGTTTCTGAAAATCAAACATAAATCAAAACCAATAATTAAAAAAACAAATTAAATGTTAATTACTAAATTTAGCCTAATGGCTCACTTAGAAATTATTTTCAAACATATATTTATCTTAAAAATAAAATAATACAGATCAATTAAAAATATTCCATACACCTAACGTTTCAAACTCTTTCCATATCGATTAGAATACCTTCGTACCACATTCCCATTCATCGAGGGCTAACATTTGTTAAAATGTATTATATACTCTCAATTCTGCGCTCCAGACCTAAAATAAATTATTATAAACCACAACAAACATACTAATAGCTATCACTTGTAATATTAATCATGATTCTATATTATTTTGACATTTAATCAAGAAAAGTGAACGCACACGTTATGTATGAACAACTTGCGGCACTTACATAATAATTATAAAACTTTCAGCAACATTTAATTACTTTATAATGGTTATTCTTACCTTAGAACATTACAGCTGTTGTTTAAAACATTATACATAAAATGTGAACTTAAATTGTTACATTTCGAACTCTTTCCATGTCGATTAGCATACCTCCATTCCACATTTCAATTCATCAAGAGGTAATATTAGTAAGAATGTATTATCACATCTCATTAGTATTGTATTCAGTATGTAACGTTTAATAAGTAACCAATTTGTTTAAACCTAAATCAAATCGCAGGTCTGTAGTCGGTAGACAATTTACTATGGTAAATACCCTACAAGAATAAAACTACTTATTATCATCTGCAGAAATATATCATAAACATTACACACCCTTTGTTGGTTTGCTGGAAGTCCAATGTTTCTTAAATTATTGAAATTAATCTTCTCAGTTTTACATTGAAGTGCAGCCGACATATCAATTCTTACATGTGGGAGTTGGGTAAACCCACCATAATTTTGAGCTTTCTTTTATAATTAACCCTTTGCACTCGTAAATATATGTTTTAAAACGCATCTTACCGCTCCTACGGCGATAAACGAGTGCAAATGGTTAAAAATATTAAAGCCACCCTCTTAAATAATATTGAAAATGTTATCAAAACTATTTTCCGTATGATAAATGTTCAGTAAATTTAATGGGCATTTTACATACTCGAAGTACTGTCCAAAAATTAACAGACGAAGGAATCATTGTAGCAAAACAAGGTAGTCACGAAGCATGCATTTTTAATGCCGTTCCAGAAACTGGCATAGCGCAGGTTGAACTAATGAAGATACCAAATGGAAAAGTTGGTTTTAGCAAAGCAATGTCTGCTGGTTGGACATTCGTTGATAAAACTGGAGAAAAGACCTTAATCAAAAGAAAAGTTAAAGAAATCAAAGATTTAGTTCAAGAACATTTAAAAGCAATAGCAACAGGGGACTTGAATCAATTAAACGATAACTTAAAACAAGAGTACAAAAAGAGACAGCTGTTACAAGAGACCGTAGTTAAAAGTTTCTTACTTACGCAAGGGTCGGAATCTAGTGTTGCATTAACAAAATTAGAAACCGATTTAACATCAGAAATGTTAGCAAATTGAAGTGGAAGACACTTACATTCAAGTATTATAACTTAGATGCACTTGGAGCTCGATTGGACAGTGGTTATCTTCATCCCCTATTGAAAGTACAGGCCCAATTTAGACAAATATGTTTGGAAATGGGTTTTTCCAAAATGCCTACAAATAATTTTGTTGAAAGCTCTTTCTAGAATTTTGATGCTTTGTTTTAACCGCAGCAGCATCCAGCAAGAGATGCCTATGATACCTTTTATGTATCTCATCCAAAAACTACCATAAAGTTCCCAATGGATTATTTAAATAGAGTAAAGAAAGTTCATAGTGTGGGTGGTTATGGTTCGCAAGGGTAAGAATACATTAATTGTTACAAACAAATCAAAGTTGAAATATTTCAGTTTTAGATATGGATACGATTGGAAAATAGAGGAAGCTCAAAAGAATTTATTAAGAACACACACGACAGCAGTAACTGCTCGCATGCTTTACAAAATAGCACAAAAGAAAGAATTCAAACCAGTCAAATTATTTAGTATAGATAGGGTTTATAGAAATGAAACTTTGGATGCTACACATTTAGCAGAGTTCCATCAAGTGGAAGGAGTTATTGCCGACCATAATTTAACGCTGGGAAATTTAATAGGCGTCCTAAATGAATTTTTTAGAAAATTAGGCATTACAGAGCTGGAATTTAAGCTGGCTTATAATCCCCACATAAAACCAAGTAAGGAAATTTTTTGTTTCCACAAAGGTTTAGGAAAATCGATTGAAATTGGTAATTTGGGAGTATTCAGAGCTGAAATGTTACCCATGGGTTTACCAGACGATGTCAGTGTTATAGCTTGGGGCTTATCATTAGAAAGACCAACCATGCTTAAATATGGGTACAATAATATTAGAGATTTAGTTGGACCTAAAGTTGATCTGCAAATGGTTCACAATTCCCCAATTTGTATACTGGATAAATAAGTTAAATATTTATCTTAATAAAATGTTGAAAAAGTCAAGAGAATGGGAGCAATTTATGTAAGATCTTCGAAAGAAATGTCACCTGTGCCACTTGTTAAATTGAAAACATCGTATTACATGCCTTTCATTATTTTAAAAGATCGTTTTATTTTTAAAAATAATATTGAAAATGTTATCAAAACTGTTTTCCGTATGATAAATGATCCGTAAATTTAATGGGCATTTTACATACTCGAAGTACTGCCCAAAAATAGTTTGCAGTTTGACCTGTATTATTTATTTGAACACAAAAAGAAAGAAATAAGGTGGATTACGCAAATTATTTAATGATGTTTCAAAAATAATAAACTTTATCATTAATGATTTCTTATAAAAACAGAATAGTACGATTTTGCTTGTAACTCGAAAGTTAATTGCATTAATACAAACGTTTAAACAAAATCTACCTTTGTAGTTCCACAATGAGCTGTAAAATATCCTCCATCGATCTGACTGAAAGAAGTACTATCACAAAAGGGGTGGCTTTGGCCGATTTCTCCTTTTGGCTGGCCGGGAATCGACTTCCAACTACTGGCGGTGATTTCGGTTCCTCCTAAACACAAGAAAATAAAATTAATATAATTAGCAAAAGAGTGAAAACTAATCTGGTGGTAAAATAGTTGGATAAAGAATTTAGTACTTCCTACTAAAAGAATAATTAAATGCAAATCTCATTAATTCATAAGTACATTTATACTTGTTTTTCAAATATTAATAAAATCTCTTTAGAAAATACTTAAACACTTAAAATTTGAATTTAATGTTGTCAAAGTAATGAAGAGTTTATACACTAATCAATTCTAAAAATCGGAGAAACTTTAAGAAATCGAGCGTTACTAAAATTTAATGAAGCAAACAAAAGATATTTAAATTAATCACCAACTATAGCAATTAACAACCCTTTAATTTAACAAAGGCTACCCATGGATTAAAAAAATAAGATCTTCATACTTACACAAAATGTGTGAATTTTAAAAGAAATCCCAAGAGTTACTATTTACCTTAAATAAAGTGTTGTTATGAGAATTATATGCACTAATTTATAATAATAAATAACACACAACCGTTCACCTTCGTTATATATTGCAAAATGATTCAGAAATCGAAAGTTTTATGTAAGAGCTGATATCCGTCATATCTGTAGAGCCCCAAAGCCAAGATACCTGATATCAAAAGCGATAAGGCCAATTAAAAAAGCCTCGATTATTTTAAATACAGTTGGATTTGTAACTGCCATATTCTTTCTAAAAAAGATATCTTAATTAAAATCTTCATTGCACTGCACAAATTATAAACTAATATACCTTTTTTAATCTATTTATGGACCGTTTAATTTCATCAGAGATATCAAACCTCCATTAAAATACACCAGCTTGAATTTAGTTTGGTGGTAACTAAATCCAATACCAATCTATTTTCCTCCCTAAAATTAAAAGTTGGGTTATCACAATATTAATTACTTTTTTAAACTATTAATTAAACATTAATAACTAAGAACGTAATACGAAGATGTCTGATTTACCAGAAAACATATTGCTTTATCTTTCAGATAAAAACGAAGTGAGTACACTAGACTTAGCAACCTACCTGAAAGAAGACCACCAAAGAATTATTGGAGCTTTAAAAAGTATAGAAGCACATGGTAATTTGGTTGTTGCTGAGCCCCAAAGTGAGAAACATGTAGAGTTAACAGATGAAGGAATCATTGTAGCAAAACAAGGTAGTCATGAAGCATGCATTTTTAATGCCGTTCCAGAAACTGGCATAGCGCAGGTTGAACTAATGAAGATACCAAATGGAAAAGTTGGTTTTAGCAAAGCAATGTCTGCTGGTTGGATATTCGTTGATAAAACTGGAGAAAAGCCCTTAATCAAAAGAAAAGTTAAAGAAATCCAAGATGTAGTTCAAGAACATTTAAAATCAATAGCAGCAGGAGACTTGAATCAATTAAACGATAACTTAAAACAAGAGTACAAAAAGAGAAAGCTATTACAAGAGACTGTAGTTAAAAGTTTCTTACTTAAGAAAGGGTCAGAATTTAGTCTTGCATTAACAAAATTAGAAACCGATGTAACATCAGAAATGTTAGCAAATGGAAGTTGGAATACACTTACATTCAAGAATTATAACTTAGATGCACTTGGAGCTCCATTGGACAGTGGTTATCTTCATCCCCTATTGAAAGTACGGGCCCAATTTAGACAAATATTTTTGGAAATGGGTTTTTCCGAAATGCCTACAAATAATTTTGTTGAAAGCTCTTTCTGGAATTTTGATGCTTTGTTTCAACCGCAGCAGCATCCAGCAAGAGATGCCCATGATACCTTTTTTGTATCTGATCCAAAAACTACCACAAAGTTCCCAATGGATTATTTAAATAGGGTAAAGAAAGTTCATAGTGTGGGTGGTTATGGTTCGCAAGGGTAAGAATACATTAATTGTTAGAAACAAATCAAAGTTAAAATATTTCGGTTTTAGATATGGATATGATTGGAAAATAGAGGAAGCCCAAAAGAATTTATTAAGAACACACACGACAGCAGTAAGTGCTCGAATGCTTTACAAAATAGCACAAGAGAAAGAATTCAAACCAGTCAAATTATTTAGTATAGATAGGGTTTATAGAAATGAAACTTTGGATGCTACACATTTAGCAGAGTTCCATCAAGTGGAAGGAGTTATTGCCGACCATAATTTAACGCTGGGAAATTTAATAGGCGTCCTAAATGAATTTTTTAGAAAATTAGGCATTACAGAGCTGGAATTTAAGCCGGCTTATAATCCCTACACAGAACCAAGTATGGAAATTTTTTGTTTCCACAAAGGTTTAGGAAAATGGATTGAAATTGGTAATTCGGGAGTGTTCAGACCCGAAATGTTGTTACCCATGGGTTTACCAGACGATGTCAGTGTTATAGCTTGGGGCTTATCATTAGAAAGACCAACCATGATTAAATATGGGTACAATAATATTAGAGACTTAGTTGGACCTAAAGTTGATCTGCAAATGGTTCACAATTCCCCAATTTGTAGACTGGATAAATAAGTTAAATATTTATCTAAAATGTTGAAAAAGTCAAGATACAATTAAGATCATTACTATTATATTTTTAAATTAAAATAAAAGTTTGCAAAAATAAAATAGTGATTAGTTGTAATAAAATAAATAAATCCGAAAGAAAATCTGAATACTTTTTGTAAGAATTGTCACATAATAAAATAAGATAAAATCACAGAATTCACCAAGTAAATTCTTAAATTAATCACAGGCAATATTACGAATCAATTTAAAAGATGTTACCTGAATAAGTATTTGTATTTTTTGTAGAAATCCTGAAGGTCTCGTAGGGGTCCTAAGAGATTGGCTTTGGTTCCTGTGCACATTTCTCTTTGAGATTGCTCCAAGTTGTAGTCACATTTAACTGGATGATACATGTGGATTAAATCTGTATCCACGCTACGTACTATTTTTATCTTTGATTTGATGACTTTGTCAAAAAAGGACACGTCTTCCAATCCCCATCCAACGATGGAAGTATTAAATCCTCCAAAACTTAGGAAATCACTTTTATAAATACTAGTAATGCCAAATCCAAACTGCCTCCAAAATCCATTTTTGTTATTTGGAATTAATTCGGAAATCGGTAACGACTTGTCTTCGATAGAATTATTTATAAAATTTGGATTATATAGACTGTAGACAATGGGAAAATAAATTTTCTTATTCCTCACCGTATTCAAGCGTATTCTTTGCAGACTCTTATGATTAAAAATAACATCAACATCTACAAAGAATAGAAGATCGTCCTCGAAGCACTCATCCACCCCATACTGAAGAGCTTTACCTCTCGAGAATTCCTCTTCAATTATTTTATAATCAATCTCACCCTTTCTGGACTTTATTAAATCTAAACTCTTTGTAAAATCTTTTAAATTTGCCCTATTTCTATATAGCACAATGAGCAGTCTTGTAGGTTCTTTTTCCTTTATACAAATCTCTTCATAAACATTTAGGAACCTTATAAAAGTCTCGTGTCTTCCACTTAGAGGTAGAATGAAAGTAATGCGCTTTTTATTTTGAAATTGATTTGAAGTGAAAGGTATTTGTAAATTTTCTCCGATTTTTGCTATGAAGTCATTTAGGAAAGTCCTTTGTTGGAAGAAATTTTGTGTTGTTTCTAATTGTTTTTCTTCATCTAGAACTTCTCTTATGTGAACGCCTGTAAACAAGTAAGATTACCTAGAGGCTTATAGGAATAAGTGATTTACCTGTGAAGGTTTGTTGAATATAAGCGTGTCTTCGCACAGGAACCGTCATCTTATGGCCTCTATATTTTTTGTAAGTTAAAGACATATCTAAAACTAAATCTGCACCATGTAAAGGATCCAGTCTCCAATAACCATAGAGGATTTCTCGAAAATCGATTACTCTTCCCCTTTGCTTTGAATACAAATTTATCAACTCCATGACCTAAAAGTTTTTATAATTAATATAAAGGAATTGTTAGTTTTAATCGGTTACTTCTCTTATTATATCCCCGAGGCCTTCTTTAAGAGATGAGCCAATTCGTCTTTTGGGGTTAGAATCTTTGGAGGAATAAAGAGATTTGGAGATTAACTCCCAATCCAAAACGTCCCCAAGGCTCTTGGGTTTGTACCTTACGAGACCAACAGGAGCACCTAGAAATTTATTTTGTTAATCTGAGGATTTGTTGCGATTTGTAACAGTTCACCTAGGACTTCGGGGTCTCCGAGGTAATTCTCTGATCCCAAAGGTTCCGCAAAAAGGGGCAAGCCCTTGATCAATTCCGTTACTTGTAACTGATCAGAAGGCACTTCCATGTGCGACAAAGATAAGACCACATCTCTGTGCAGAGATAGCATTTGCTGTTGCTTCTCTTGAATTTTCAATCCCTGAAATCAGTTGATTAATTGCAAGAGAGGCCAAAAAACTTCCTAACTATAAATAGATGCAAATAATTCGAACACTCAAGGCCAAATATTTGATGTGTATACCCTATAATCAAATGATTTAAAAATATGGCAAGCGAAACAAGTCGAGGGATCAATGATTTAAGATCTTCTTTAATGGCTTGTAGAACTTAAAACTGGAATGCTAAATTGCTTGGTACTTAACAGCGCAACCATAAAAAGATTTCCATTGTGCAAAGGGGCTAAAAAGGGTCTAACATTTTCTAGGAATCCGTTCTGTTTGTGTATTGAAGAGAATTGTACAGAAATTCTTAAAAATAATAATACATGGGCAAAATATTTTCAACTGAAATTGATAAGGGGTCAAAGAATTAATCGCTTCGAAGAAGCAAAGATAAAGAATGGGAGTCAAAAGCCAATTTGATATAAATATACAAGTGTTTCTACAATTCAATTTTACGTTGGAATTCTAATGAGCAGTTCTTCGAGGCAACTGGAATAACATACCAAGAGATAAGATAAGAGAGTTGTTACAATGTCAAGGTTTTTGGTTTACTTAAGAGTGTTGACTTTCTCCAAAATTTACCTTTATGTAATTATGAAGGCGAGCCATATATTGGGGATGTTTGACCGGGTGCATCGTTATAGCTCGATGGACTTCTTTCTGCTTAAGATCTCCACTGAAGGCAGCTTCTCCACTTTGATTGTGGTATAAAATGACTTGCATCTGAAACGGAGTCTGTTTTAAGAATTAAGTTGTTAATTAATTCGGTTAATTGAATGTACAGAAAAAAACGAAATTTAGCTATACAGTCGAACCTCGATACGTCGAAGTTGAAGGGAACCTAAAAATAATTCGACTTATGAAAAATTCGACTTATCGAGGTTCGACTGTATAGTCTTTTAATTTTTGATTAAAATTATTTGGAAAGTAAATTAATTCATGTAAATCACGCTTAAAATTGAGTGTGCACATTCGAGCTCAAAGTGGCACATTCCGATCTCGGGAAAATGAAGCGCGCCGCTCCGCGTCGCGCTTCATTTGCCTCCCTCGCTCGGAAATGTGCCACTTTTCGCTCGAATGCGCACATCTTTGTACTTATTGGATTTGGTCTATTCAACTTTATTTCAAATCAAAAAAAAATTAATTAAATATCGATTATATATTCGATAAACATATTTTTACCATAGCAATGAGTGGGAGCGAGCGAAAAGATACGATAAACTCATTAGTACGAGTGAGAGGGAATGATAAAAATTGTTTATTAATTTTTCGATGCCAAAATTTTGCAAAACATGCTTAAATTCGAGTGTGCACATTCGAGCTCAAAGTGGCACATTCCGATCTCGGGAAAATGAAGCGCGCCGCTCCGCGTCGCGCTTCATTTGCCTCCCTCGCTCGGAAATGTGCCACTTTTCGCTCGAATGCGCACATCTTCGTATTTATTGAATTTGTTCACATTAATTTTTGGATTTAAAAAGTCATTATTGATATCATAGCCAAAAAAGGATTTTTTTTCTATTTTTATACACACAAAAAGTAATTAATTTAAAATATTCCCAAACCCCTATTTACCGTGTAGATAGCTTCATCAGAAAACTGTAAAATATGCACAATTCAATCATTTATTTCAAACTAAAATAAAAGCATATAATGCATTCTAATGAATTAGATATATACCAACTTTTCTATCATAGATACGTAGTACAGTACTACCTGTGTATGTTACGAGGATTTGGGAACTTAGTAAAATCCTCAGGGGCATATAAAAAATAGTTTCGGACGTACCATGAGTCAAAATATTGGTGTAAAGGTTTGTAAGTGTGTATGTAAAAGTAGGTAAAACGTATAATATAAAACAGTTTTATTAAAAACGAAAATTTTAATTATTAGATATTAATTCATTGTCATTTAATGTTAACTTGTATTAAAAAAATTACTACTACTTTAGGTAAAACAAATTAATTAATATTTTTGCCCTGTTTTTTAATTTATACGGTTTCCCATACAAAAAGTCATGATTTTGATTTACACGGTTTTCTCCGGAACCTATCTACCGTGTAAATCGGGGAATAGGTGTGCAGTGGACGCGCAGTAACATAATTTTTGGATACCACTGTATTAAATAGAAGAAATTGTTTAATTACAATAATTAAATTAAAATAGAAAAGTCAAAAATACTTTAAAACCAATCTTTTAAATTTAAAATATTATTTATAAATTGGTTATTAATTAAAAAAAAATAACCAACAGTAATAAATAATTTCTAAGGCACATCTTTAATTTATTTTTAAAATAGTAAAAAAGTACTTTATAAAACAATTTGAAAAACATGCAATAGTTAAAAAGCCATGCAATAAATGGAGCATCTTGTTTAAACATTAAAGATGTTAATAAAATTATAAAAAACTCAATTTTATTACCATTTTTTTTAAATTAAAATTTTTGATATATTTTTACAGAGTACAGTCAAACCTCGATAAGTCGAAGTCAAAGAGACACCAAAAATAATTCGAGTTATCCAAAATTCGACTTATCGGGATTCGACTGTATATGTGACCATATATCCTGTTTTGAATGGGACTGTTCCGTTTAAGAAAATTTAAAAATACGACATTTGTGAAAGTTCCTACTTGTATTATTGCAATGAGTGGGAGAGAGCGAAAAGATACAAAACTCCCATTAGTGCAAGTGAGAGAGTCGAGAGAGTAAAATTGTTAGATATATAGAGCCGAACACGTTTTACAATCCGGATAATCGCGAATCCGTATAACTGAGGTTCCACTGTATATACAGAAAACATAAAGAATAATGTTGTTCTTCCTTGTAAATTCTAATATTATAAATGTTTACTTTTGCGTCGAATTTCCGTGTAACTGGATATTCCCTTTGCGGTATTTCTTTCAGATTGTATTCCAGTTGCGAGATCGAAGTTATTTAATTTAAATCTAATCACAGAAGTCAATAGAGGCATCCCTAGTTCATAATCTATTTTTAAACGAACGATAACAAATTCAATGTGTTTATGACTCATTTAATTAAATAGCTTGATCTTAAAACTTAATAGAATTTTGTGTAAATATTTATCCGAGGCATTTACATAATTTGTTTAACAGAAAAAACAAGTATTTAAATACAGTCAAACCAATGTAACTCGGTCAAATTAATTGTGTGCTCCGAAAATATTGCTTTAACTAAAATTTCGATGAACTTGGAAAAACCTTTACGCTTCTTAAATTTCGTTATGTAAATCCCCTGTTATAACGTTTTTATTGAAGTGTTAACGTTACGCTTTGGCATTTAATTGAAAGTTATTAATGTTAATTTCTGTTTTATTCCTATTTCGGCGATGCTTTCGTAACTGTTAAAATCCATTGACGACACACGACATTCTAAAATCTATTTAACATAAATTACCATTTAAATAAGAAAACTTAAAAATCGAATTTTTGAGTAACAGTAAATGTAAAAAGCAGCCCCTCGTAACGGTCCGCTGTGTAAAAGAATTTCAAAAGGCGCAGCCAACAGAATTCAAAGGATAAGCTGATTACGAAAGCATTTCCGGTTCTACTTGCATTGAAGATAATTTATCAACATCCCCCCCGGATTTTTCCTTTTCGAACGATCGCCCACAAAAAGTTCATAGAAAAAAAGGATACCTCGTAAGACCACGTGCAGGGCACCCCGGCAAATTTTCTCACGCATCTCCCCAGCTCGACGTCTTCATGGGTGGTGTAGAGATTTTCGAGACATTTGTCTATGTTAGGGGCGATCCGTCTCAACGTCTCTTTGCTGAGTAAAACGCCCGGACCACCCATGCAGAAATTCTCGTTCTCTTCCAACGAGAGCAAGCCAAATTCGTCGTTATTTCCTCTTCCTGTTTGTCCTATGAACCACGCTTTTCGGCTGTCCACGGACCTCAGCAGACCCTCCAAGCGATCTGCCCTTATGTAAACGTCGTCGTCGGCCCTCAGAAACCATTCGTAATCGTCTATAAAATGATCGTGCATGTACTTTAGCATTGCAAAAGATTTCTTTTGGGGAGGATAGCTGTCGTCGATCCCTTTCAAAGGGACCAAGGGAATGTCGGTGCTGCGAGAGTACTCAGAACTGAAGAAAAGTACTCGGCCTGGCACTTCTTTCCCCCAGGTCTCGTAAACTGTTTTTGCTCGACTGTGGAGGTACTTTTCTGCAGTCATCACTCCTACCAACAAGAGATCCAACGTAGTGTTACCAACAGACCCGAAATCTGCTCCCGACGATGGTACTCTAGTGTCTTGGACCATAACACAATCCTCTTTGAGAATGGCACAAAAACTAATACCCATTACAACTCCGATTATTATGTTTAAAATTTTTCTTCTTCTTGCCATGGTTTATTTTCGTCGTTCTTCTATTTAAGTGCTCGATCATTTCCATCGTTGAATTTTGAGCGAGTCTTTATTCCATATTTAATCGTTGAGAGATTTAACTCGAAACTAGATGTTTAATTGATTAGAATAATTTCTTGACCTCGAACACACTAAAATCGACACTTTCTTATCAAACAGTTATTATTTTAAGTTATCCTCGAGTGCGTTAGCGATAAGTCGGTTTAAAAGTCGAATATTTGGTACTTGTGCAGAGATGAGTTAGTGGGGCAAGTTCAAGACTGTTCTTCATACTTGATTTAGTAGCTTAAGGCTAATTCGTAACGCAAACATCAAAGCCACGTCCATTAATTCCAGCTATTTAAAAATCGATTTACTTGGAGGTGTCGGTAATGGTATTTGCAATTCCTGCAGAGGTTTCGGATATTTTTTTCGAGTCCAGCACCCAAGGAAGTCGAAATGTTTACTATGCAGACGAAGTTCAACTATAAATAAGACACATCTTATTTCAATCAATCATAATAAGAGGGGTCTCAATAATAATTTTCTATCATTACCTGACGCTTTCAGTAATTCTATTTGTCTGCCTCAAGAAACGAAGAAAGAAACGAGCATGTCACTCCATGGATAAATTTCCAAAAAAACCAATAGAAAGTTGTCGAAATAATGTCACAGCCGAAATGGTCCTTTCTAAATTGGTGTTGCAAAAAGTGAAGTATCTACAACGCTTCTTCTTGTGGTAATTTGCAATTATTTAAGATTAGGATGTACGATTAAAGTCTATTCAGCAAATTGCTGTTATATAATAGGCTTCGGACGCTGGCTCGTGTTTAAAAAAAAATTTAAGGTCTTCCTGGTTGAAGACGATTAATAAATTGACCTTAGAGTTTGACACAAATAGAAATACCACTTTTGGATATTCTGGTAGAACCGCACACGGTCGGTGGCCTCAGCAAACTGCCGGAGTGGTCGTCGTCTAAAGGGGGCTCCAGCTCAACACAACAGCTCCAAGTCTTGTGCGACACACTAACTGAATAGGTACAACAACCAGATTCGTGTGTAAAAACTAAACTCAGACGCGAATGTGATTTGAATGTTTTTTTTCCCTCCGGGTTTTTGTTCTTTTATTGTCTGTCTTGAAGAAGATCGGTTTACATCTCGCAGGCCTCAAATTTACGAGGGCCATAAACTTCACTGGTTATTCATCATTAGTCCCAGCAATTCTTAAAATAGAAATTCATTATTAAGATCCCTTTAATAGCAATAATTCTTTACCCATCTTTTTTAATTATCTTCAACAAAAATTTTCTTTCCAACTGGTTGTCACCTTAGATTATTTAATTCTACAAGAGAAATAAATCTGAATTAACAAATTGCATTAATAATGTTCGTTTAAATTGTACGCATAAAGTACATTTTAAAATAAGGTTTAAATTTTGGCGCTTAGTTCAGCAATTGAAAGAAAAATTAGGAAACTGTTTGACCCTTAAATGAAAAGTTTTGTTGACAAATAACCTAACTTGTTACCTATAGAAAAATGTGGTTTTTAAGAAGTGCAGGTATTTCAAATTCACTTCCATAATTAAATCATTTATCTGTTGATTTAACAACATTTATAACTATAATATTTGTTTAGGTAGTTCCCTTTCGAGAATTGCTGCAATCAATACACATATCGAAGCGAATACCCTTAATGTAATTGGAATTAGGGCTTATGCAGCTCGTAAAGGAACTCGTGAGAGACGTAAGAAGCAAAAGGTTAAAGTAGAAGTAGAAAAAGTGGACTTCGTTCCACATAATCAAAGGAACTTGGAACAGTATGTCCGACATCATTTCCAAGTGCACTGCAATGGTTATTATTGTATTTAAATAATTTTAGATACCTTTTAACGAGGCCCAAGAGAAAATTTGACGACTCCAAATTACCACTACCCATCGATAATGTTTACACTCAAAGATACTATCGGTGGAAGGTGTATCCGTTTGTGGAAGCTGTTGAATGCCACAGACAAACCCATCATCCTGAAATGTACAATAAGCCTAATGAAAGTTTACAAGTAAATATAGAATTAAATATGGAAGGAGAAAAGAAGACTAGATTTATGGAGAATTTCACTCGAATGGCAGCTATGCCGCACAAATTTTACCACGGGGAAGAAAGAACCATTCTAGCTTTTACAAAGACACCTGAAATGCAGGAGGAAGTTAGAATGGCAGGTGCCCAATTAGTGGGAGGGCTTGAATTGATTAAAGAGATTCAAAATGGAACTATATTGCTACAAGATTTCCAATATATTGTGGCACATCCAAATATATTGCCTGAGCTTGTTCCTTTAAGAGGATTGATGAAACGTCGTTTTCCTAATCCTAAAAATGGGACTTTAGAGGTTGATCTCAAGTTGGCAATCGATAGGTTTTTAAATGGCATCAGTTATTCTGCGGTGAGAGATGAGTACGAGAAAGATTTTGGTTTAATTCAAACGACAATTGGAACTGTAAGTTGTGCTCATACGTAAATTGTTAAAATATTTAATATGTTGTTTAGCTAAACATGGATAACAAAGAATTAGAAGATAACTTTGTCTCCTTAGTGCAAGACGTTCAGAAAGCAAGACCAAAGAGAAGTGGGCCCTTTATAACAAGGTATGTATATTAAAAAATGCTCACCGTTAAATATTGATTGTGATTATTTATAGATGTCTCTTGTTGAGCCCTCCTTCCAGTGAAAAGTTTAAAGTGGACCATCTTAGGATTATAAATGAATCTGATGGACCAATACCCCAAGAGGCAGTAGCTGCAACAGTATAAATTTATTATATTTTAATTTAATTCTAGAGATTTTTTATTTACAAAAATGGTATATTTATTAACTGCAAAATAGTTATACTCACATTTAAAATGAAATAGACTCATTCTTCATCTTATTTAATTAAACAAATTACCTGAAACAAATAATTTAATTTCAATCGATTTAATAGAAGATACGAATGTATATTTAAAATTAAGTTTCGTATGATTATGGATGTTATTATAATTAAAATAAATTTTAATTATAATAAGTCCCATTTTATTGTATTCTGTTTATTAATCTCGTTATACAGTTGCTTATACATTATATATAGGTACATACATGACTTTAATGATCATTGTACAATTTTATTTATGTTTTTTATGTATATCAAATTTATTAGAAAATATATCAACAGAAGTTTGTACTTATGGGAAAGAGAATGTTAAATTAATTTTGTCGTAAAAGGTGATATCAATTGTAATTGAAAATTAATAATTTTTAAGCATTAATAAATGAAATTACCTTGTGGAATAGTCTCATCATTGCTGAAGAGAGTAGAATCTTAATTTAGATCTTTGGTTTATTTGTGCTTCCTATTAAGTTCGAAATGGTTTCAAAATATTCTAACTAACTGTAAAAGAAGAGAATTATAAAAACATTAAAGTAAGGGATTAGATTGGGTCTATATAATTAAAACGTGCGTCAAAAACCAACCTTCACATATTATAAAAGTAAGCAGAAGTCGAATGCTTTTATAATATTCTAAATTAGCTTATTCTATGTATTTAAAAAAAAAATAATATTTCTTAAACAAAGTTTCTGCTTTAAAAATCAAAAAGTAGCAATTAACAAAACCAACTATCCAAAAATATAAATAAAATATACAGGTATACTTATAGCACTATTTATCTAAATGACTAGCACGTTATATAATTCTATTTAAACAATAAATAACAAAGGATCTGGGGGAATCAACAAACACATACACATTTATTTATTTAAATACACAAAGTTTCTGCTTCGGCTTTGTGAACTTAAAATGAAACAGGCTCTATTTTGGAAACTCCCAACTCTAAGATGGTCATGCCTTAAAGGACGTCACAGAAGGAAAAAAAGTAATTAAAGTAACTTACCGCTTAAAAATACAACAAACTCATAATCGGAATAATGGGCATTCGAAGACATCGACAAAACAAAAAGTACAATACAGGAAGATATGTTTTGTTCCATTTTTATATGTTACTTGTGTCATATTAAATTATGTGCACTTTAGTAAAAGTATGTATAATTATATACAATTCTGCTGGCATCCACCAGCGAGTATTTATCATAGAACCATAACGACCCTGGAATTGTGGTGGTTGTGATGAGTCGAATGGTGCTGCTGATGAGGACTACCGGCGTCGCTATTTTGAGCGACGCCTTCAGCTTTGTTCTCTCCATTCCACTTACACATATCCGGATTATTAATTTCCGTTAAGCCCTTTAATGGTTCGCAGGGTTCCCCCTGAGTAGCCGGACCATAATCTCCACTGTTCGTCGGAGATCTACTCACGGAGACCGGGGTCGTGTGTTGGACGTGATTCGATCCCCACATCAAAACAGTTTGCCGGGGAATCTCTTGGACCGTTGACGTCGTCACTGGTGAAAAATGATTCTGTTGATTCATATTAACATGATGATTGGGACTCTCCGATTGGATCATCGAGTCTGCCTTAATATCTTCCATTTTGGGTGTTATCAGGCCGTTACTTACAGGTGAAGAAGAGTGATTTGATGATAATCCATCAACCGAGGACGAATGCTTCACCACCTTCCCGCATTGCTTATTTAAGTCTCCGACTTGAGGAGTCATGACTTGGACCGGTTGTATTATTCCCGAAGACGGACTTACCGAATATGGCCACGAAACGTCCAGACATTTGCTCGAATTTGCGACCACGTACCCTCGGGAGCTATCGACGTAAGCTGCGTACTTGGTGGAAGGAGTGGGTTCGACGACTTGCTGACAGGAATACAATTTCTCATCTACCGGCATCACCGCGGTTCGATAGGTGGTGTGGTGAGTGGCTGTCGTAGATGCTGGATCGTACGTGGGCACTCCGGATCGCGAGGGCATGTCCAGAAAGCCGTTGCTGACGTAGGGGCTTGCAGCGGGCGAGTGGTGATAGTCGGGGTAGTAAGACGTAAGAGGACGATATTGGTGGAACAAATTTTCTGTGGTTGTTAGGTATCGGTTGTCCAAAGCCGTTGGCGTTGGATACAGACTATGTTGGAAGTTGGAATGGCTCATGTACGAAGTCAGGCTGTGGTCGGTGGCAGATGGGGCGTACGGTGTCGTGTACATGTTGTAAGCAGCCGTGCAGCCATCGGTCGCGATGTAATCCACAGCTGGCATAGGACTGACGACGGACGCTGAAACAGTTACGTTTACTGGTGGCGTGACCTGCCCACTCGAAGAAGTCGACGACAATTTGCGCTTGGTCCTGCACGTAGATAAGAAGTCCCTCAGCTGCGTTTTGTATCGCCTGTTCACTCTGGACGGGGTCGTCGGAACATTGTGTTGAGCAACATTGGTCGTGCTTGCTATAAGTTGATCCGAGTCGGTAAAGTAGCTGTTCGAGAGACCGGCATCTAGGTAGCTAACTTTGAAGTCCATGGTGCGTTTTCCTAGTAAATCGCGACCTTCTTCTTCCCTGCAAGAATGAACTAGTCAGGGGGTGTGCTTGAGCAACAAAATACTTACATCAAAGGACGATGGGTGCTTATGATGAAGTCTGGCTTGGAGTTTTTGTATACGAGACGCGAACTGGTTTGCAACCATTGCCATTGCCCTTCTTTGGTCTGATATCTGTAGGCTATCATTCCGGATGCTCCCGTTTTGAGAACTGGAAGTTAAAAGATGTTAAGGGACCTTGGGGACGTAGCTCACATACGTACGTTCTTGATGGGCACTCGCAACGTACGCCAGATCGTCGTAATGGACCAGATCGTAGCCACCCATGTTGGCGAGCTCCGAATCCGAGTACCCCAACAGCATTTTGCCTCTAAAAACACCAAGAGTTACTGACGAGGACGTGCAAAGAAGAACTAACACTCACCTTGGATCCATGGAAACTAACGCTAAATCTAATTTGTGTTTGCTCTTAAACATAACTTCTTTCTGTGGTATCTCTAACAACGACGGAGGCCCAAATGGTGTGCAAATTGCAAAAAGTGCTAGAGGAGGTTCTTCGGATTTGCGATTCTGGCCGTGCAGAACTTTGACACGTCCTCGTATATCTAAACGCTGAGCGCTCGATTAGTACAATTGAACCAGCGGAAGAAGAAGAGCGTGGTAACTTACTAAGAAACCGGAAGTATTGTCTAAAAGACATCGGAAGCGCACCGTAAAACTACGTTCCAATAAGTGGCCGTTTTCGGGCAATAAAACATCTTGAAGGCCGATGTTGGCCGACTCGGGCGGAAGATAGGAGTTCCACATCAGCTGCCTCTGGAGCTCTTCGCGGTCTTCCGAATGCACCAGCTCGTACACCGACTGATGGACGATGTCCGACTGAAATGCGATTAATCTAATTGGTTTGATGGGAAATTTAAGGGTGACGCACCTGATGGAATCCCAAGTAGCCTTCGATGCTGTGCGTTGCAAAAAAGACTTCGCCTTCGCAGGTCAATATCATGAGAAAACCGTTTAAAGCCTGCAATTGGAAAAAGTTTAAGGGACGCTGAGAGGGCGTTCGTGATCCGCTTACCTGCAGGAACATTTCTCCGTCTAAGGGCGTGTGGTCGAAGGCCGTGAGGTCTCTGGGTCGATGCAGCCCTCCGCCGTCATCTTTGTCTTTGTGCATGACCACTGGAAGAAATCGATTCGATTAGTCTCTGCGAGAAAATTAATTTTAATGAGCGCTGCTCGAGATGGTCGTTTGCATAATTTCTTGCATTAATCGCGAATTAATAACGCAATGAATATTGAGCGTAACAATGATAATTTTAATTACAGGACTCTGTAATGAGGTGGATAAATGCATACTTGAGAATAATCACGGGCATCTCTTTTTACTTACAAAGATTAATTAAAGTATAATTATTGTAAATAGCAGTGTTCACTTTTAATCCGGCGTAAAGGTACGAGACGGCCCTCGACGGATTTAACAGTAGATGTCGCTCTTAATTGCTAATTAATTTTGGATGAATTAAAAATGAACGGGCTGTGCTTTTCGTTGAAAAGAATAAATTTGGAGAAGAACTTCGTTCCTCGACGAATTTTCGGATTATGCTTAAAAGGTACTCCTGTGTTTTGTATAATAAATGGAAACACGAGAAATTTTTTAGATAAAGAAGCAAGATAATATTATATATATATATGTATAATGTTATTATAAGCACATAAATTTAAATTGTTCGGCAAAGCGGAGTTACAGTTTATTTTTCTTGGTCTTTTGTAGTTCATAAATATACATGTATATGGCAGTTTCGAGTTTCTGTGTTGATAATTTTAGATAATTAGAGCATTATTATGGACTTGTAAAGTTAGATTTGAATTATTATTACCGTTTATTGTTGTAATTAAGCTAAAAGCAAAAAGGAAAAGTTTAAAAGAGTTCTTCTCGGTTTAACCAAAAGGCAGTTGATGGGTTTGAAACGGGGGGCTTGCCAAACTAATTAGGGATGTGTACGATTAATATACAGTCATGCGAAAAAGTATTCATACGCTACATGATTTTCAATTAAATATAAAAAAAAAAAAATTATTTAAAACTTTTTTAAATGTCTTTGATGTTATATATTTTTTGTGATTTGTATATACAGTAAAACCTCGCTAACACGACCAGCGTCGGTTCTTGCTGAAATTGGCTTTTGAAGAGGTGGTCGTCTTAGAGAGAAAATAATGAAGATTAAATGCAGATATTATTTATCAGAATCATATTGTTATTGAATCAAAGTTATTATAAATAAAGTAGTATAATATCAAAACTAAGTTAATTATTGTGAATCGCGCTTAAAACCGAGTGTGCACATTCGAGCTCAAAGTGGCACATTCCGATCTCGGGAAAATGAAGCGCGCCGCTCCGCGTCGCGCTTCATTTGCCTCCCTCGCTCGGAAATGTGCCACTTTTCGCTCGAATGCGCACATCTTCGTATTTATTGAATTTGTTCACATTCAGTTTTGGATTTAAAAAGTAATTATTGATATTATAGTTAAAAAAGGGATTTTTTTCTATTTTTATACACACAAAAAGCAATTAATTTAAAGTATTCCCAAACCCCTTTTTACCGTGAAGATAGGTTCATCAGAAAACTGTAAAATATGCACAATTCAATCATTTATTTCAAAGTAAAATAAAAGCATATAATGCATTCTAATAAATAAGATGTATACCAATTTTTCTATCATAGATACGTGGTACAGTACTACATGTGTATGTTACGAGGATTTGGGAACTTAGTAAAATCCTCAGGGGAATTTAAAAAATAGTTTCGGACGTACCATGAGTCAAAATATTGGTGTAAAGGTTTGCAAGTGTGTATGTAAAAGTAGGTAAAACGTATAATATAAAAAAGTTTTATTAAAATGAAAATTTTTATTATTAGATATTTATTCATTGTCATTTAATGTTAACTTGTATTAAAAAAATTACTACTACTTTAGGTAAAAAAAATTAATCAAAGTTTTGCCTTGTTTTTTAATTTATACGGTTTCCCATATAAAAAGTTATGATTTTGATCTACACGGTTTTCTCCGGAACCTATCTACCGGGTAAATCGGGGAATAGGTGTGCAGTGGACGCGCAGTACCAGAATTTTTGGATACCACTGTATTAAATAGAAGAAATTGTTTAATTACATCAATTAAATTAAAATATAAAAGTCAAAAATACTTTAAAACCAATCTTTTAAATGTAAAATATTATTTATAAATTGGTTATTAATTAAAAAAAATAACCAACAGTAAGAAATAATTTCTAATGCACATCTTTAATTTATTTTTAAAATAGTGAAAAAGTACTTTAGAAAACAATTTGAAAAACACACAATAGTTAAAAAGTCATGCAATAAATGGAGCATCTTGTTTAAACATTAAAGATGTTAATAAAATTATAAAAAACTCAAGTTTATTACCATTTAGAGATGTGTACGATTAATATACAGTCATGCAAAAAAATATTCATATTCTATATGATGTTCAATTAAATATAAAAAAAATAAATTATTTAAATTTTTTTAATTTCTTTGATATAATTTTTTTTACTGAATTGTATATACAGTAAAACCTCTCTAACACGACCAGCATCGGTTATTGCTCAAATTGCTCTTTTGTAAAGGTGGTCGCCTTCGAGAGAGAGACAAAGATAGACAATACAAATGTAATTACAAAATCATATTGTTATCAAATCAAAGTTATTATAAATAA
Organism: Sinopyrophorus schimmeli; assembly: GCA_036325965.1. NCBI lineage: Eukaryota > Metazoa > Arthropoda > Insecta > Coleoptera > Elateridae > Sinopyrophorus > Sinopyrophorus schimmeli. Next base: position 265,089 of record JARFIZ010000051.1, on the reverse strand, counting down.
AGTAGTATAATATCGAAAGTTAGTTAATTATTGTGAATTGTGTTTAAAACCGAGTGTGCACATTCGAGCTCAAAGTGGCACATTCCGATCTCGGGAAAATGAAGCGCGCCGCTCCGCGTCGCGCTTCATTTGCCTCCCTCGCTCGGAAATGTGCCACTTTTCGCTCGAATGCGCACATCTTCGTACTTATTAGATTTGTCTACTTTATCCTTAGCTCTTTTAAATCAAAAAATTCAATTTAGTTTGGTAAATATCGATTTTGTCTTCGCAAAATGTATTTACCATAGCAATGAGTGGAAGGGAGCGAAAAGATACGACAAACTCGTCAGTGCAAGCGAGAGGAAACGATTAAAAATATTCAATTGCTTTTTCGTCGAACTTATCGGCCTAAATCGTCGTGAATCATGCTTAAAACCGAGTGTGCACATTCGAGCTCAAAGTGGCACATTCCGATCTCGGGAAAATAAAGCGCGCCGCTCCGCGTCGCGCTTCATTTGCCTCCCTCGCTCGGAAATATGCCACTTTTCGCTCGAATGCGCACATCTTCGTACTTATTAGATTTGTCTACTATAAACTTAGCTCTTTTAAATTAAAAAATCAAATTTATGTTGCTAAATTTCGATTTTATGTTCGAAAAAAATATTTACCATAGCAAATGAGTGGAAGGGAGCGAAAATATACGACAATCATGCCAATGGGAGTGAGAGGGAACGATTAAAATTATTTAACTGCTTTTTCGTCTAATTTATTGACCTAATTTATTAACCTAATTTATTGACCTAATTTATTGACCTAAACTATTGTTCTATTATTCTAGAACTTTCTTATAAGGAATAAATTTGCAAAGAACCTGACAGTATGTAAAATTATAAATGTTTGGCCGGTAACACGGGCGCAACTAACATCGTTTTTTTTATCGACGAAAGAAAAAATCGACAACCCCTTCGGTACGTACGGAAGCTCGTTGCCGTATCAAATTTCTTGCAAGACGTCGTCCGTTCGATTTCTTCTTCTTGTGCAGAGGACCGACTAATGTATGCAGAAAGTTCACCCGAGGACTACCTTTGTGATAAGGCTCTGAGCCGGCTCGCAGCCGAAAAGGGGGACTCGTTTTCGGTTTGTTTGCGTTTCGAGGGCAAAAAGGGGAGCTCGCCTTTTTCTTCTGTTCCTTTTGGAAAGGTCGCAAAGTGACCTCGTATTTATGATCGATTATGGAAGCGTGTTGTTTTAGTAACCGTTAAAGCCTAATAGGCATTTCTTATCGTAAAAATGCAAATTCTTATATAATTTCCCAAACGCAGGATATTTAGCATAATCTTCAAATAATGAAGTCGGTATTATGAATGGGCTGTCATACGCGCATGAACGGTTTTAAGCGCGCGTGGTTATCGGACCTTTAATTTTCACCGGTCACGGAATCTGCCATAACTATTTAAACACTAATTCGTATTATTAATTACATGTAAATTGCGTTCGCCGTAATTAAAACTGAATGTTTGTTTTTCTTCGTCCCTCGTTCGAAAATTTCGAAGAGCTCGATGTCAACAAAAATCGCTATCGGATAGCTCATCTCGAACGTCTGCTGGAAGCACCCGACTAAAGAATAGAAAGAGTGCGCACGGAAGATTCGTATCAGAAACTTACATAAATGGGGCGTGTTTATGATACTTGCAGTCTCGTTCTCGTACAACGCAAACTTCGATTCAGGATGCGATAAAAAAAGCATTTATTTGTTTACTCCGTAATTGTTAATTCCTTTTTCAAATGCAAACTTGGCCGTCTCGAATGGGCTCGACCGCGCTTGGCGTTATAAATCATGGGCGACCATTGAGCGCCCTGGGGGGCGAAAGGTGCTGAAAAACTTTATATTCCGCCTCGTCTGCTTTCCCATCGGACTTCTGCCGGCGACAAGTTGCTTTCGAATTAATACAGTAAGACCTCTCGCGGCGACCGTCTCCGCGAGGAGACCACCTCTAAAAGCGGGCAGTATGTTTGGTCAATTTAGTTCTTCTTATAAATTTCTCTCTAAGGCGACCGCTCTCTAACCCGACCGCGAATGTTAATTGCGCGACCACTATTTTTCAAAATTGCTTAAATTTGGAAAATTTTGTATAGATAATAGCTGTAAGGGCGAGCCTTTATCTGCATTATTTATGATTCTGAGCCTTATTGACATTTTAATTTTTTCATAGTGTGTAAAGTAAACAAATCGTAAATAAATTGTAATTTTACATACTGTCAGGTTCTTTGCAAATTGATTACTTAAAAGAAAGTCTAGAATAATAGAACATTTTAAGCATGATCCACAATAATTAAGATCAATAAGTTAGACGAATAAGCAGTTGAATAATTTTAATCGTTTCCTCTCGCTCGCACTGACGAGTTTGTCGTATCTTTTCGCTCCCTTCCACTCATTGCTATGGTAAATATATTTTTGTATATTTTTTTTCGTAACCCAAAACAAATTAGATTCTTAATTAATTTTTCCGAAGATAATTAGAACAGATAACTTACTTAAATGAAGTATTTGTTAATAATTATTCACTCGCACTGCACTTGCACTTACAAAGGTCGGTCTTCTACTGAATTGTGTATTAATATTTTTCGGTTAGGCGCTATCGCAAAACTATGACGTAGGTGTGAAAAACCGAATTTATTTTCGAGCCGAAAGCCCATATCGCAAGTTACATGCGCACGTGTTACCGATATCTTCAAAATGGATAAGACTAAATTCGAATACAGGTCGTTTTGAATTAACACTAACAATTAGATTGGGCGCGTAACTAATTTTTCCCAGCTTTATTAAGGGCGCTATAATAAAAATTTAATTAAATAAAATGTTTGTTAAGAGTCGTACTAAACAGCCCTTACATTAGATTTTGTTAATTTTGACTAAAAAATTGGATTTAACAGATGGAAATCTTAATTATTTTTTCTGACCTTAATAGCAATAATACACCAAAAATTATAGGGCACAGTGTGACGTCACCGGACAGGGGCGGATTTAATACAAATGTAACAAAAAATAAAAAGAATAAAAATGTAATTAAATAAAATGTTTGTCAATAATCATACTAAACAGCCCTCTACATCGCCACTGTTGTACCTAGGCCATAGAACCACTAATTTTTAAATCTTATAGCAATTTGAGTAAACGGTTGGTAACGATTTCAAATATTTTATGATGAATACCTTATTAGTGCCGCACTACGATGCAATTCATTTTATCAACAAATTGTTACATAGAAATTACACAAAAAAAATACAAGATAAAAAAGAACCAAGGTACAAAAGATTCCTCTAATTAATATAGACAAATCCAGTGAATTTAGATCAATAAATTACACGAAGAAGCAGTTGAATAATTTTAATCGTTTTCTCTCGCTCGCACTAACGAGATTGTCGTATCTTTTTGCTCTCTTCCACTCATTGCTGTGGTAAATATATTTTTTCATCACAAAATTGATATTTACCAAACTAAATTGAATATTTTGATTTAAGGAGCTAAGGATAAAGTAGACAAATCTAATAAGTACGAAGATGTGCGCATTCGAGCGAAAAGTGGCATATTTCCGAGCGAGGGAGGCAAATGAAGCGCGACGCGGAGCGGCGCGCTTTATTTTCCCGAGATCGGAATGTGCCACTTTGAGCTCGAATGTGCACACTCGGTTTTAAGCATGATTCACGACGATTTAGGCCGATAAGTTCGACGAAAAAGCAATTGAATATTTTTAATCGTTTCCTCTCGCTTGCACTGACGAGTTTGTCGTATCTTTTCGCTCCCTTCCACTCATTGCTATGGTAAATACATTTTTCGAACATAAAATCGATATTTAGCACACTAAATTTAATTTTTGAATTTGAAAAAGGTGAAGATAAAGTAGACAAATCTAATAAGTACGAAGATGTGCGCATTCGAGCGAAAAGTGGCACATTTCCGAGCGAGGGAGGCAAATGAAGCGCGACGCGGAGCGGCGCGCTTCATTTTCCCGAGATCGGAATGTGCCACTTTGAGCTCGAATGTGCTCACTCGGTTTTAAGCACAATTCATAATAATTTAGGCCGATAAATTAGACAAAAAAGCAGTTGAATAATTTCAATCGTTTTCTCTCACTCGCACTGATGAGATTGTCGTATCTTTTCGCTCCCTTCCACTCATTGCTATGGTAAATATATTTTTTCATCATAAAATCGATATTTACCAAACTAAATTGAATTTTTTGATTTCAAAGAGCTAAGGATAAAGTAAACAAATCTAATAAGTACGAAGATGTGCGCATTTGAGCGAAAAGTGGCACATTTCCGAGCGAGGGAGGCAAATGAAGCGCGACGCGGAGCGGCGCGCTTCATTTTCCCGAGATCGAAATGTGCCACTTTGAGCTCGAATGTACACACTCAGTTTTAAGCACAATTTACAATAATTTAGGCCGATAAATTAGACAAAAAAGCAGTTGAATAATTTCAATCGTTTTCTCTCACTCGCACTGATGAGATTGTCGTATCTTTTCGCTCCCTTCCACTCATTGCTATGGTAAATACATTTTTCGAACATAAAATCGATATTTAGCACACTAAATTTAATTTTTGAATTTGAAAAAGGTGAAGATAAAGTAGACAAATCTAATAAGTACGAAGATGTGCGCATTCGAGCGAAAAGTGGCACATTTCCGAGCGAGGGAGGCAAATGAAGCGCGACGCGGAGCGGCGCGCTTCATTTTCCCGAGATCGGAATGTGCCACTTTGAGCTGGAATGTGCACACTCGGTTTTAAGCACGATTCACGACGATTTAGGCCGATAAATTCGACAAAAAAGCAGTTGAATATTTTTAATCGTTTCATCTCACTCGCACCAACAAAATTGTCGTATCTTTTCGCTCCCTTCCACTCGTAGCTATAGTAAATACATTTTTCGAATATAAACTCGATATTTACCAAACTAAATTAAATTTTTTGATTAAAGGAGCTAAGGATAAAGTAGACAAATCTAATAAGTACGAAGATGTGCGCATTCGAGCGAAAAGTGGCACATTTCCGAGCGAGAGGAAATGAAGCGCGACGCGGAGCGGCGCGCTTCATTCGAGATCGAATGTGCCACTTTGAGCTCGAATGTCACACTCGTTTTAAGCACGATTTACAATGAATTTAGGCCGATAAATTGACAAAAAGCAGTTGAATAATTTTAATCGTTTCATCTCACTCGCACCAAAATTGTCGTATCTTTTCGCTCCCTTCCACTCATTGCTATAGTAAATACATTTTCGAACATAAAATCGATATTTACCAAACTAAATTAAATTTTTGATTTAAGGGTAAGGATAAAGTAGACAAATCTAATAAGTACGAAGATGTGCGCATTCGAGCGAAAAGTGGCACATTTCCGAGCGAGGAGCAAATGAAGCGCGACGCGGAGCGGCGCGCTTCATTTTCCCGAGATCGGAATGTGCCACTTTGAGCTCGAATGTGCACACTCGGTTTTAAGCACGATTCACGACGATTTAGGCCGATAAATTCGACAAAAAAGCAGTTGAATATTTTTAATCGTTTCATCTCACTCGCACCAACAAAATTGTCGTATCTTTTCGCTCTCTTCCACTCGTAGCTATAGTAAATACATTTTTCGAATATAAATTCGATATTTACCAAACTAAATTGAATTTTTTGATTTAAGGAGCTAAGGATAAAGTAGACAAATCTAATAAGTACGAAGATGCGCGCATTCGAGCGAAAAGTGGCACATTTCCGAGCGAGGGAGGCAAATGAAGCGCGACGCGGAGCGGCGCGCTTCATTTTCCCGAGATCGGAATGTGCCACTTTGAGCTCGAATGCGCACACTCGGTTTTAAGCCTGATTCACAATAATTAATCTACTTTCTCAGACGGCTAACTTCATACTGTTCAATTTTCGTTAGCTGCGGGCTAAAATTCTACCCTCAACCCGCCAAAAGCAGAATTCTGTAATTTTAGAAAACGTTCATATTTTTACAATAAAATTTAGAGAAACGAGGGGAATCCCGTACGGCGGTTCGTCAAAGCGAAAAAAGTTTTCTACTTAACCCGCTCGGCCGAAAAATTTTCACTCCCGCTCGGCCTTAAATCTTTCGCTTCGCATAATAGTAACGTTATCAAAGTCTGAAAGCTAAGGGCAAGGTGTATCCTTAAACCATATTTATTTGATCAATACTTGGGGCCTCCTGCGGAGCAGCGCCAGACTTGCGGTCTACCCTCGTCTAATCAATATACAAAAACACTATATAATTTACTGTTTTACTTTGCTCGAATCTCATACCTGGCCGGTTCGCTCGCCATGAATCTCTAACTATGTTATACATATAAGTATTTATTACAAATTATTTATTTGTTTTATTGCGGCCGCTAATAAATATGTCCGACGGCCCCAATAAATATTTCATAAGCGCTATCGTAAACTTACGAAACGCCAGGGCCGAAAATTTAAAGTCGTCCGAGTGCCTTCTTTGATTTTGCTTGTAATTAAAGCGAAGGGCCCGTACGAAAGGGCGAGCGAGCACACGTGCCAACCCAACGAAACGATTTTCAATAAAGGGTGCGATAGCTTACTTTGGTATAATAGCACCTGCCATGGCGAAATCACGGTGCTATTAGCCGTTTATTTAATAGACAAGTTAAATATGACAAGTTGCAGCATCATCGTGACTATTGCCTTCCTTTTGTATTTTGTATGTACGAAGCCAATTACTTTACATTGTTAGATGAGCGCACAACTTAATTCGATAATTCGAAAAGGGAGCAGATGCGCCGAAAGGTGCCCCACGGATTAATCCGAAAGCCAGAAACGCAACCATTGTGCGGCCCAACGTTTCACCTAATTTAATGCAAAATTTAAAAACAATCGTTGTTATTAATATATGGGCGATTCTACACTAAGAGGTAATGTGTGAATTTGGTCTATTCGACTTTCTTTCAAATCAAAAAAATTAAAAAAAAAAAAATCAATTATAAACGTATTTTTACCATAGCAATGAGTGGGAGCGAGCGAAAAGATACGATAAACCCATAAGTACGAGTGAGAGGGAACGATAAAAATTGTTTACTAATTTTACGATGTCAAAATTTTGCGAATCGTGCTTAAATTCGAGTGCGCACATTACAGCTCAAAGTGCCTAAATTAAACAATACTGTAATATATTATTAGTTCAATATTAACTTGTCAGTTAAAAATTCTAAATTTGTCACAAAAACGTCTCTCCCCTGCCGTATTTCCCCTGGTAAATAATCTACCAGGGGAGATACTCACTGACCAGGCAAGATAATTTGGATCATAAGATGTTTGTGCAAACTCATCCAGATATATATCAACATTCTCAAGAAACGTTTTAAATTATAATAAAAAATAAATGATAATTTCTTTGTTTATAGTCCGATTTTACTGATTTTTTTTAGTTTCTATCATTAGTAAAACTTGTTGATTTAATGAAAGGCATGGTATTAGTATAGGTAATATACAAATTATTCTAATTATCACTTAAAAGGCGCTAGTCTCTACCCTGGCCGATGTATTTACCCTGGCCTTCTAAAAAGTAACTAAATATGTATAAAGTGACTTGCCCTTACATGAATGTGTAGATAAACGGGACTAAAATCGTAATATATGTGTTTAATCAAAAAACTCGAATTTTTCTCCTTGGCGCATTCTCTATGGCTTTAAAACCTCTTATCGTAGAATCACCCATATACAATCATGCGAAAAAGTATTCGTACGCCTCATCATCTCAAAGCGCCCTAAATTTTATTTATAAAATCTGCAAAAGTAAATACCTAATGGTATTTTTATTTAGTTTTTCAATTATGTATCTATTTTCACGAATCGCATTTTTCGAAGAAAAAAAAGCGCTTTTAAGCGGCGTAAAATCGCGAACGATAGCGATCTGAGGTTGGCGTGCTTTCCAAACAAAACTCGAAGATTTGGTAGCTCGTTATTTAAATGAAAACATTTCTCGAAGAATTTATGAATACTCAATGATTCTAACGTGAATTTAATAATGCAATAATGAGGGGTTCGAAGAAATCTTGATCGGGGGTGGAGAATTGACCCCGTAATTTTTTTGGGAAGAGCAAACGGCTGTAAGGGTTTCGTCGTGGAAACTTTTTTGAAGCCCGTCAAGGTTATTAACGGGTTCTGATAAGAAAATGCTTTTCGGGCATTTTGGGGGCAAACCCTAAAAGGCCTTTTAGTGTTCTATTAACAGATTGCATATTAGGGCTATGAAATGGTAAAAATTAAGGGGTCTTTTAAGTTATACAAAGGTATCTTAATAGGTTAAATATACAATAGATATTAAAAGACCCTTAAATGTTTTTTTTTGTGGTTTCCCTAATAAGAAATATTTTTAATATAATTATCAAAATTCTTAAATAATAAATATCAATTTTTTTTTCTCGTGACAAATCTACTATTATTATAGTAGATATAGGGTAAACCATATAGCTATAGCACACTTAAAATTTTTTTTTTATAGCTACTAACTTTTTCTGATGGCCTAATTAATTCTCCTGTTTTTAGTTAAAACTTACATAACATAAAAAATAATAAGAACGAAATAAAAATTTTCTAAGAGGTACAGTAATTGCCTATGCCTTACAGTCAGTACCCATACCAGAGGGCACATGGGTGAGCACTCCACACCCTACAAAACTTAATTAATAACAAAGAAAACACTTTTACTTTAACATAAATATGCAACAACAGTGTTCCATTAAATAAAAGTATTCAAAAATCACTCTTAAGCATCGTTAAAGTGCTTATCTGTTTGACTCACACGTTCCTTCGCCTTGTTTTCTTTGAAAGCGTTGCAAATTGTCAATTTTCCATCTGTCATTAATAATAACAGCGTCAACCAGCGAAATCTGATCGAAAAAGATAGAAAGCAAGACAAAATAATGTTTTTTTCTTGAAGTGGACAATCACTCTATGGTTTTGTGGAACAAGTGCGGCAAGTTGTCAATTGCCCGAAGTGAGTGCGCACACCCGCCCGAGCGGGCACAGTTCTTTAAAAATGCGTATCGGGTAAAACGATAAAATTGAAAAAGTCCTGTTAGGGCACACGTTAGGCTACCCGACCAGTGCCCGAACACAATTTCCAGCGTAGTTTTACTCTCGCCAGCCTCACGATAATTAAAGATCGAAAGGAATTAAACGAAGTTAATTCCAATTTAATCCAGAAACGTCATCTCGAGCACATAAAAAGGTGGAGAATAATAAATAAAAGGGTTGTCCGCGGCGCGAGCTCATTAACCCAGGGCCCCGGTTATTTACGAGCGACCGCGCCGTTTCGTCGCCCCCCCGACCCCCACGACCGGCGGTAATTATTTTACGCTATCGGCCTGGTCCCTCTTGAAGGAGCCCGTCACCCGGAGGACGGCCGCAGAAGATGGCGAGGTGGCGCGCCCGATACCGCGACCAGCTCCCAATAAATCCACGCGCGTTCATTAAACGCGAGATTTCGTTACAGATACATCTGCAGCGAAGAAACAAACATAATTCGAATTCGCATTCGGCACGGCAGCCCACGCCTTCGACACCTTCGCTACCGTTGCTGGTAATTGATGTTCGCGGCCCCGGCGCACTTTTTCGTCTCGTTGTCCGCCGAATGTGGGTTATTTCGCGAGGAATAGGCGATTCGCCTCGATCGACGGCTGCCTCACCACATATTCCATTCCACGTGAACGTGGCTCGCGTGTTTCGTTGCAGCTGAGATCGTCGAAGTGTCGAGCGCACGCTATTGCGTGGACTTTGTATATTTATATGTTCTTCGTCGATCCGTCACACGAGGACGATCAGCTGACGCCGGAGATTTCGTCTTAGATGCGAAAACGGCGGCGGCCGCGACGCGCCGCGCGTTTTTCGCCGGTCCTGAGGATGGCGTCGTTTTCGAACGTCCGAAACGTCGTAAGTCGCAAATTGGTATCGAAAAACCGCATAGAAGCGCAGTTCGAGGGTGGTGATGTATTGCGGTGCCTATTCGTTCGTCGTCGTCCCTAGCAACCGCCACCGGGCCCCACCCTGCGTCGCGACGCCGCCGTCCGCGATGGCGGCCGACGATTTTGCAAATTCTGCGACGCGAAAGGAGATCGTCCACGTTTCGCCGTTGAGAAGTAAAAGAAATTAAGGGAAATTATTTGAGGAGTAAGTGCGTAGGTAAATGCGTGGTGCCGAAGGGGACGTCGAGGGAGTCCCCCGGAACAATGGCACGTGGCTCTACGCCACAATCAGAATTCGACGAATGAGCGCTGCATCGCGTGCCGACCCCGTCTAAGAATATGTGCGGAGGTCACGCGAACCCGAAATGTATTTTAGTTTATACCTTTTGCCTAGCAAAGACAATGCGATACTTCGCTTTTGTGTCTTTGGAGCGGGCCGCCTCCTTGCGAAAATGCAAGCGCCTCGTAATTACGGGGGCGACCCCGCGCGCTTTTATGGCGAGCCGGAGCCCCGCTTCGTTAGAAGAGAATTCGGGCAGGAGGAACGAGTTTGCGACGTCGAAGCAAATTGCCGAGGGAGTGCATCGGACCAAAAGGACTACGTGGCGAGGTTCGCGTGTCCAACCCCCATATCCACAACGAGGAACGATACAAAGGACCTGACTGGGATTATTACATTTAAGGCCGCTATGCACTACTTACATGTGTCTTTGCCCCGAACAATTTCTCGTTTGATTAAAATAAAGGAGAGTTCCCTTTTTGGAGTCGAATGCGAAATTGATTAAAACGTTAAGTTTCGAAAAAAGAAACTGAGCCCTTATCGGGCAATTAAAAGCTAATCTTGTAAATCTGCAAGGAAAGGGATTTATGGGGGTTTTCACGCAGTCCTAATAAAAAGTGAATATTTTTTGATTTGAAGTCTTACTTCTTTTGGCGGGTTAGGATTGCTAAATAGCGATTTTATGTTCGAAAATGTATTTACCATAGCAACGAGTGGAAGGGAGCGAAAAGATACGACAATTTCATGGGTGCGAGTGAGATGAAACGATTAAAATTGTTCAACTGCTTTTTCGGTTGATTTATTGGTTTAAATTATTGTGAATCGTGCTTAAAATCGAGTGTGCACATTCGAGCTCAAAGTGGCACATTCCGATCTCGGGAAAATGAAGCGCGCCGCTCCGCGTCGCGCTTCATTTGCCTCCCTCGCTCGGAAATGTGCCACTTTTCGCTCGAACGCGCACATTTTCGTACTTATTACATTTGTCTACGTTTGCCTTAGCTCTGTCAAGTAAAAATAATAAATTAAGATTGCTAAATATCGATTGAAAAATGTATTTACCATAGCAATGAGTGGAAGAGAGCGAAAAGATACGATAAACTCATAAGTACGAGTGAGAGAAAACGATTAAAGTTATTCAACTGCTTTTTCGTCTAATTTATTGGCCTAAATTATATTAAATATACAGTAAAACTCCGATTATCCGAATCCATTGGGACCGGGGTCGATTCGGATAATGGAAAATTCGGATAATCGGACATAGACTGATAATAAAGAAAAATGGACTGTCACACATAGAAAAAACTTTTTAAGTTTATCAATATAATAATTTTATATTCGAGATACAGGGTATTAGGAGGACCGATTCAGATAATTGGCAATTCGGTTGATCGGCGTTCGGATAATCGGAGTTCTACTGTATTTAGTAATTTAACAATATTACTAAACATTTATCGAAAATTTGTTTAATAATATTACCTACAATGTTTTACTAAACAAATTATGTTTCAAAAAAATGACGAATTCAAGATTGATTTTTTATTTTTTTCTTCTTTTTACGGTTCTCTTTGTTGCGTTTCGAAAATAAAAGGGACCTACAGTTTTACATGGGTTCCAAAACACGGCAATGATTTTTAGGGGGAAACTTTTCGAGTACTTTTATCTCTTTGACAAGGTGCTCATTCTATGCAAAGAGAACATTAAATTTTTTGACGAAGAAACAATTATGTGTATGATATAATAAATATATATATATATAATGCTTATAATTATTAACAAGTTTTAATTTTTTAATATTTTCGTTTATTTATTGTCAATTAAAAATTATTGAAATGATAAACTGGTTTTAAAAATTATGTATTTTATTCAATTTTTTTTTAAATTAAAATCATTAATTTGATGATTAATTAGTTTACACCGTTTTGAAAATTTTCAATCATATTATGAACAAATTTTCGATAAATGCTTTGCAATAGTGCAACAAATATTTTATAATATTTTGAAACTGAGTTGGGATAACTTGTATATTAAAATTACTACAGAAATTTTTAACAGTGTATAGGGGAGACCGAGTATAGTTGTCTCACGGGTAAGTTGTCACAAAAGCCATAACAACAAACCTAATAAATTAATAAATCTGTTTACCCGTGTCAAAGAAGCCCGAGCACAATACCTCCTTGCGTACTTCACTTCAGTTCGCTCTGAAATACCGTAAAAGAAATATATGCGTTCGTTTTTTTTGTACAGTGAAAGTAATTTATTGTGCATCTGTGTTGAGTCTCGTAATTCTAATTATAATTAAATTTTGCATAGTGATGTAGCTTTTCGTGTATTTAGGATGTTTAAGATATGTTTCATGATATCATGCATATGGTTTCTTAAATGACCATTGATTTAAATTTATTTCGGGAGTTAATTGTCTAAAACTGTTTTGGGAATAGTTGTCTCAAGTTAACGGGGGCTAGTTGTCACATGTGCAAAGCAACACCATAAATATGTGCGGCCTTTTTTATTGGTTTCCAGGGGTTTTACTACATAAACGATTAGCTGTAATTATATTTGTGTCATTTTTGTTAACATAACCTAAGTTCGTTAGAGAGAAGTTACTATTCGCTCACAGCAAATATTTTTTATTTTTTTTTAATTATGAATAAGATATTTTTCGTTTCTTTCTTAGGTAAAATTTCTTACAAAAAACATTTTACCTTTAATAAAAATAAGCATTTGTTTTGTCGTTTTGTATTTTACCTTTTATTTAGTATGTGACTGCTTACCCCAGACACGGGGTTGAAAGTCACACCTCTCTTTTTTCATAAAAATTATAATATGTTCTCATTAGATAATGGTGGAGAATAAATGAAGGGTACAGGCGAAGAACAGGGAATGTCACAATTTTTATTTTTTCTATACTCTATTGAAAGCAAATCTTTGTCTATAGTAGTTTAGTTCCCAATCACAAAAAAGTAAACAGATGGCGCTAAAAAAGCGTTACTGCATACCCCGATCTCAATAAAAAATATATACTTCTAAACTTTTAATTGCGTTTTTCTCAAAATCTATTCATTAGGAGATTCCCTGTTCTTTGCCTGTACCCTTCAAATACACTATCTATTGATATATAAATGTCATTGATAAATTAAGACCATGGGATCTATAAATGCAAGGGAACAAAAATTGTGACTTCTAACCCCGGTCACCCCTAAAGTGAAAAAAATTAAAATGTGCATAATTTAGGAATTAATCTCAATGAAAAATAAAAAAAGAAAATGCATATACATTCTTGTGATTTACATATACCACTTCATCTCACTATCAGAAATACGTAGTATATTTTTTGACGAAAAGATGTAATAAAAAAATATACCTATAAAGAATAGATTTTTCGAACAAACTAAATTTAATTTTTCGACTTGAGAGAGCTAAGGATAAAGTAGGCAAACCTAATAAGTACGAAGATGTGCGCATTCGAGCGAAAAGTGGCACATTTCCGAGCGAGGGAGGCAAATGAAGCGCGACGCGGAGCGGCGCGCTTCATTTTCCCGAGATCGAAATGTGCCACTTTGAGCTCGAATGTGCACACTCGAATTTAACCACGATTCGCGAAATTTTGGCATCAAAACATCATTAAATAATTTTTATCATTCCCTCTCACTCGTACTTATGAGTTTATCGTATCTTTTCGCTCGCTCCCACTCATTGCTATGGTAAAAATACGTTTTTCGAACATATAATCGATACTTTATTAATTTTTTTTTGATTTAATACAAAGTTGAATAGACCAAATTGAAAAAAATAGCAGGATGTGCGCATTCGAGCGAAAAGTGGCACATTTCCGAGCGAGGGAGGCAAATGAAGCGCGACGCGGAGCGGCGCGCTTCATTTTCCCGAGATCGGAATGTGCCACTTTGAGCTCGAATGCGCACACTCGATTTTAAGCCTGATTCACATTAATTAATTTACTTTCATAGACGGCTACCTTCATACTATCGAATTTTCGTCGGTTATGCGCGCGCAACCCACGCTGCCTGCTATAATGCCGAAAAGTAACCAAAAAATTGTGCTTTAATTTTCGATTTACGTTTTCCAAGGGTCGCGCCAAAGAAGCACCACTTCCAACGCGCGCACACAAGTACAAGCACCGGTTTTTTTTTTCGGCCGTCGTCTTCCTATGTAATTATGCAAAGGCATAAGTCGGAATACGAGGAGGAGAAGTGACTCAACGCCATTTCCGGTCGGGCGCCACGATAGAGTGAACGCTGTCGAAGTTTCCGGTATTACCTTGACTGTTAACCCTTAGCGAGTGACCACTATGTCCACGTCGGCCCTATCTCAACCCCGTAATAAATTTCCGAGAACGTTCGCTATCTGCCATCTAACTTTTATTAATTAATACTCTCGCTCGGCACCCCTTCTCATCGATTCGGGCTACTTTTTGGAGAGAAAAAAAAACAACATTGATTTCGAATCCGAACTGAGATTTCGTATGCATTAATGTCCTTATAAAGATCGTTATTATCCGTGATTAGCGAAATAAAATTCAAAAAAAAAAAAATATGTAGAAAACGTTTGAAGTAATGCGATTTTAATTGTAAGCCGACCGAAAAATAATTTTAAACTTTGGGAATTTGGCCTTAAATGTTAAGTGAATGCGCTATGAGTCACTTCATTTCGAGTAATTTCAATAACGTTGTTATTACGACGTTTTTTTTTAGAATAATAATGGTACGTTAGAAGGTGGCCGAAATCGTGTAAAAACAATTATTAGTAATTTAAGAGAAGTTTAATTTAAATTATGCAACGCAAGGAAATGATTGATTGCTCACTGGAACTTCTGAGATTGGGCTGCGGACCAGAGCCCGGGGCCCAAAATTTCAAAAAAATCGTTAAAAACCTTTCCATTGCGAACAATTCGATGGAAATACGGGAAAATTTTGGCCTTCGACTTCACTAAACTAACTTCTCCTAAATTGTTTTTGTTTTTGAGGAGTCGTCGAGAGTATTAGTAAAATATTTTGAGAAAACAATAGGTTTAGGTACCCAGAGTTATGTAAAAGACGAATAGACATTAAAAGAACCGGTTGATTTTTTTTCTAACATCTCTTGATGTATTTTAAATTACAGCAATGTTAATGTATTTTATAACCTCTGGACTTCCTTCTGTTCCTGATAGCAAACGACACGTTTTTTTTCTGAAAGTATCGAGAAAGGCCGAAGATGTTGTTCGATGCATAGTGGTACACTGTTAAAATTGTTTGTTTTACTACACCGTTAAAATTTTTTATTGTACTTTTAGTAGAAGTTGTTTTTGCAATAATAAATCTGATGTTGTACTTTTACAAAATGTTTTTACTTTATTTGTTGTGGAAAATTACAAAATATAAGTGTACACTGTTAAAAATTTCTGTAGTAATTTTAATATACAAGTTATCCCAACTCAGTTTCAAAATATTATAAAATATTTGTTGCACTATTGCAAAGCATTTATCGAAAATTTGTTCATAATATGATTGAAAATTTTCAAAACGGTGTAAACTAATTAATCATCAAATTAATGATTTTAATTTTAAAAAAATTTGAATAATATAAATTATTCTTAAAACCAGTTTATCATTTCAATAATTTATAATTGACAATAAATAAACGAAAATATAAAAAAAATAAAATTTGTTAATAATTATAAGCGTTATATATATCTATTATCTATTACTATTATTTATTTGTCAAAAAATTTAATGTTCTCTTTGCATAAATTGAGCACCTAGCCAAAGAATGAAAAGTAATCGAAAAGTTTCCCCCTAAAAATTATTGCCGTGCTTCGGAACCCATGTAAAATTGTAGGTCCCTTGTATCTTCGAAACGCAACAAAGAGAACCGTAAAAAAAAAAAAAAAAATCAATCTTGAATTCCTAATTTTTTTTAAACATAATTTGTTTAGTAAAACATTGTAATATTATTAAACAAATTTTAGATAAATGTTTAGTAATATTGTTGAATTAATAAATATATTTAATATAATTTAGGCCAATAAATTAGACGAAAAAGCAAAGTTCAATAACTTTAATGTTTTCTCTCACTTCGCACTCATGCTAAAATTGTCGTATCTTTTCGTCTTTCCAAAACTCACTGCTATGGTAAATACAATTTAAACAAAAAATCGATATTTAGCCATCTTAATTTATTATTTTGATTTGAAAGAGCTAAGATAAAGTAGACAAATCTAACAAGTACGAAGATGTGCGCGTTCGAGCATAAATTTTGGCACATTTCCGAGCGAGAAAGCAAATAAGGCGACGCGGTTCCGTTCATTCAGATGGAATGTGCCACTTTGACTCAATGCCCACTCGATTTTAAGCACGATTCACAATAATTTAAAGCCAATAAATTAGACGAAAAGCAGTTAATAACTTTAATCGTTATTCTTCACATGCACATGATTAGCGAAAATTGACGGTATCTTCGCTCCGTATGTCCACTCATGAATGACCTATGGTACAATACAATTTTAACAATTACAAAAAGTTGATATTTAGATCTTAATTTTATTATTTTGATTTGAAAGATCTAATAGATAAAGTAGACAAATCTAAAATACAAGTATATGCGTTCAGCAAAATTCACATTTCACGAGCAAAATGAAGCGTACGCGTCGTCTTCATTAATCAATGATATATAGTAAATAAACAATCGATTTAAAATTCAAATAATTTAGTCTAAATTTAAACAAATAGCAGTTGAATAATTTTAATCGTTATATTTAATTAATTTATTAACAAAATTACAATAAAGTTTAAATATTGATAATGAATACCGTCACCAAAATTTAATTATAATTTCATTACAAAATTTTAACAACTTATTTACCTATGAATCTTGTACGTCTTTTTCTATTTAAATGAAATAAATAATAGTAATAATAAAGCAAATAGCTAAAATAATCAAATATATATTGCAGTCTGCAAAATTTCAATACAACATTGAAGCTTCGAAGGACGCAATTAAAAGATGAGCGTATCCTTCTCGGTCATTCACTGGGCTATATCCGGTCATTATTAAAACGAAAAGGTGATTTAATATTACTAATTTTTTTAACATAATTTGTTTAGTAAAACATTGTAATATTATTAAACAAATTTTAGATAAATGTTTAGTAATATTGTTGAATTAATAAATATATTTAATATAATTTAGGCCAATAAATTAGACGAAAAAGCCGTTTAATAACTTTAATCGTTTTCTCTCACTTGCACTGATGCGATTGCCGTATCTTTTCGCTCTCTTCCACTCATTGCTATGGTAAATACATTTTTCGAACAAAAAATCGATATTTAGCCATCTTAATTTATTATTTTGATTTGAAAGAGCTAAAGATAAAGTAGACAAATCTAACAAGTACGAAGATGTGCGCGTTCGAGCGAAAAGTGGCACATTTCCGAGCGAGGGAGGCAAATGAAGCGCGACGCGGAGCGGCGCGCTTCATTTTCCCGAGATCGGAATGTGCCACTTTGAGCTCGAATGTGCACACTCGATTTTAAGCACGATTCACAATAATTTAAGTCAATAAATTAAACGAAAAAGCAGTTGAATAATTTTAATCGTTATATTTAATTTAATTTGATTAGCAAAATTACAATAGGGTAAACCGCCCCGTATGTGACCCCCTATCAGTGAATGACCGTCACCAGAAACAACGCTTATAACAATTACAAAAAATTATTTATATTCATGACTTACTTAATTATTGAATCTTGTACGTCTTTTTTCTATTTAAATGAAATAAATAATAGTAATAATAAAGCAAATAGCTAAAATAATCAAATATATATTGCAGTCTGCAAAATTTCAATACAACATTGAAGCTTCGAAGGACGCAATTAAAAAAGATGAGCGTATCCTCCTCGGTCATTCACTGGGCTATATCCCGGTCATTATTAAAACGAAAAGGTGATTTAATATTACTAATTTTTTTTAACATGATTGGTTTAGTAAAACTTAATATTATTAAACAAATTTTCGATAAATGTTTAGCAATATTGTTGAATTACTAAATATATTTAATATAATTTCATTACCAAAATTACAACTTATTTACCTATGGAATCTGGTATGCCTTTTTTCCATTTAAATGAAATAAATAATAGTAATAATAAAGCAAATAGCTAAAATAATCAAATATATATTGCAGTTTGCAAAATTTCAATACAACATTGAAGCTTCGAAGGACGCAATTAAAAAGATTAGCGTATCCTCGTCGGTCATTCACTGGGCTACATCCCGGTCATTATTAAAACAAAAAGGTCATTTAATGTACGAACATCATTTTATACTTTTATAGTTAATTTTACACAGTTTAGGACCAAATTGCGAAAATCTTTTCATTAATTCACAAACAAAAATTGTATTTCGTTTCGTAATAGCTCTCGATGCGACAAAGGGGCCATTCACTGGACGTTTTTTTTAAGTAAATGCGCTTTTATTTATATTGCAACAAATATTTTGTAATATTTCCAAACTGAGTTGGAATTGCAATATACTGTCTCATATTACTACCACATATTAATTAGTAAAATTGCCATAGAAAATTTTAACAGTGTAAAATAGAGAAGGAGAAAAGAAAAGAAACCTAGTAAAAGTTGTGTGGATTTTTCTAGTTCACTCGCTGGGATACGTATAAACCTGCTTCCCCTCTCAATTGGCTAAAGTTTCGGTTACATTCCACCCCGGATCAATACTCCAAGGTGAGGGTATCTGTATTTGCGGCACAAGGATAATAAATCTATACTTGAGACTCGAGGAAATATACTACAAATATCTAATTCTTAGAACTCGAATTACGCGTCACGCCGTTTTTGAATAAATTTCGCGATACGAAACGATTTTTCCGCAGCTCTCCGTTCGACCGGTTCGCCTCGCATTCATCTCTTAAAACAAACAATCGAAATTAATTTCGTCGACTTGCGATGGTTAATTTAAGGCAATGCGCCGATAATTTTTAGTGCGAGCTTTAACGGGCTGCGAAAGCTCCCCCGGCGGGTTCGTCGCTTTCGGGCGTCGGAGTCTCCATGCATTAGCATAGGCCGTAAAACAAAAAAGCGTAGGCCGAGAAACAGCGCGTATCGCGACAATTTTTGTTCTACGGCAAAGCTCGATTTCCGGAGCTTTCGGCCGGCCTGAGGGTGGCGGCGTCAAGTCGGCCGAAATTTGTTGTTTCGGCGAAAGTGTCGATTCGAAACGCGAGCCGATGGAAGCGGCTTCGGGGAGTGGGAGGAAGAAGGCCGCAATTAATTAACCGAAGGACATATTATGAATATTCACCAGTTTTATTTCGACTTTATGTATCGTAAACATAACGAATGATAAAATGGAGTATAATAAATTAAAAAGCTAGTTTAATGAAGAGATCGCTTGTGCTGAGAACCTGATTGTGTATGGTATACCAATTTAGTACTCCACAAACTAATTGTTATTTATGAGCCACAACTATAATATTTCATTTATATTCTGTGTGTACCTTACCTACGTCTCAATTATAATCTAGCGTTCGTGTAATAAACTTTCTGTGTCGTTAAGTTTCGATCTTTTATTTATTTGTTCGGCGCAATCAGCATAAAGGGGTCCAGGAGATGCTTTTAACAGCTTTTCTCCCATTAACACGGTTTTTATTGAACGTACGGCCCAACACATGTTAGCGAGCGCCGCTAATTGATATTAACGAGAGCTTAATAAAGCTTTTTTGCGGTTCGAAACCCGGGAAAATGCTCGTCTCGTATGGAAAAATTGTTTATTTTAAATTGTTCTTATTATTGAAAATTTAAAGCTTAAATTAAAGTAAAGAAACACGAAGATGTGGACGTTATATCGATTATATAATCGATAAACGTATTTTTACCATAGCAATGAGTGGGAGCGAGCGAAAAGATACGATAAACTCATAAGTACGAGTGAGAGGGAATGATAAAAATTATTTACAAATTTTTGCTTCCCTCGCTCGGAAATGTGCCACTTTTCGCTCGAATGCGCACATCTTCGCACTTATTGGATTTGTTCACTTTATCCTTGGCTCTTTCAAGTCAAAAAATTAAATTTATTTTGGCAAATATCAATATTGTTCGAAAAATGTATATTTTATATAATATTTTTTTATTGTATCCTTTCATTGAAAAAATACTACGTATCTCTGATGGTGAGATGAAGTAGGTATATGTAATTCGCAAGAATGTATATGCATTTTTTTTTACTTTTCGTCGAGCTTAATTCCTAAATTATGCACATTTTAATTTTTTTCAATTTACTATTTTCTGAGGAACCTATCTTCACTGTAAAATGGAGTTTAGGGATATTTTAGTCAAATTCCTTTTTTTGACTATAATATTAGTGTCTTAAAAAACTTTAAATAGTAGGGCTTTGAACCGTTATCTTTATCGTTCCGGTTTAATGAAAAAAGTGTATATCGGTTTGGTTTCGGTTTTCGGTTCAGTTATGAGTGATTAATTTAGAATATTTTACTCTTTAGTAATACTTCACAGCTACTTCAATAATAAAATATAAATAAACATTTTAAATTAAAACAACAAAAATAAATTTAAAAAAAATTAAAATTGTTAGTAACATTAGGCTCGTGATTATCTAAACTTAGGGCCAGTATTAATTCGAATAAACGCAAAAATAAGCACAAAGTTCTAATAGAATAATCGGACAATAGAAAATACTAGAAAGAGATGGAAAATTTGCCGTTCCAGTCGGAAGGATATAATATTTTTGTTTATTAATTAATAAATCAATTTTACGCAAACATTTCAACGTGTACCGTATAGAAAAAAAAAAACAGAAATATATTTTTCGGTTCAGTTTCGGTTTTCGTTCCGGCAAAAATAACGGTTTTTCGGTTTTCCGTTCAATTCCGGTTCGAAGCCCTGAAAAATACACATCTTGTATGGCAGGACTGTATACTTCGAATAGTTTTTATTCTTGAAAATTTAAATCCAAAAATTAATGTGAACAAATTCAATAAGTACGAAGATGTGCGCATTCGAGCGAAAAGTGGCACATTTCCGAGCGAGGGAGGCAAATGAAGCGCGACGCGGAGCGGCGCGCTTCATTTTCCCGAGATCGGAATGTGCCACTTTGAGCTCGAATGCGCACACTCGGTTTTAAGCACGATTCACAATAATTTAGGCCAATAAATTAGACGAAAAAGCAGTTGAATAATTTTAATCGTTTTCTCTCACTCGCACCGATGAGATTGTCGTATCTTTTCGCTCCCTTCCACTCATTGCTATAGTAAATGGGGTTTAGGAGTATTTTAGATTAATTCCTTTTTTTTTACTATAATATCAGTGTCTTAAAAAATAACTTTAAATAGTAGGGCTTCGAACCGTTATCTTTATCGTTCCGGTTTAATGAAAAAAGTACATATCGGTTTGGTCTCTCTCTCCCCGTCCTCTTTAACTCAATTTCGAAATTAATTTCGCTCGATTTTTAATTTCGATAAAATCGAAAACGGCAACAAAGTCGCCCCAGAAATAAGATATTAACTTTGGCGGACGGGGTTTCGCAGCGCGCAATAAAATTTTACGACAACAATAATCACAACAAACTATTTACATCGGTTATTTACACGACCATAAAATTTATTATCCCTAATTAATGATGGCGAATGCAGAAACGATCAAAGCGCATTGACGTTGTTGCGGATACAACGAAGTCACGAAGTCCCCGGCGAGGGGGGGCCCGAATTCGTCCGTCCGACCAGAAGCGTTTAGAGAAATTCGGAAGCTCCCACAATTCGAGTGCAATGAGACGCTAAAACCATTAATAGAACATCAACTTTCACAATTGCATTATAATGGAAGTCTGTGAGTCTTATATTAACCCCGACGCGTGTCCATTGTGCGGAAACGCGCCCCGCCGAGCGGCTCGGGTCCATATGCTTTGTGAACCACCCCATGTTTACATTTTGTATCCGTATCGCACTACATTAGTTAGTTATTAATCCTCGAGGGTAAACATTTCGATTGGTTAACCGAAAATCTTCGGGCTCCCGTTAATTTAATTACAAAATTTTTCGGGGTAATTAGCGCGCTTTATCGAAGACAGATGCGCGCCGCCAACAAAGAAACGGATTTGTGATTGACCGCGCGTGTAGCCGTTTTTAAAAAATTCAAGCAGCTGCCCTTTCGGTCGTAAATATCTGCGAACGCTCGCTTTTTGATTTATTCCAATGATTTTCGTGCCGAAGTTATACTTCTTGTGGCGCGTCGAGGGCGAAATTGCGCGCGCATACCGAATTCGACGAGCTGCGCGCGCACGTCTCACCAAATTTCGCCGGTGGCGATTTTTTAAATGTGCGATTCTCTCGAGCAACGAAGCAACGTATTATTTTGCGCGAAAAAATTTGGCAAAGCGTTCTTTTGCGACGTCAATGCGCGCGCATGCTCGGCTTCGTCGATTTCTCAGTTTTGTCCTCGCCAGATTTGCAATATTGTCTCATTTGCGAAATTCGAATCTGTACTTAAAGCCATCTTGGGCGGAGCCCTTCAGGACTGCTCGGCGAAATGGAAACGTCGCTGGAAAAAGTGTGTCAACGGGGCGACGAACTGCAAAATTAATTTCGGCCCTCGCCATTAGATTCGAGTTATTGTTGCTTTTGTCGTTTCGAAAAATTTTAACGCAAATTACCGTTCGCTATAAAGCACATCCTGCATAAGCGTTTTTAAAATGGGGGAAGAGCGGCGAGAAAAAAGTTCGAATCCGGAATTGTTTGGATTTTTTTTTGGATGGCTGCCCGATGGCCGATTATTTTAATTCGTCGGTGAAAAAATAACAACAATTAGCCTGGCTATTTCTACGCGTAGTCGGTCGAGACAATGATGAATGCATTGTTGAGTAGAAATAATGAAGTTTGTCTTATTTCGGAGTAATTTGATTTGATTATCCGAGATCTCGATTCTAATTGTTATGTAACTGTTAACTATTATTAAAGAATAAACTACGTGGTAATATATGAGTAATTATATAAAATTATATGTTACACAGTTAAAGCTGGAAGGTATTTTTTCAGTTTTAAAAAGTAGAAAACGTCAAAACTTTTTAAGATATAAAATGATAATAATAGGTTTGGCGCTTTGTTTTCGCTTTTTTTTTAATGGCCGTTCGATGCGGAGGAGAATACGTAAACCTTGAAAAAAACTTTATTAAGCTCTCGTTAATATTGAAATTAATTTTTGTTGAAATATTTTTAGACAATAAATTATTGTGAATCGGGCTTAAGATTTTAGATTGCTAAATATCGAGTTTACGTTCGAAAAATGTATTTACCATAGCAATGGGTGGAAGAGAGCGAAAAGATACGACAATTTCGTGGGTGCGAGTGAGAGAAAACGATTCAAGTTATTCAACTACTTTTTCGTCCAATTTATTGCCCTAAATTATTGTGAATCGTGCTTAAAACCGAGTACGCACGTTCCAGCTGAAAAAAATTAAAATGTGCATCATTTAAGAATTAATCTCAATGAAAAATAAAAAAAGAAAATGCATATACTTTCTTGTAAATTATATATACCTACTTCATCTTACCATCAGAGATACGTAGTATTTTTTTGATGAAAGGATGCAATAAAAAAATATATAAAAAATACATTTTTGAACAAAATTGATATTTACCAAACTATATTTAATTTTTTGACTTAAAAGAGCCAAGGAGAAAGTAGACAAATCTAATAAGTACAAAGATGTGCGCGTTCGAGCGAAAAGTGGCACATTTCCGAGCGAGGGAGGCAAATGAAGCGCGACGCGGAGCGGCGCGCTTCATTTTCCCGAGATCGGAATGTGCCACTTTGAGCTCGAATGCGCACACTCGGTTTTAAGCATAATTCGCAAAATTTTGGCATCGAAAAATTAGTAAACAATTTTTATCATTCCCTCTCACTCGTACTTACGAGTTTATTGTATCTTTTCGCTCGCTCCCACTCATTGCTATGGTGAAAATACGTTTTTTGAATATATAATCGATATTTTATTAAATTTTATTGATTTGAAAGAAAGTTGAATAGACCAAATTCAATTTATAGCAAGATGTGCGCATTCGAGCGAAAAGTGGCACATTTCCGAGCGAGGGAGGCAAATGAAGCGCGACGCGGAGCGGCGCGCTTCATTTTCCCGAGATCGGAATGTGCCACTTCGAGCTCGAATGCGCACACTCGGTTTTAAGCACGATTCGCAAAATTTTGGCATCGAAAAATTAGTAAACAATTTTTATCATTCCCTCTCACTCGTACTTCTAAGTTTATCGTATCTTTTCGCTCGCTCCCACTCATTGCTATAGTAAAAATACGTTTATTAAATATAGAATCAATATTTTATTAAATTTTATTGATTTGAAAGAAAGTTGAATTGACCAAATTCAATAAATAGCAAGATGTGCGCGTTCGAGCTCAAAGTGGCACATTTCCGAGCGAGGGAGGCAAATAAAGCGCGACGCGGAGCGGCGCGCTTCATTTGCCTCCTCGCTTTCGGAAATGTGCCACTTTGAGCTCGAATGCGCACACTCGATTTTAAGCACGATTCACAATAATAAAAGCAGTTGAATAATTTTAATCGTTTTTTCTCCCTCGCACTGACGAGATTGTCGTATCTTTCCGCAAAAGTTAACATCTTATTTCAGCGGCAGTTGCCCTTTCGATTTTATCGAAATTAAAAATCGGGCGAAATTAATTTCGAAATTGAGAGAGAGAGAGAGAGGCTGAAATTTATGTCCCCATAAATTTTAAATTCTAAGTCCTGCGACCGGAAGTTGTACGGGCTGCGAATCAGGGTTGATTACATCGGGGGTCGTAGGAAATTTATTACGAACAATAACTTTGGAAAATTCGGCGCCGATTAAATTTTTTCTTGCGGCTTTTGAAAATAAGAAAAAAGTTCGCGTGCCTGCGGAGCGTAAGGGCCGCTCAGAATTTAATTAATTAAATTACGCGTCGACGGGGGGATGGGAACCGTACGTGTACGAAGTTACGACAAAAACTAACCTTGCAGGAGAGAACGATTATGTAACTGTTTTTGTAGTAAGAGACGGCGTAATTAATATTGTAATCGTTAGGAGCAAATTTTAACTTCGTTAATTACAAGTTAAACGCATGATTCATGGAGCTTTCAAAACTGTTTAAATCATTTCCAAACAACTAGTTATAATACAATTACTTCTTTGTTTGCTTTGAGGTTTTCGACGTACGCCGGGTCGGCGTTGCCGATTTTTGGCTTTGCCCAAATTCGGGGAAGGCCGAAGTGAGAATTTTCGGCTCGCGAAAAAAAAATTCAACCCCTTTCGGGACGAAACTTAAATTCGACCGAAAGAGGTATGTTTTTGTTCGGTTTGGGGTCGTATATAAGTGTGTTAAGTTTCAGTACTTATTCGTGGGACACCCGGTATATCGATTTAAAATTATCTAAAATATTTAGAATTCTGAACGACGAAAAAACAATTCAATTTTTACCATTTCGAAAGATGTCGAGCAACCTCTCAAAATTGTTTAATTAGATTGATTTTTGCTGAGCATTTTACTAATACAGTCGAACCTCGATAAGCCGAATTTTTGGTAACTCGAACCTGTTTCACTAGGACTTGCCTATTTCAACGTTAATATTTTTATATCGATAACTCGAATTTTTGATAACTCGAATTACTTTTAGTTTTCCTTCAACTTCGACTTATCGAGGGTCGACTGTATGTTATATTGACATATCAAAAATAATTTTTTTTTGGGCCACCCTACTGCACACGTTGCCCAAAACATTTACGATAGATGGTAAGTAAGAATAATAGTTATTTATAATTAGTTATTAAATTACTAATTTAAATATTTTTTTAATTGTTATGTCAAAAAGAAATCGATTGCAAAAGTAATTTGAAAATTAGAAAACTAAGCAAAAAATGCAGAGGCAGATCGCGTCAAGCGGACCCCTCATTTTCCACTTGATCATGGAATACTTGTTCAAATATATTTTTCGAAAGTAATTAATCCCTTAAAATAGTTTTTGAAAATTTTAAATTTAACAATTTTTTTTACAATTAAAATTTTCTGTACTTAAATTAAAAAATTAATTGTGAAAATGCTGTTGCAGATAACTTAACAAAATTTTCAGAGCTTATAGTAAAATATTTATAATTTCATAACAAAATTAGAAAACTATTTAATTTGTTTATTATCATACTTTTTATTAACATTTAAATAAACAAATAAAATTTTAATAATTTTTCTGTACGATTATCGATTTTTTTTTGTTATATGCGTTATACATTTAAGTTCAATATTCCAAAAAATATATTTCCACAAGTATTGCATGATCAAGTGGAAAATGAGGGGTCCACTTGACGTGATCTGACTCAAAACAATTGAACATCGAAATTGTGTTCAGAGTAATTAATTATCAACATTAATAGAATCGATTTTTTTTTCAATTTTCTCCTTTTCCTTCTTCCAATCAATACAAAACAATTATTTTCGTTTAAAAAATTTTTGTACTGAATAAAACCTTAATAGGTTCTGAAATAGAGTCTGGTTAAGCTCTATTAGGCACTAAAAGCATTTTTAACGAGAGCCTAAATAAGTGAAAATCTTCATTGGCAGTTTCATGCAATATTTCAAAATTGTCATAAAAATTTTTAGTTATTGCAATGCGAGTTATTACCGTATTTATGAGTTTCCGTGTACAGTAATACCTCGATATAACGGACCTCTATTTAACGGACTTCGGATATAACACACAAAAAAATTCAGTCAAATGTAAAAAAAATTAAAAACAGCTCATTAATATTATACATGCTTAAATTCAAGTGTCGTCGCGTGCAAACTATTTTTAGCGGCCATGATAATCACGTCACACATCTAGCACTAGAATTTGAGATATAATGCCGTCCTGCTCGTAGACTGTACCTAGCCGGAGCGATAGTATATTAGAATTTAAGGTTATATTTATATCTAAATAAGCTGTTTTTTCAAAAAAAAGTTTTTTGATTTATTTTAAATGTATTTTAATATAACGGACTTTCGGCTTTAACGGACACCCCCTTCCCCCGTTATATCGAGGTTTTACTGTATTTATTATGTGACGCTCGGTGTAACGCAGGTCGCTATTACCGCGGTATAACGAGGTTCCACTGTACCAAAAGTAAAAAAAAAGCCAAACTTACTAAATCCTAAATTGAACATAATTCCAATGTTTTTTACTATCTAAATAAGTACTTTTACATTCTAGAACTTCAATTTCGAGCCGGACAACAGAATTAAAATTGCAAGAGAGAGAAAGAAGCGGAGATTAACGAAAGAAATAGTACTACTACAAATTTAGAGAGAACCCGACCGAAATGGTCTATTGTTTCGGCTCGTTGATTTCATTATTTTCACCTGGAATTGTCCAGCTGTTCTCTCCCATCACGCCCGGCTTCCTTTCGGCCCCGTTCTCTATTTCAACGTCCATATATCTCGGCGGCCCCGCTTATTAGTCAGAAGCCCGACGCCGCCGAAACGGATCGTCTGTACTTGGCGAAATTTTTCGAGAAAAGGCGAAAAGGAGTAAGACGAGCCTCGCCTCTTGCAGAGCCGTAACTTAATCAGGCGCGCCGAAATTGAAACATAATACGGGTCTGGATTTTGTTGCGCTTTTTGGGCGGAGGCCGGCTTGCGTAAAAAGGGCATTAGGAGTATCGTCGAGATAAGAGGCGAGGGTGGTTCCGGCGCAAAACATAATTATGCTTGTCTTTGGCGAGAGATAAATGAGGGAGGCCCGAATCAAAGGCAGGATTGTAGTGGGCAGCTGTTGGGGCGCCCAAAACGGACGTCAGTTGGCCGATTAATTTCGGAACCCTTATTCAAAAGAGACAACCGCACACACCATGTCGACGTGCTCTTGTACGTAAATGATATACGTGTAATTAGCTAATTACGGTTCGTAGTTGGAATGCCCTAAGCGAAAACCTTGCATATGTAATTATTACTTTTTTATCTATTTCTAATCCGACGCAGACATCTGTTTTTCTGTGTGTCCCCCCGTTTTTTTTTTAATTATCCTACCCACTATTGCATTATAATTGTGTTTGATAAAATTCGACCGTGGAACTTTTCTAACGATTATAATTACGTCGGGCAAAAGCGTTTGCAGTTCTTTTGTACGTAATAAATCTAAGTACAGTCGAGCCTCCGTAAGTCGAACATCGATAAGTCGAATTTTTGATTACTCGAATTATTTTTGGTGTCCCTTCGACTTCGACTTATCGAGGTTCGACTGTACATTGTAAATGACAATTAATTAATATCTAATAATTAAAATTTTCCTTTTAATAAAACTTTTTTACATTATACGTTTTACCTACTTTTACATACACACCTACAAACCTTTACATCAATATTTTTACTCATGGTTCGTCCGAAACTATTTTTTATATTCCACTGAGGATTTTACTAAGTTCCCAAATCCTCGTAACATACACAGGTAGTACTGTACTACGTATCTATGATAGAAAAGTTGGTATATATCTAATTCATTCGAATGCATTATATGCTTTTATTTTACTTTGAAATAAATGATTGAATTGTGCATATTTTACAGTTTTCTGATGAAGCTATCTACACGGTAAAAAGGGTTTGGAATATTTTAAATTAATTACTTTTTGTGTGTATAAAAATAGAAAAAAATCACATTTTTGGCCATGATATCAATAATTACTTTTTAAATCCACAAATTAATGTGAACAAATTCAATAAATACGAGGATGTGCGCATTCGAGCGAAAAGTGGCACATTTCCGAGCGAGGGAGGCAAATGAAGCGCGACGCGGAGCGGCGCGCTTCATTTTCCCGAGATCGGAATGTGCCACTTTGAGCTCGAATGCACACTCAATTTTAAGCATGATTTACATTAATTAATTTACTTTCCAAACAATTTTAATCAAAAATTAAAAGACTATACAGTCGAACCTCGATAAGTCGAATTTTTGATAACTCGAATTATTTTTGATGTCCTTTCGACTTCGATTTATCGAGGTTCGACTGTACATTGTAAATGACAATTAATTAATATCTAATAATTAAAATTTTCATTTTAATAAAACTTTTTTATATTATACGTTTTACCTACTTTTACATACACACCTACAAACCTTTACATCAATATTTTTACTCATGGTACGTCCGAAACTATTTTTTATATTCCCCTGAGGATTTTACGAAGTTCCCAAATCCTCGTAACATACACAGGTAGTACTGTACTACGTATCTATGCTAGAAAAGTTGGTATATATCTAATTCATTAGAATGCATTATATGCTTTTATTTTACTTTAAAATAAATGATTGAATTGTGCATATTTTACAGTTTTCTTATGAACCTATCTTCACGATAAAAAGGGGTTTAGGAATATTTTAAATTAATTATTTTTTGTGTGTATAAAAATAGAAAAAAATCCCTTTTTTGGCTATGATATCAATAATTACTTTTAAATCCAAAAATGAATGTGAACAAATTCAATAAATACGAAGATGTGCGCATTCGAGCGAAAAGTGGCACATTTCCGAGCGAGGGAGGCAAATGAAGCGCGACGCGAGCGGCGCGCTTCATTTTCCCGAGATCGGAATGTGCCACTTTGAGCTCGAATGCGCGCACTCGGTTTTAAGCCCGATTCACAATAATTTAGGCCAATAAATTAGACGAAAAAGCAGTTGAATAATTTTAATCGTTTTCTCTCACTCGCGCCGATGAGTTTGTCGTATCTTTTCGCTCTCTTCCACTCATTGCTATGGTAAGTGCATTTTTCGAACATAAAATAGATATTTACCAAACTAAATTTATTTTTTTTGATTTGAAATAGCTAAGGAAAAAATAGACAAACCGTAAAAGTACAAAGATGTGCGCATTCGAGCGAAAAGTGGCACATTTCCGAGCGAGGGAGGCAAATGAAGCGCGACGCGGAGCGGCGCGCTTCATTTTCCCGAGATCGAAATGTGCCACTTTGAGCTCGAATGTGCACACTCGATTTTAAGCACGATTTGCACAATTTTGGCATCGAAAAATTAGTACACAATTTTTATCATTCCCTCTCACTCGTACTTATGAGTTTATCGTATCTTTTCGCTCGCTCCCACTCATTGCTATGGTAAAAATACGTTTATCGAATATATAATCGATATTTTATTCAATTTGACGCTCGGCGCGCCAAAAGGCGCATAACCTCAAACATCGATTTTAATTTGGCGAGAAAGTTATGGTCAATAAGAAGTGCATTGATGGAAAGGCTTCGAAGTGCAGAAGGAATATTAATGGGGGTCTCGCGTGTCCTTTTTTACGGAAACGCCCGCGTAGAGCTTTATCCCGTGACCGTACGTTTAAACGCGTTTAACACTTTTTTATTTAATACCTAATATTGTGTTGTCAATGTTTATAAATTACTAATTTTTTGATAAGGCAATAATAAAGGACAATTGGGCGGTTTCCAGCACGCGAAGAGCGCTCGTTTATTTATTTGGCGACTCTTCAATTTTAGTGGAATGGTAATGACAAAGGCGAACACGTTCGTATTACTCGAAAACCGCGCCCTTAATTAATTATTTTAATGGAGCTGCCCAACTATTTGCCACGTGGCGATATAAATAATTTTTAGTGGCGCCGCTTGTAATTTATTAAAATTAAAAAGCGAATTAATTTGCGAGAAGAGCGCGCGAAATCGTACCTTGAAAGTAGCTTTTGGTGCGCAGGTAGCTGACGGACAACCTAAGGATGGAAAGACGGTCCAATTTTGATAAGATGTTTTGCTCGAAGGGCAGAAGGCTCGCCAGGTTGTCCAGTTCGGCGTTCAAGCGTTCCCTGTGCCTTTTGCTGGGGTTGCTTTTCGTCACTCCGTCCTTCGGCGTCGGTTTTAAGCTGTAAAAAGAAAAATCGCATTTGGAGAATGGTCCGGGCAAAGTAGACTTAAAAATGGTGGTCAAATGACGAAAATTCCGACAAAGGTAAATTTTGGTTGCGACCTTGGGATACACCGTTAGAAATAAAGTGTCGAAAATCTACATCGATCCCATGTAGGGGAGGCCGGGGTTAGAAGTCACAATTTTTGTTCTTTTGCATTTATATATCAATAGATAGTGTATTTATTCTAGTTTAAGAAAAAATAAAGACTTTTTCGCTACCATTATCTAAAGAGAACATATTATAATTTTTACGAAAAAAGAAAAGTGTGACTTTTAACCCCGCGTCTGGGGTAAGTAGTCACACACTAAATAAAAGGTAAAATACGAAACGACAAAACAAATGCCTATTTTATTAACTGGCACCATATCCATTTAACTTAAAAATAAAAATCGACACAATTAGCGGTAACAAGCGGGCTAACTCGGATCGGAAAAAATCGCTTTTTTTTTCTTCGCCAAAAAAACAAACGGAATCCGCTCGTAGCCCGCACGTCCGCGCATTTAATTAAAAAAGAAAGAGCAATATCAAAAACGCATTAACTTTGAAAAATCACCTGCCGCTACCTTTTGCCAAGAGGTCAGAGCCCGCTTATTATTAATAAAACAAAAAAACGAAAAAAGCACATTACAAACCAAAATTTCTAAGTCCCGACGTTGCAACGGCTTTATACATTTTTAATTGCTCGCATTTCGGTCGAAGAAGCAGAAGAAGAAGAAGAAGGCGAAAAAAACAAATTAGAACGCGTACCACCTGTGATTTATTTTCTAATGCAAAAATTCTTTCGTCGTTGATTGAAAAAAGCGCATTAGCGTTAGAAGGAAACGATTTCTTCACGTTAATTATTTTCGAACCTAAGGGTTTGTTCTACTTAACTCGTCGTAATTGAACGATCCGATTGTCCAAAGTTCAAGAGACGAATCGATGGCCACCAGCGCGTGCGCTCCTTTTCGAAAATTTCGCGCGGGGACGCCCCCCATAGCCACTTCCGCGTAATTACTGCTGGTCCAGTCAAAAACGAGAATTAATTTTGGTGTCCCTTCGACTTCGACTTATCGAGGTTCGACTGTAGTATTATTTAAGAAGTTAATTAATTAATGTGAATCAGGCTTAAAGTCGAGTGTGCGCATTCGAGCTCAAAGTGGCACATTCCGATCTCGGGAAAATGAAGCGCGCCGCTCCGCGTCGCGCTTCGTTTGCCTCCCTCGCTCGGAAATGTGCCACTTTTCGCTCGAACGCGCACATCTTCGTACTTATTACATTTGTCTACTTTTACCTTAGCGCTTTTAAATCAAAATAATAAATTTAGATTGCTAAATATCGATTTTATGTTCGAAAATTGTATTTGCCATGGCAATGAGTGGAAGAGAGCAAAAAGATACGATAAAATCATAAGTACGAGTGAGAGGGAACGATAAAAATTATTTACCAATTTTTCGATGCCAAAATTTTGCGAATCGTGCTTAAAATCGTGTGTGCACATTCGAGCTCAAAGTGGCACATTCCGATCTCGGGAAAATAAAGCGCGCCGCTCCGCGTCGCGCTTCATTTGCGTCCCTCGCTCGGAAATGTGCCACTTTTCGCTCGAATGCGCACATCTTAGTACTTATTAGATTTGTCTACTTTATCCTCGCCTTTTACAAATAAAAAAATTAATTTAGTTTGCTAAATAACGATTTGATTTTCGACAAATGTATTTACCATAGCAATGAGTGGGAGTGGGCAAAAAGATACATGAATCGCGTAAGTGTGAGTGAGAAGAAACGATGAAAATTATTCAACTGCATTTTCGTCTAATTTATTGGCCCAAATTATTGTGAATCGTGCTTAAAACCGAGTGCGCACATTCGAGCTCAAAGTGGCACATTCCGATCTCGGGAAAATGAAGCGCGCCGCTCCGCGTCGCGCTTCATTTGCCTCCCTCGCTCGGAAATGTGCCACTTTTCGCTCGAATGCGCACATCCTCGTACTTATTAAATTTCTCTACTTTATCTTCACATTTTTCAAATCTAAAAATTAAATTTAGTTTGCTAATTATCGATTTTATATGCGAAAAATGTATTTACCATATAGTCCGGTCAAATTAGACACAAAATAGTGGTCAAATAACAAAAATTCTGACAGAGCTAAATTTTGGTTGAGACCTGGGGCACACCATTAGAAATACAGTGTCAAAAGTCCCCATCGATCCCATGTGTGCTAAAAAAAGTTATTCGGGGTCAAAGGTCAAAATTTGAGTTTTATTGGATTTTTTTCGCAAACGGTAAGTTTTATCAAAAAAGTAGTTCGGACAAAAATTATAGCTCTTAAAATTATCTACAAAAATGGTCCGTATATTTTTTTCTCTAAAAAACACCATTCGTTAGATATCGCGATTCTACACTACAGAAAAAATTTAAAGGGTCAAGAAAATTTTTAGTGATTTTTGACAGGCTGTATTTCAGTAAAAAATGGTCGTATCTAAAATTAAAAATAAGCTTTTTGATATAGATGGATAACGAGCTATGGCGAATTTATAAAAAATATTTTGACTTTTGGTTATACCGGAAGTGAACAGCAACTTCGTTATTTTAAATAGAACACCCTGTATATTTTTTTTCGTAACCCAAAACAAATTAGATTCTTAATTAATTTTTCCGAAGTTAATTAAAACAGATAACTTACTTAAATAAAGTGTTTGTCAATAATAATTCACTCGCACTGCACTTGCACTTACAAAGGTCGGTCTTGTACTGAATTGTGTATTAATATTTTTCGGTTAGGCACTATCGCAAAACTATGACGTAGGTGTGAAAAACCGAATTTATTTTCGAGCCGAAAGCCCATATCGCAAGTTACATGCGCACGTGTTACCGATATCTTCAAAATGGATAACACTAAATTCCAATACAGGTCGTTTCGAATTAACATAACAATTTGATTGGACGCGTAACTAATTTTTCTCAGCTTTATTAGGGGTGCTATTATAAAAATTTAATTAAATAAAATGTTTGTTAAGAGTCGTACTAAACAGCCCTTACATTAGATTTTGTTAATTTTGACAAAAAAATTGGATTTAACAAATGGAAATCTTAATTATTTTTTTCTGGCCTTAATAGCAATAATACACCAAAAATTATAGGGCACAGTGTAACGTCACCGGACAGGGGCGGATTTAATACAAATGTAACAAAAAATAAAAAGAATAAAAATGTAATTAAATAAAATGTTTGTCAATAATCATACTAAACAGCCCTCTACATCGCCTCTGTTGTACCTAGGCCATAGAACCACTAATTTTTAAATCTTATAGCATTAATTTGAGTAAACAGTTGGTAATGCTTTCAAATATTTTATGATGAATACTTTATTAGTGCCCCACTACTATACAATTCATTTTATCAACAAATTGTTACATAGACAATTTAAAAAAAACCAAGATAAAAAAGAACCAAGGTACAACAGATTCTTCTAATTAATATAGACAAATCCAGTGAATTTAGGTCAATAAATTACACGAAGAAGCAGTTGAATAATTTTAATCGTTTCCTCTCGCTCGCACTAACGAGATTGTCGTATCTTTTCGCTCCCTTCCACTCATTGCTATGGTAAATATATTTTTTCATCATAAAATCGATATTTACCAAACTAAATTGAATTTTTTGATTTAAAAGACCTAAGGATAAAGTAGACAAAATGAATAAGTACGAAGATGTGCGCATTCGAGCGAAAAGTGGCACATTCCGAGCGAGGGACGCAAATGAAGCGCGACGCGGAGCGGCGCGCTTCATTTTCCCGAGATCGGAATGTGCCACTTTGAGCTCGAACGTGCACACTCGGTTTTAAGCACAATTTACAATAATTTAGGCCGATAAATTAGACAAAAAAGCAGTTGAATAATTTCAATCGTTTTCTCTCACTCGCACTGATGAGATTGTCGTATCTTTTCGCTCTCTTCCACTCATTGCTATGGCAAATACATTTTTCGAACATAAAATCGATATTTAGCACACTAAATATAATTTTTGAATTTGAAAAAGGTGAAGATAAAGTAGACAAATCGAATAAGTACGAAGATGTGCGCATTCGAGCGAAAAGTGGCACATTTCCGAGCGAGGGAAGCAAATGAAGCGCGACGCGGAGCGGCGCGCTTCATTTTCCCGAGATCGGAAATGTGCCACTTTGAGCTCGAATGTGCGCACTCGGTTTTAAGCACGATTCACAATAATTAATTTACTTTTTAAGATAGTCAACTTCATTTGTTAGTAGTGGGCGCGCAACTTTCGTTACTCTCAATCGCCAAAAGAAGTATAACTTCAAAAAGCAATAATTTTTCTTCGTTTAATAAATTTTCAAAAATATTCAGATCGAAACTAATTTTTCCCAGCGTTATTGGCGGTGCTATAATAAAAATTTAATTAAATAGAACGTTTGTTAACGGTCGTACTAAACAGCCCTTACATTAGTTTTGTTAATTTTGACAAAAATTGAATTTATTTAACAAATGGAAATCTTAATTATTTTTTTCTGGCCTTAATAGCAATAATACACCAAAAATTATAGGGCACAGTGTGACGTCACAGAACAGGGGTGGATTTAATACAAATGTAACAAAATGTGACGTAGAGAAAATGAGGGATCTAGAAATCTTAGAAATCGCGTGACGTAATGTATGGGTAACCTCCAATGCATGACAGATAGAACCCTTTCTTAATTTTTTCTGGGCTTAATAGCAATAATATAACAAAAATGTATTTAAATAAAATGTTTGGGAAGGACTAAATTCAATAACCCATGCGTTAGATATTAATAATTTTGAAAAAACACTTTCGATTTTTTTTCTTAATGCAAAACGGATTGAATTAATAATAATTTTTTTCTGGCCTTATTCGCGATCCTACAACAAACAATTATTTAAATAAAATGTTTGCGAAGGACCGTATTAAACATCCTTTGCGTTAGATTTCAAGAATTTAGAAAAATTCAAAATTATTTTCCAGTAAGTACCAAAAGCAATTTTAAGCTTCATTTTTTGTTATTGTCCGTAAAACAAAATCGAAAGCGATACGAAATTTATTTTTAATATGGTTTTAAACATCACGTAATTTAATCAATTAAAAAAGTGGACGATTCGCCTAGTAAAAGTTGAGTTATTTTTAAATTTAAATAAGAACGTAACAAGGACACACACACACACACACACTTATTAACCCCTTTAATATATTTAAGCCGACTGTATCGTGGTTAATATTTATATAATTATACAACTTAAGTTCTTAATTAGTGTGAATTAATGCCGTCAACAATTCTCAGAAAATAGCTTTTGATTAATTCTATTCTATTTCGTGATTAGGCAAGATCCACTGCGAACGACGTTACGTTGCTTCGGAAATTTCGCTTTCGCGCTCGAAAAGCGATGCAAACGGGATCCAGAAAAAGACCGCGCGTTATAAGTGAAACTTCTTTGGCGCGACTAAATTAAATATGGTCACGTGTAAAAATCGATGTATGTAAATAAATTTGATAAATACGAGGGTGTGCGCGATCGAGCAAAAAGTGGCACAATTTCCCGCGATCGGAAAAGTGCCACTTTGGGCCCTAATGTGCGCACTCGGTTTTAAGCACAATTTGGGCCAAAAAATTAGACGAAAAAGCAGTTGATCAATTTTAATTGTTTTCTCTCACTCGCACCGATGAGATTGTCGTATCTTTTCGCTCTCTTCCACTCATTGCTATGGTAAATACATTTTTCGAATAAAAAAATCGATATTTAGCAAACTAAATTTAATTTTTTCGATTGGAAAGAGCTACGGATAAAGTCGACAAATCTAATAAAGTAATTAAACAATTTCTTCTATTTAATACAGCGGTTTCCAAAAAGTCTGTTACTGCGCGTCTACTGCGCACCTATTCCCCGAGTTACACGGTAGATAGGTTCCGGAGAAAACCGTGTAAATCAAAATCGTAACTTTTTGTTTGGGAAACCGTATAAATTAAAAAACAAAGCAAAAATATTGATTAATTTTTTTTACCTAAAGTACAGTATAATCTCGCTAATCCGGCACTTCAATAGACCGACACGTCCAATAATCCGGTACCCTCCGCTCACGCCGCCCTCGCCCTCTACGCCGTTGCGCTCCGTTCGCTACGTCGTCATCTAGCATTCTAACCTCAAAACTTATCACGTGCATACGTATTTACCTGTTATTTTGTCAAATAAACGGAAACACAAGATACTTGATTTGAAAGATAAAATGGAGATTTTAAAGAAGTTAGACAGTGGAGAAAACATGTGCAAATTGGCAAAAGAATATGGTGTTGGGCGTGCTACTATATACGAATTAAGGATTATTTTAAAACTATGTAATTACATAATGATACAATGTACATATTAATTTAATACATTATATGTATTCTCTCTATGAAATGCTTTATTTTATTCAATATGACTTTTTCTCTATAATTCAGTAATTCGAACATTTCAATAATCCGGCACCCTCTGATTTTTAATAGTGCCGGATTAGTGAGATTATACTGTAGTACTAATTTTTTTACTACTAGTTAACATTAAATGACAATGAATTAATATCTAATAATAAAAATTTTCATTTTAATAAAACACTTTTTATATTACACGTTTTACCTACTTTTACATACACACTTACAAATCTTTACACCAATATTTTGACTCATGGTACGTCCGAAACTATTTTTTATATTCCCCTGAGGATTTTACTAAGTTCCCAAATCCTCGTAACATACACAGGTAGTACTGTACCACGTATCTATGATAGAAAAATTGGTATATATCTAATTCATTAGAATGCATTATATACTTTTATTTTACTTTGAAATAAATGATTGAATTGTGCATATTTTACAGTTTTCTGATGAACCTATCTTCACGGTAAAAAAGGGTTTGGGAATATTTTAAATTAATTACTTTTTGTGTGTATAAAAATAGAAAAAAAAATGCGTTTTTCGGTTATGATATCAATAATTACTTTTTAAATCCAAAAATTAATGTGAACAAATTCAATAAGTACAAGATGTGCGCATTCGAGCGAAAAGTGGCACATTTCCGAGCGAGGGAAGCAAATGAAGCGCGACGCGAAGCGGCGCGCTTCATTTTCCCGAGATCGGAATGTGCCACTTTGAGCTCGAATGTGCACACTCGGTTTTAAGCACGATTCGCAAAATTTTGGCATCGAAAAATTAATAAACAATTTTTATCATTCCCTCTCACTCTTACTTATGAGTTTATTGTATCTTTTCGCTCGCTCCCACTCATTGCTATGGTAAAAATACGTTTTTCAAATATATAATAGATATTTTAATCAATTTTTTTGATTTGAAAGAAAGTTGAATAGACCAAATTTAATAAATACGACGATGTGCGCATTCGAGCGAAAAGTGGCACATTTCCGAGCGAGGGAAGCAAATGAAGCGCGACGCGGAGCGGCGCGCTTCATTTTCCCGAGATCGGAATGTGCCACTTTGAGCTCGAATGCGCACACTCGGTTTTAAGCCCAATTCGCAAAATTTTGGGTTCAAAAAATTTGTAAACAATTTTTATCATTCCCTCTCACTCTTACTAATGGGTTTATCGTATCTTTTCGCTCACTCCCACTCATTGCTATCGTAAATACATTTTTCGAACACGAAATCAATATTTACTTTACTTGTCAAATTAGCTGTTAACTTTCCAGCGCCAAAAGAAGTATAACTTCAAAAAAAAATACAGACTCTAATTATATACGAACTTAATTCCTTCTGTGAATGAGAAAATGTTGCAATAGCGCAGATAGTGTGTGTACTACCTTAAGCCAGCTTGTCATTCCCTTTAATTATAACTGTTGAGAAATTTAAACCGGTCATTACGTTGGGAACTTTTTCAAGAACGAATTTTTTTTTTCACAAAACGTAATCGAGCCGAAATTGTAAAGAAAGTCCCCGAGAAGACGACGGGCTTTAATTAACATTTTTTTTTTCGAAACAATATCGCATGTCCGCTCGATCCTTTTCGCATTTAAATAAAGTTCAGATAAGGCGAACAATAAAGCGATATTATTAGTTTATTAAATTTTATAACTATTTAAAAGGCAATAAACATGCGACCTTTGTTTGGCTAATGAAAACGATGGCGATCTCTTCGGCCGACGCAATTTCGCACTTTTCTCGACGAGATTTCACGAAAAAAACGTTAGAACGACGACGACTTAAACAAATTGTGTTGAAAACGAAGCTATAATTACGGGTTTAAATTTACATTAACATACGCCCACCGAAAGAGCTTTAGAAAGTTATTATTATTAAAAAAGGTAACGTCAAGTTCTTGTTATGTAATTAAAAAAAAAACGGGCCTTTAAAATTGAACTTTGCGCGCGAGTGTGTGCGCCAACGAAATTCGAGCCGGGGACGGGGAGAAGCGTGTGCATCGTTAAGGGGGGCCGAAGGGGACGCGACGACGAGAAATTATAAATAAATTTGGGCCCTTGCGTCGAGCTGCTCCTAACTCTTTTGTAATGACAGGCTACTCTTCGGACAATGCTATAATTTTCTTTTCGAATATGAAAACGGCGCTTGCCAACCCCCTTTCGGCCATTGAGGACCGCTGACTTCGCTTTAAAGGTTTCGTTGCTAACGTATCGTTGATATCAAAGCTTATTAGTCGGTTATTAAACTTTCGAGATTAAAGAAGCGTTGCATCCTTCGGCCTTAATTAATTTTATTCAAATTCCTTCGAGTTCGAAATTTTTAGGAAACCACGAGCTTGAGCGTTTCTATATTAAATAGGAATTAAATTACAAAATTCCATTGTTTGTTTTTGACGACGGACGACTTCTCGTCTTGGTTGCGCAACATAAAGTTTCCAACAGATTGAGATGGATCGCTTTTGGATTTTTTTCATTTACAAGTGGGCACGGGTGTAAAGAACCGACATATCCCGAGCCGTTCTTTTCTGCTCCCCCAAAAATTTTGGGGAAAAACAAATAAATGGAAAACAAAAACACTTTGACTCAGTAAAACGATCGTAGCGCCCTCACTTTCGATCCGATCATTAAAAACGACCCGGATTCGCAATCTTGAGACTTTTTTACATAAGATACATGCAAATGTTAATTTTTCGAGAAATTAAGGGTTGAAGTTTTTGGTTCAATTTTGTGGCACAGAATTTTCCGTTAAAAAAATTTTAGCGCCGTTATTTGTGGACCGATCTTTAAAAACTATACAGATTCGAAATTGGCGGACTTTTTGGCTTCGGA
This sequence comes from Sinopyrophorus schimmeli, assembly GCA_036325965.1. Lineage (NCBI taxonomy): Eukaryota > Metazoa > Arthropoda > Insecta > Coleoptera > Elateridae > Sinopyrophorus > Sinopyrophorus schimmeli. The sequence continues at coordinate 224,667 of JARFIZ010000051.1, read as the reverse complement.
TAAGCCCAAAAAAGCATAAGTGTGCTATTTAAAAATCTCGAAAAAAACGGGTTCGAATTGTTCAACTTGTAGTTAATTTTTTAAATTTCCACTTTGAAAAATCGTATTTCGGTTATTTGTCAAAGGATCTTTAAAAACTTTTCAGATTCCGAAAGCCCGTTTATCGGAGCGTAGGATCAGGTAACAAAATCAATAGTGCCCAATGTTAAGTCTAGGAGAAAAACGCGTTTGAAACATTCAAAATGTAAATTTGGATAAAATTTTGAATTTTCAAAATGCTTTAACTCGGGCGTTTTTGCGAATTTCATTAAAACCTTTCATTTCTGAACGTTTCCAACCCCTACGCGTCGGAAACCGGCGCTAACTCAAAACCCCCAAAATCGGGCAAATTCGAGAAAAAACATGGATTAACCCCTTGCGTATTTTTGAGGAAAAAAAATGTTAGGTAATGGATTTGCTTGAAATTTTTGTGGAACGTTCCTACGGATCCCAAACCGACATATCCGGAAACCATTCTTCCCTGCTCCCCCTTTAACCATTAGAATTTTCGAGAAATCCGAACAAATGAAAAAAAATACACGTTGACTCACAAAAATTATCGTAGCACCCTCATTTTCGATCCGATCGTTAAAAGCAACCCGGATTCAAAATCCTGAGACTTTTTCGTGTGAAATAGGTGCATAATTGGCATAGGGCGCAATGTTAATTTTTCGAGTAATTAAGGGTTGAAGTTTTGGGTTCATTTTTGTAGCACAAAAGTTGACGTTAAAAAAATTGTAGCGCCGCTATTTGTGGACCAATCTTTAAAAACTATACCGAGTCGGATTTGCCAGACTATTTGGCTTCGAATATGGCCAAAAAACCATAGGCGTGCTATTTAAAATTCTCGAGAAAATCGGGGTTGAAAAGTCGACTCATAAAATTTTTTTTTTAAATTTCCAATTTGAAAAATCGTAGCTCGGTTATTTGTGAACGGATCTTTTAAAACTTCTCAGATTTAGAAATCCCGTTTATAGGAGCGTAAGATCAGCCGAAAAAAAAACAACGGGGCCCAACATTAAGTCTAGGTTCGGTTTTTTTAATATTTCACTATGTAGTACAAAATAAAAAATTTTGAAAAAAAAATATGGATTAGAAAATAGGTCATTATTTGTGTAAAAACGTTGGGTGTCCTTAATTTAGAAGTTCCAAAAAAATCCTTGTAAAAATTAAAGTCGAACCTCCATAAGTCGAACTCGGATTAGGCGAATTTTTGATAACTCGAATTATTTTTGGTGTCCCTTCAAATTCGACTTATCGGGGTTCGACTGTACTTGGTATAATAAATATATCAAAAATTTAAATTAAAAAAAATGGTAATAAACTTGATTTTTTTATAACATCTTTAATGTTTAAACAAGATGCTCCATTTATTGCATGACTTTTTAACTATTGCGTGTTTTTCAAATTGTTTTATAAAGTACTTTTTTACTATTTTAAAAATAAATTAAAGATGTGCCTTAGAAATTATTTCTTACTGTTGGTTATTTTTTTTTTAATTAATAACCAATTTATAAATAAGGTTTTAAATTTAAAAGATTGGTTTTAAAGTATTTTTGACTTTTATATTTTAATTTAATTGATGTAATTAAACAATTTCTTCTATTTAATACAGTGGTATCCAAAAATTCTGGTACTGCGCGTCCACTGCACACCTATTCCCCGATTTACACGGTAGATAGGTTCCGGAGAAAACCGTGTAAATCAAAACCATAACTTTTGTATGGGAAACCGTATAAATTAAAAAACAAGGCAAAAATATTGATTAATTTTTTTTACATAAAGTAGTAGTAATTTTTTTAATACAAGTTAACATTAAATGACAATGAATAAATATCTAATAATAAAAATTTTCATTTTAATAAAACTTTTTTACATTATACGTTTTACCTACTTTTACATACACACTTACAAACCTTTACATCAATATTTTTACTCATGATACGTCCGAAACTATTTTTTATATTCCCCTGAGGATTTTACTAAGTTCCCAAATCCTCGTAACATACACAGGTATTACTGTACTACGTATCTATGCTAGAAAAGTTGGTATATATCTAATTCATTAGAATGCATTATATGCTTTTATTTTACTTTGAAATAAATGATTGAATTGTGCATATTTTACAGTTTTCTTATGAACCTATCTTCACGGTAAAAAGGTGTTTGGAAATATTTTAAATTAATTACTTTTTGTGTGTATAAAAGTAAAAAAAAATGCCTTTTTTGGCTATGATATCAATAATTACTTTTTAAATCCAAAAATTAATGTGAACAAATTCAATAAATACGAAGATGTGCGCATTCGAGCGAAAAGTGGCACATTTCCGAGCGAGGGAGGCAAATGAAGCGCGACGCGGAGCGGCGCGCTTCATTTTCCCGAGATCGGAATGTGCCACTTTGAGCTCGAATGTGCACACTCAACTTTAAGCGTGATCTACATTAATCAATTTACTTTTTCAAATAATTTTAATCAAAAATTAAAAGACTATACAGTCGAACCTCGATAAGTCGAATTTTTGATAACTCGAATTATTTTTAGTTTCCCTTCAACTTCGACTTACCGAGGTTCGACTGTATATAAAATAACATTTTTTAAAAAACTTCGCACTTGATTTGTTCTTTACGCAATAGACCGAATATCTGTCTACAACATATCCGAAGCACAAACAGATCGGCCCACTCGATTTCGTGGCAAAAAAAACCTCCAAAATTAAAAAGCATTTTTCGATTTAAAAACCACAAAATTTCGCACAACGCAAAGCTGCATCGCCGCAAAAAAAAAACCAACCGAACATCTTCAAGGGCGCTCCCGCGCGCCTCTTTAAAGCCCGATTTCGGGGCGCGTGTGCCTAAAAAAAAAAAACCAAAGGCAGAGTTCGTGTGTAAATAAATACACGTGCCGACACGTGAGTACAGAAAGACATGCACCGTCGTATTTACGGTGTGCGAAGATTTCATTGAGACAAGCGCCGGCGGCCGGGGCGTCGCACGCCAACATTCCACGTCCTTCGTTCCGACAACCTCCCCCGACACGAAATTAAAATTTAACACCCGACTTTTGTGGGAAATTAATTTAAAAATAAAAAAAAAAAGAAGAAAGAAAGAAGGACACGCAGAATTACCATTTTAGATTAAAGTTCGGAGACGCGTCGGGAAGATGCATGGCCCGAGAAAAGGTAAGGCCATAAATATGGTTTGAATGATTGTGATACGAGGGAGATATGCAGAGTAGCGATGTTCTTCGACAGCGGTACACCGTCCTACACGAGACACATTGGGTAAAAGAATGCCTTCTCTGAGATATGGAGCTACCGGATCGGTAGCCGCAGATGAAGACATCAACCGGACTATTAACGAGCTCGTCTGGGACGAGGTCCTCTTCTCAATATGCTAATCGGCCGATACGTGAGATCTTTTCGCCGACACTCTCTTTGTGTATTTCTTTAATTGCCCTCGTTTCACCTGGCATTCAACCCCGTCGCTACAACGACCTTTTTTATTCGTCTCCGTCGTTTATTGTTGCGCGAATGTCGCAATTTCCTACTTTCGCTTCGCGGAGACGGAAAGAGATTCTTCCGGCACTTTTTTGATTTGAAAGAGTCAAGGAGAAAGTGGACGAACCTAATTTTATGTTCGAAAAATGTATTTACCATAGCAATGAGTGGGAGAGAGCGAAAAGATACGATAAACGCATAAGTACGAGTGAGAGGAATGATCAAAAATTGTTTACGATGCAAAAATTTTGCGAATTACGCTTAAAACCGAGTGTGCACATTCGAGCTCAAAGTGGCACATTCCGATCTCGGGAAAATGAAGCGCGCCGCTCCGCGTCGCGCTTCATTTGCCTCCCTCGCTCGGAAATGTGCCACTTTTCGCTCGAATGCGCACATCCTCGTATTTATTGAATTTGTTGACATTAATTTTTGGATTTAAAAAGTAATTATTGATATCATAGCCATAAAAGGGATTTTTTTCTATTTTTATACACACAAATAAGTAATTAATTTAAAATATTCCCAAACCACTTTTTACCGTGAAGATAGGTTCATAAGAAAACTGTAAAATATGCACAATTCAATCATTTATTTTAAAGTAAAATAAAAGTATATAATGCATTCTAATGAATTAGATAACTACCAATTTTTCTATCATAGATACGTAGTACAGTACTACCTGTGTATGTTACGAGGATTTGGGAACTTAGTAAAATCATCACGGGAATATCAAAAACAGTTTCGGACGTACCATGAGTCAAAATATTGGTGTAAAAGTTTGTAAGTGTGTATGTAAAAGTAGGTAAAACGTATAATATAAAAAAGTTTTATTAAATTGAAAATTTTTATTATTAGATATTAATTCATTGTCATTTAATGTTAACTTGTATTAAAAAAATTATTACTACTTTAGGTAAAAAAATTAATCAATATTTTTGCTTTGATTTTTAATTTATACGGTGTCCCATACAAAAAGTTACGATTTTGATTTACACGCTTTTCTCCGGAACCTATCTACCGTGTAAATCGGGGAATAGGTGTGCAGTGGACGCACAGTAACAGAATTTTTGGATACCACTGTATTAAATAGAAGAAATTGTTTAATTACATTAACTAAATTAAAATATAAAAGTCAAAAATACTTTAAAACCAATCTTTTAAATGTAATATATTATTTATAAATTGGTTATTAATTAAAAAAAAATAACCAACAGTAATAAATAATTTCTAAGGCACATCTTTAATTTATTTTTAAAATACTGAAAAAGTACTTTATAAAACAATTTGAAAAACACAATAGTTAAAAAGTCATGCAATAAATGGAGCATCTTGTCTAAACATTAAAGATGTTAATAAAATTATAAAAAACTCAAGTTTATTACCATTTTTTTAAATTAAAATTTTTAATATTTTTTTACAAAGTACAGTCAAACCTCGATAAGTGGAATTCGAAGAGACACCAAAAATAATTCGACTTATCGGGGTTTGACTGTGTAGTCTTTTAATTTTTGATTACAATTGTTTGGAAAGTATATTAATTAATGTAAATCATGCTTAAAATTGAGTGTGCACATTCGAGTTCAAAATGGCACATTTACGATCTCGGGAAAATAAAGCCTCCCTCGCTCGGAAATGTGCCACTTTTCGCTCGAATGCGCACATTCTCGCATTCATCGGATTTTTATTAAATTTAGTTCAATAAATTAAATATTGAAATTAACTTCTAAATACAGTCTTGTAATTTTTACTTGTAACAATTTAGAAAGTAAATTAATTATTGTGAATCAGTCTTAAAGCCGAGTGTGCACATTTCCGAGATCGGAAATGTGCCACTCTTCGCTCGAACGTACACATCTTTGAATTTGCTTACATTAATTTCGGATAAAATTTTTAAATAATAAAAACGATTTGAAATATAGAGTTTTGCGTATTTTTCGGGGCTGCAAACCGGAATTGATCCGAAAACCGAAAAAAACAGTTATTTTTGTCGGAACGGAAACCGAAACTGAACCGAAAAAGGTTTTTTCGGTTTTTTTTCCATACGGTAAACGTTGAAATGTCTGCGTAAAATTAATTTATTAATTAATAAACAAAAATATTATGTTTAAAGTTATTTTTTAAAACACTGATATTATAGTAAAAAAAAAATTATTTCTATTTTTAAACAGACAAAAAGGAATTCATCTAAAATACTCCTAAACCCCATTTTACAGTAAAGATAGGTTCCTCAGAAATTAGTAAATTGAAAAAAAAATAAAATGTGCATAATTTAGGAATTAATCTCAACGAAAAATAAAAAAAGAGAATGCATATACATTCTTGCGAATTACATATACCTACTTCATCTCACCATCAGAAATGCGTAGTATTTTTTTGATGAAAGAATGCAATAAAAAATATTATATAAAAAATACATTTTTCGAACAAAATCGATATATACCCAACTAAATTTAATTTTTTGACTTGAAAGAGCCAAGGATAAAGTAGACAAACATAATAAGTACGAAGATGTGCGCATTCGAGCGAAAAGTGGCACATTTCCGAGCGAGGGAGGCAAATGAAGCGCGACGCGGAGCGGCGCGCTTCATTTTCCCGAGATCGGAATGTGCCACTTTGAGCTCGAATGTGCACACTCGGTTTTAAGCACGATTCGAAAAATTTTGGCATCGAAAAATTAATAAATAATTTTTATCTTTCCCTCTCACTCGTACTTATGAGTTTATCGTATCTTTTCGCTCGCTCGCACTCATTGCTATGGTAAAAATACGTTTCTCGAATATATAAACGATATTTTGTTATTTTTTTTTGATTTGAAAGAAAGTCGAATAGACCAAATTCAATAAATACGAAGATGTGCGCATTCGAGCGAAAAGTGGCACATTTCCGAGATCGGAATGTGCCACTTTGAGCTCGAATACGCACACTCGGTTTTAAGCACGATTCGCAAAATTTTGGCATCGAAAAATTAGTAAATAATTTTTATCATTCCCTCTCACTCGTACTTATGAGTTTATCGTATCTTTTCGCTCGCTCACACTCATTGCTATGGTAAAAATACGTTTCTCGAATATATAATCGATATTTTGTTAAATTTTTTTGATTTGAAAGAAAGTCGAATAGACCAAATTCAATAAATAGGAAGATGTGCGCATTCGAGCGAAAAGTGGCACATTTCCGAGCGAGGGAGGCAAATGAAGCGCGACGCGGAGCGGCGCGCTTCATTTTCCCGAGATCGGAATGTGCCACTTTGAGCTCGAATGCGCACACTCGGCTTTAAGCACGATTCGCAAAATTTTGGCATCGAAAAATTAGTAAACAATTTTTATCATTCCCTCTCACTCGTACTTATGAGTTTATCGTATCTTTTCGCTCGCTCCCACTCATTGCTATGGTAAAAATACATTTTTCGAACATAAAATCGACATTTAGCAAACTGAATTAAATTTTTTGTTCGTCTCCATTATTTACTATTGCGCGAATGTCGCAATTTCCTACTTTCCCTTCGAGGAGTCGAAAAGAGATTCTTCCGGCACTTTTTTTTCTGCTCGCCTTCGCAAAAAATAGAAAAGAAAACATAATGACGATTAAATATAATTTTGTTAACAACTCATTATTATTTTATATAATACTACTAATTTGTATCGCCGTATATTTTAGACAGGATAATAATATTTAATTATGTATTAGACAACTGTTGTATGTAATCGTTTTTTAATTTGTTTAATTTATTTAAAGTAATGCGTATGTGTTTATTTTTGAATGGCACGCAACTTTAGGAATTTATTTGCTTAGCTTTTCGAATCGATACGACCACAAGATTATAAAATGGCTTAATTTTTATGCCGACCCATGGCGACAATTAAAATTTCACTTTTGTCGCAGATGCGGGAAAGGAGCTGGACGCGCACACACACACAAACACTCAACTTTAAAGATTTTGATTTATGGCATAATAACCCGGCTATGTACTACAAATGGACCAATTAACATTAATAGGACAGGTTTGTCGATACATAACACTAGATAATAGTTACCTTGCACCAGTGCCGGTTCGTCGGGCACGCTTTAAGGGTTCGGTTGCCCCAAAAAGAGCGATTTACCGAAAGAAATCATCGATTATCGAAAATGTTATGCGTTTTCGCAGAGAATCCTTTGCTATAGTCTTTTTACGATAAATATACGATGACGTCACATTTAGTAATTAAGTGCAGCCTATAGAATAACCCGAAATTCCTGCTTTTGACCTATTCACGCTCGTTGAACTAGAAAATGTTATTGTTTTCAGTATGGCAGGCGTTGTATTGAATTTTAATCGATCGATATTTGACCATTTGACATTGTCGTGACGCGATTAGGTGCTCTATTTGTTTTTTGCGTATCAAAATCATTAAAAACCTATGGAAAGTTGTTTTTAGAACTAAGACATTGACGGAGCGTTGCGCAAAGCGTTACCAAAACAATTGTCTAGTGGTGCCAAAAAAAAAATTACAATCTGGCAACGCTGTACCGACTCGCACTGCAACGTCATCCTATATATATTGTAAAAAGACTAGTTTAAAATCGTGATGGAGATGTAGTCTTCCAAAATACACGCAAAGAATTTTTTTTGCGTATACCACCATGCTGTATGGGTGTTATGGCCATACTATATGGTAGCAATTTTTTTTATTCGCTTAAATTTGATTTATATGTACCTATTTGACTGTTATAGGAATGGTAACATTGACGATAGTTATGGGGGACGAGTAGACGTCAGTATGGGCGTAAGGCCCATATTCAGCACACCAATCCATAGTCGGATTTTGCCTCCCTTAAATTTTTCGGAGCGTCTTTAGAAACGATTTTGAACTTTTTGTGGATATGAATGGGATATAAGGGATGTGACATGATTTTCTGCCCAGTATAAGAAAGGCAGAAAATCAAGGCTCGCGTCGGCAGGGTCGCTTCCCTGAAGTGGACCTGTCTCCTATCGGGATCATAGGAGATTGTCCACCCGCTACCAGAAGGCGATATTTACAATGCTTCTACCAGATAACCATATTCAATATTGTAAAATTACTTATGCTAATATTGGAGTAGCATCAAACTGTATTTAATTAAAAAAATAGGTTATGTTTGAGTTATAGTTTTGGAATATATATTGTTCATCAATATTATAAAGTAAACCCAATACTGTTAAATAAAAGTAAATTATGCTATTCTCATGGGACTTGTTGCGACAAAATTATGCCCCCCATGGTGTTAAACGCTATACATTTTATGCCACGTAAACCAGTGTTTTCCAACGTGGGACCCAAGCCCCCACATAAGGGCAATTTGTTTGTTCAAAGGAGCAATTCGAAAATGTATTTAAATTCTATTTGTCTGTTCATCCGTTGATCAAAAAAATACTACGTATATAATATCCAAACTAATAAATACAAAAGTAACTCTGTCTGTCTGTCTGTCTGTCTGTTATCTTTTCACGCCTAAACCACTGGACCGATTTTGACGAATTTTGGCACAGAGATAACTTGAACCTTCGAGAAAGACATGGACAACTTTTTGTCGCAAAAATAAAATTTGAAGGGATCAAAGCTATGTAGAATGGTACTCAGTCTCATGTTACATAGCTCTCATTACTAAAAATGCGCGCGCCAATTAATTCATTTATTTTGAGAGTTAACAATTATTTATTAGAATAATTATAAACAACCCGCACATAAAAATAATTAAATTTGTAATTGTTCATTTCGTCCTATTTTAATACGAATTTCTTACTATTTAAAATTATTTGTTTTACGTTATAATTGCAATAAATATAAAAAAATTGACTGTAAGTACTCTATTTTAATCTTCAATAAACGTATTTCAATATATACAATTTTTGTCTGTTGTATTGAAAAGTGGTAGGGGTAAATAGTACAGTTGTTGGCCAGTCGACAATGATTGGCCATATTTAGAAAATTATATAATGATAAATCTATATTTCCTAATATATATTTTCTAATAAATGGTTAGTTTTTTTGCTAATTTACTATATCTTATTTTAATTAGAAAATGTAAATTCACTGGTCAATTACTATATTTATATGGCCAATCACTGTACTGTTTACCCCTATTTGATGATTGGCAATTTTTTAAATTGACTTATTTCATTTTCATAGATACATCTTAAATAAACTGAACATAACCTTACTTATTTAAAAATAAATGAATACAACATAATAAACTAATCCATATAAAATAAGAATAATTCCCATTCACATGGTGCTCTCTTCAATGTAACAATGTTAACATAGCCAACTTTACCATTTGGAATGAAAGAAATTACTCTGGCAAGTGACTTTTCTAGCTTAAAAATCCTGGTTACTATGTAACATAGTAATGATTTCTATGTTATATTACTATTTTTTTCTCTCTTTTCGGTCTCTTCCACTCCTAGCTATGGTAAATACATTTTTCGAACATAAAATCGATATTTACCAAACTACATTTAATTTTTTGATTTGAAAGAGCTAGGAACAAAGCAGACAAATCTAGTAAGTACGAGGATGTGCGCGTTCGAGCGAAAAGTGGCACATTGCCGAGCGAGGGAAGCAAATGAAGCGCGACGCGGAGCGGCGCGCTTCATTTTCCCGAGATCGGAATGTGCCACTTTGAGCTCGAACGTGCACACTCGGTTTGAAGCATGATTCGCAAAATTTTGGCATCAAAAAATTAGTGAACAATTTTTATCATTCCCTCTCACTCGTACTTATGAGTTTATCGTATCTTTTCGCTCACTCCCACTCATTGCTATGGTAAAAATACGTCTATCGAATATATAATCGATATTTTATTAAATTTTATTGATTTGAAAGAAAGTTGAATAGACCAAATGCAATAAATAGTAAGTTGTGCGCGTTCGAGCGAAAAGTGGCACATTTCCGAGCGAGGGAGGCAAATGAAGCGCGACGCGGAGCGGCGCGCTTCATTTTCCCGAGATCGGAATGTGCCACTTTGAGCTCGAACGTGCACACTCGGTTTTAAGCACGATTCGCAAAATTTTGGCATCAAAAAATTAGTGAACAATTTTTATCATTCCCTCTCACTCGTACTTATGAGTTTATCGTATCTTTTCGCTCACTCCCACTCATTGCTATGGTAAAAATACGTCTATCGAATATATAATCGATATTTTATTAAATTTTATTGATTTAAAAGAAAGTTGAATAAACCAAATTCAATAAATAGTAAGATGTGCGCGTTCGAGCGAAAAGTGGCACATTTCCGAGCGAGGGAGGCAAATGAAGCGCGACGCGGAGCGGCGCGCTTCATTTTCCCGAGATCGGAATGTGCCACTTTGAGCTCGAATGTGCACACTCGAATTTAAACATAATTCGCAAAATTTTGGCATCAAAAAATTAGTGAACAATTTTTATCATTCCCTCTCACTCGTACTTATGATTTTATCGTATCTTTTCGCTCGCTCCCACTCATTGCTATGGTAAAAATGCGTTTATCGAATATATAATCGATATTTTGGCTAACTTCATGCTGTCGAATTTTCGCCAGCTGTGCGCGCGCAACTTCCCTTGCCCGCTAAAATTTTACTCTCAACGCGCCAAAAAAAAAACAATTTACAAAAATTGTGAAGCCGCCGCCACTGGTCGACGGAGGTATGAATGAAAATCAATCAGGTCTCAATAATAGTGATTATCGATTTAAAATCTCTTCTCATTTAGCAGTGTCAGCGTTCGCACCCATACAGGTAGGCAAGTTGGTGTGTGTGTGTGTGTGTGTGTGTGTAATAAATAGTCCAATCATGCGACCATTTATCAGCTCCGGGAGATATGCTACCGCGTACTACCGTGGGTATCGACTCCGAGGCGATACACCCAAAGATAATATGACAGATTAGAATTCCAGATTTCACTTAAAAAGCCATTACGAGCGAGCGGCCTGCATTCTTTTCGGATATGTTATTATCAGGCGAGTAGTGAGTCTGGGTGATAAATTGAGCCCACGGACGGGTTGCGCTCCGGCGTTCCCCGGCCGATGTTTGATAGCTGTTGGGTGGCGCGTCCCGCTCGACCCACGACACTCTCCTCGATCTGCCATCGTCGCACCGCTCGCTAACGAGCCGCGTTCTCGCTCCCGTTTCCTTTAAAAAAGCGCGCTAATTACGGGCGCTGTGGGCGAAAAGCTCGTCGGGCATGCCCGAGGCCACGACGAAAGGAGGACGTTCCGGCGCCGAAGTGGGCCACGATCGGTCCCAACTTGCGGCCCGCCGATGTCGAGAAAAGGGCGATTTTTGGAGGAAGTTTGGAGGCGCAGAAAGAAAGTAACAAGTTGTCGTGGGAAGCTGGTTCGAAGGTGCGTGGAAGCTTTGAGTGATTGTTCACGGCACGCGAAACAATCAAACACGAACTAGTGGTGTAGGGATAGGTCATGGATTTTATGTATTACATACACATCACACATGCCACGACACCTGATTACGCCGTTAACTCTATGGCCACACATCACGATACCGCCCATCATTATTTACTAAAGGATCATTATAGGAAATCAATCAAAATTATTAATAACGGATCAGATGTTGCACGCCGGTGAGCAGGTAGCTCGGTTTTGTTTACACAAAAGGCGCGCAATTAAAAGGGAAGTGAAGCTGGCGGGCGAAATGTTGGCTCGAAAGTGCAGTGGTATGGGGTGGATGCGCCGGTTTTGGGACGCTGGGCCGGTTGTGGACCTTTTTCCACTTTATTTTGAGAAATGTGAAATATAAGAATTATTGATAATTAATGTATCTTTAACATCAATGATGTTTTTTTTCAAGTTATTTTATCAAAATTACTCAAGTGTCTAAAGCTGGGTCCAACGTGTCCACGACCGGTACTTTTACTTTAATTAATTTGTATGATTGTAAAAAAAGGCAAGATGTTACCAATTTAGATCTCAAAATAAAAAATTAATTTAAATAAAATATTTGCGAATAACCATGTTACGTAGCCCTTTCGTAGATTTTAATAAGTTTAAAAAACAAATTTTGGATTTTTTGTTATTGGAAAACAGGTTAAAATGTTCGTTATTTTTTTCAGAGCTTATTCGCAATTATTTAAACAAAATGTTTGGAAAGAACCATATTAAACAACCCTTGCATTAAATTTAAGTAATTTTAAAAATAAAATTTGGATTTTTTTCTTATTAGAAGACAGATTGAACTGTTTATTAATTTTTTCTGAGATTATTCGTAATTACAGAACAAACAATTATTTAAACAAAATGTTTGGGAAGAACCATATTAAACAACCCTTGCATGAAATTTTAGTAATTTTGAAAATAAAATTTTGATTTTTTTTCTTATTAGAAGACCGATTAAACTGTTTATTAATTTTTTCTGAGCTTATTCGTAATTATACAACAAACAATTATTTAAATAAAATGTTTGGAAAGAACCATATTGAACAACTCTTGCATTAGATTAAAGTAATTTTAAAAATAACATTTTGATTTTTTTTTCTTACTAGAAAACGGGTTAAACTGTTTATTAATTTTTTCTGCGCTTATTCGTAATGATAAAAAAACAATTATATAAATAAAATGTTTGGGAAGAACCATATTAAAAAACCCTCGCATTAAATTTAAGTAAATTTGAAAATAAAATTAGGATTTTTTTTCTTATTAGAAAACGGGTTGAACTGGTCATTAATTTTTTCTGGGCTTATTCGCAATTATACAACAAACAATTATTTAAATAAAATGTGTGCAAAGGACCATATTAAACAGCCCTCTTATTAAATTTTAATAATTTTGGAAAACAGAAATACAATCTGAATACAAACAAGAAATACAATTCTTAATAAATTGTACGTTAAACTAGTATATTTTATTTTAAGCGTAATTTCTTACTTCGTCCTTATTAAAAATCTATTGATTTCAATCATTTTCTTGTCCGCCAAGAAAAAAACTCCTTAAAAATTGATACACCCCGAAATTATACCTTAAGAACGTACAAAAAAACTCTAAGTTTAATTAAAGCGATGCGAGTCGATTAAATTTTAATAAGATCGATGTAAAAAGCATTTACGACCTTTTAATTCTTAAGTACCTTTTAAGAATTACTTTTTAATAACGCAACAACAATTCTTATAAGTCGTTCAAGAAAAAAACAAGAAAAAGAATTTTTCTTGTATAGATAACAGCTGTAAAAGCAAGCCTACGTTAAACAAAATGCGTTTACCTGCATTATTTATGATTCTAGGCCTGACTGAACTGTATTGAATTTTTTTTTTATTTGAAAATACCGGATATAACTTTTCTAAACATAAAATGTAACCGTGTTTGAACTAAATTTAATTATTTGATTTTAAAACAAAGAAGACGAATGGAATCAAATCCAATAAATGCGAGGATGTGCGCATTCGAGCGAAAAGTGGCACATTTCCGAGCGAGGGATGCAAATGAAGCGCGACGCGGGCGCGCGCTTCTTTTCCGAGATCGGAATGTGCCACTGACTCGAATGCGCACACTCGGTTTTAAGCGCGATTCACAATAATTTAAACCAATAAATCACAAGAAAAAGCAGTTGAATAAATTTAATCGTTTCGTCTCGCTCGCACTGACGAGATTGTCGTATCTTTTCGCTCCCTTCCACTCATTGCTATGGTAAATATATTTTTTGAACATAAAATCGATATTTACCAAACTAAATTGAATTTTTTGATTTAAAAGACCTAAGGATAAAGTAGACAAATCTAATAAGTGCGAAGATGTGCGCATTCGAGCGAAAAGTGGCACATTTCCGAGCGAGGGATGCAAATGAAGCGCGACGCGGAGCGGCGCGCTTCGTTTTCCCGAGATCGGACTGTGCCACTCGATTTTAAGCATGATTCGCAAAATTTTGGCATTTAAAAAATTAGTAAACAATTTTTATCATTCCCTCTCACTCGCACTTATGAGTTTATCGTATCTTTTCGCTCGCTCGCACTCATTGCTAGGGTAAAAATACGTTTATGGAATATATAATCGGTACCTTCCCAATATGGGAATTTCCATATTTTAAGCACAATTCACAATAATCTTAGATGGCTAGCGTCACACTGTCGAATTTTCGCTAGCTGTGCGCGCGCAACTCCCGTCGCCCGCCCAACTTTTACCCTCGACGAGCCGAAAGAAGTATAACGTCAAAAATGAAATTAATAAAGACGAATATAATTAAGATAAGGAAATGCAATTGCATATGCAATTTTTATATTACCTAAGCTGCAATACTATTGCATTATTTATTAACACATCCGCGAGGTGCAGAAACCGCATAAAAACAACTCTATCTGCACATCGAAAATGCAGTTTGCAATTAAAAGCTTTTCGCTCATGTTGGGAGACCTTTTTTTTAAATTTCCAATTTGTCTTTTGAAGGACGACCAAAATCGATCGCCGATTGTTTTTACGAATGGAATAGACACGACGAAAATTTGTAATTAATTTCTTAACGAAGCAATTAATATTCCGTCAATTTCGTTTCGAAGTGGACATTTTTATGGGGCGAATTTATTGTTTAATTAGACGAACTCATACTCCTCTTTTATCGGACCTGGAAATAATTCCGTTGCATAATGGACGAGTTAATAATTTCACGAATTATCTTCGTAATTGAAACAATTATCGCATGGGCATCGTAAATAAAAGAAGAAGTGTTATTATCGTTGTTATTGCGGGTTCGCCTCCCCGCATTTGTGAGAAAGTGCAACAAACATGTCGGTTGACAATTTAGATTTGCAGTTCCCTGTAATTAATGGTCAATTGCATACAGGAATAACCGTAATAAGCTACTGCTCGAGATAATAACAGGCACATACACGTACGTTAGTTATCTTCTAACAATTACTCGGCGAATTGTTTTTTTCTAGAGGATAGCGTATACTTAACCAGTTACATAACGCTGAAAACGCAAGCCCTTCTAATTTCCCGAGCGCGGCACGTGTCACAAGAAAATTTTTGAAAAAAAAAAAGAAGGAAAACGCACGCCAAAGCTCTAAGTCGCGCCCCATTGATTCGGACTTATGTGTTCCGGCGTGAACTTTCGAACTCGGAGCTTTTCACAAAATGTGCGCGGCCACTAAAAGCTTCACACCGGAACTCGGTCGTTTATCTGTCCAGACTTCCGGGGCGTTGAAGACTTTTGTTGTACTTTCTCGTCTCGGCGCGACTCACAATGGGATCTTTTTTTTATGCGGACGTATCGCTTTCGACCGCAAAAAAAACGAGCGAAATCTTGCTACAGTAGAACCTCGCTAACGCGACCCGCGTCGGTGGTCGACTTAGAGAGAAAATAATGAGATTAAATGCAGATTTTATTTATCAGAATCGTATTGTTGTTAAATCAAAGTTATTATAAATAAAGTAATACAGTCGAACCTCGATAAGCCGAATTTTTGATAACTCGAATTATTTTTAGTTTCCCTTCAACTTCGACTTATCGAGGTTCGACTGTATTATTTAGGAAGTAAATTAATTATTGTGAATCGTGCTTAAAACCGAGTGTGCGCATTCGAGCTCAAAGTGGCACATTCCGATCTCGGGAAAATGAAGCGCGCCGCTCCGCGTCGCGCTTCATTTGCCTCCCTCGCTCGGAAATGTGCCACTTTTCGCTCGAATGCGCACATCTTCCAATTTATTGAATTTGGTCTATTCAACTTTCTTTCAAATAAAAAAAAATTAATAAAATATCGATTATATATTCGATAAACGTATTTTTACCATAGCAATGAGTGGGAGCGAGCGAAAAGATACGATAAATTCATTAGTACGAGTGAGAGGGAATGATAAAAATTGTTTACTAATTTTTTGATGCCAAAATTTTGTGAATCATGCTTAAAATCGAGTGTGCACATTCGAGCTCAAAGTGGCACATTCCGATCTCGGGAAAATGAAGCGCGCCGCTCCGCGTCGCGCTTCATTTGCCTCCCTCGATCGGAAATGTGCCACTTTTCGCTCGAATGCGCACATCTTCCAATTTATTGAATTTGGTCTATTCAACTTTCTTTCAAATAAAAAAATTAATAAAATATCGATTATATATTCGATAAACGTATTTTTACCATAGCAATGAGTGGGAGCGAGCGAAAAGATACGATAAACTCATTAGTACGAGTGAGAGGGAATGATAAAAATTGTTTACTAATTTTTTGATGCCAAAATTTTGTGAATCATGCTTAAAATCGAGTGTGCACATTCGAGCTCAAAGTGGCACATTCCGATCTCGGGAAAATGAAGCGCGCCGCTCCGCGTCGCGCTTCATTTGCCTCCCTCGCTCGGAAATGTGCCACTTTTCGCTCGAATGCGCACATCTTCGTACTTATTAGATTCGTCTACCTTATCTTCACCTTTTTCAAATCAAAAATTAAATTTAGTTTGCTATATATTGATTTTATGTTCGAAAAATGTATTTACCATAGCAATGAGCGGAAGGGAGCGAAAAGATACGACAATCTCATTGGTGCGAGTGAGAGAAAACGATTAAAATTATTGAACTGCCTTTTCGTCTAATTAAAAGATGTATTCTTAAAGTTGATTACAGTGAACCGTGCTTTTATTGAATTCATTTATTTATATTTATATATTTTATATTTATTTATATTAATTTTTCACACGTGGTTAACTATATTTAATTTAGTCACGCCAAAGACGTATAACTTCTTACGCGCTTGTTTATTTTTCCATACAAAGGCCGAACGCAATAATTTTGAGAAGTTCCGTGCGTGTGTGCAAAAAATAGTAAACGAATTGCGGCCCAATTATGTCGCATCTGATAATGCAAATTTAATTAGCAATTATTTCGCCGATCGATGTTTTTTCCGATGAATAATGATAAGGTTCAATTAATTTTAACATAACCAATTTTGAATTGGTGAAGTGGGGTAAGTTCGTAAATGGCTTGTTTTGGGACGAGTTTGTGACATAAAATGAATGTAAAATAAAATGTAACATACATTTTTCACATTTCTTCAGTACTAACGATCACTTTTGTTATTTTTGTATTTGTCCTTTAAAATTACTGTTAAATTAAAATTTTATTCTTTGCCATTAAGTAATATTAAGTTTGAATATAAAAGACTTTTCTTACAAACTCCGAGTGGGGTAGTGTAAGCTATGCCAAAGTTCAATTTGCCCTATGAATGCCCCACAAGACCCATATACAAAATCTATACATATAAATAAAGTTGAAGTGTCTGTCTGTAATTTCACAATAAAGATTTTTTCTTAAGTTCATATGGTTATTTGAACGTTAATAAAGCCCAATCACGCGTTTTTAAAATTTTGTCTGTCTGTCTGTCTGTCTGTTTGTCCGTCCGTATATCTCGGAAACGGCCGAACCGATTTTGACGCGACTTGATTAACAGGTAGAAGACACTATCGTTGAGTAACATAGGCTATATTTTATTTTAAAAAATTAGTTTTTACTTTGAAATCGCAATCCCCGTGCGAAGCGGGGCGGTTCAGGTAGTATATAATATATTCCGTACGCACAGTAAAATAAATTTTCGTTAGGTAGACCTTATGAGGTCCTTCATTTGAAAATTGAGAGATTTGCCCTGTTAGGTATATTTAATTAATTCTTTATGAAGCCCATATATAGAAAAAGTACAGTAAAACTTCCCATAGAGGGACACCGATGGTCATGAAATTTTTGTCCGTGTAAGAAAGGTGTCAGTCTAAAAGAAAAAGAACTAAAATACATATAAAGCATAGGCACTTCCTCCGTTCATCAAAAAGTGTAGGCCGAATGGAGGTATTCTTCTAAGAGAGGTGTTCGTAAATGGAAGGTTTTACTGTATACCTAACCTCAATAACATATTGTAACAAACGCTATAGATTAATTTAATCTCGCGCTCGAGAAACGTCTATCTTATATTACCTCGAATGCTGAATAAGAATAATCTCCATTTTTCTAGAAGCTCCGATAACCGATACCGTAACACACATATAAGCGCACCCGATCACCGTAACAGGCAGTCAAGACTAAGTTTCGTTTCGTGTAGTTAAGTGCTCAAAATAAAAATAAAAATTATTGATATAAATATAAATTTTAAACAAACCTTGCAAGGTTTTTTAAGGTATGCTTTTCACGATCCACAACAGCCTTTCATGCATGGCCCTCTTCGTTTTTCCCTAAAATGGCCCTCATGAAGCTTTCCCAGTTCTTGTTTAGGCTTTCCTATCTGGGCCAAACAATCAAACCTCATTTGGCCCAAATTTACCGAAAAGTGGTCTGCACTCCCCCCCCTCACCCTAAATAAAAAATTGCACAAAAGCAGCTCGTACGCGATACGGATTTTCGTTCGCCAGCACGGTCGGAAATGTTTGTTATGAAAATAATTAATCTATGCTTGCGCGATGTAAAAATTGAATGGATCTAAAAAAAATTGTGTAATAATCTCAGGAAATGCTATTCCCGTGTGTTGGTTAATTTAATGTTCAAATGCTGTGTCGAAATAGATTACTTGCCTTAACCGCCAGACGGAGTCGTGTAATTTTAAAGAGCGAATTGGCCATCCCTCGGATTGGACGTGGGGCGAACGGGGCCGCAGCCCTCCGCGTCCCTCGAGGAAAAAGACTGATTAAATTAATCGAACCGAGCGCCGCGCATAAATAATTCGAAAAAAGCGCACTCGCGATTATTAATTTACATTCAAATGGCGATTTCGGGACCGGGGTGACGGGGCCGGGGAGGGGGAGATTAAAATATTTTATCGTCGCTCATCGATTCTGTGCCCGTTACAAAAATTACGGGTTCGACATGGCCGGGCGATAAATACAAAATATAGATTTCTTCAATTACCTCGTTTTAAGGGGTACCAGCTGCCCCGCTCGTTATTTTCGGCTGCTCACACATTGTCGCACCTGCTGCACAAGTATGTGCTTTAACTGCGCAATTAATAACTGCAATTAAGATATCTTTTAGAAATAATTAAACACGTACGTACATCGGTACGGAGCAATTATGAGCTCTATTTCTTGTAGTACATCCTTTATTGGCACGTGCACGAAACGTATCGAATTTATGCATCGCAATCGCCGGCCTAATTATTTTTTTCCGGGCCTCCGTAAATTGATCGGCTTCGACCTACCCCTTCGGACGAAATATCATTTTTATCGGCCGCCATAATTTAAATGCCTTCTAAGCATGAAACAAAATGTATATTGCTGAAGATAAATTAACGAGATATGCATAATAGGTCTTCATAGATGTTGCTAAGACTACATGCTATGCAAGTGCCATAAATTTGCCCTCAAAACCGCTTTTACATAAAATAAGAGGAAAAAGAAAAATTATATATGTACGCGTCTTCGTCTGATATCCAGAGCGAATTTAATTTAATTCTTTTGCGACCAATACGAGTTTGAAAAAAAATTGCAATCCTACTCTAATTCGAGTTGGCGTCGGCGGGTTCGTCGTCTACGCGCGTTGCGGTCTCTTCCGGCGGATGGCCGCACAAATCGCAGCCCCCCATATATAATTCAGCAATTTTGATCAAACGACGTATGAAAAATCGAACTAGGCTCCCGTTTGAAACAAAAAAATGGGCTCGAAGCCCAGAACTGTTAAAGGACGGGGCCAAAATTAGATGTGTTTTTTTCGTATAATAAAGTAGCAAAAATCGCTTCGCGCATTTTGTGTAATTTTTTACTGTGAAATTAATTTGATTATATAGTTTAAATGCTTTGCGTTTAGGACCATTGGTTCATGGTAGGTGTTAGATTTTCTCAACCTTCCGTGTACTACCCGGGAAAAAAATTTATAAAATTATATATAAATCATCATATATAATTATATACGAATTTTGGCGCGATATAATTTTATCTAGTTTTATATAATTTTACATAATTATATAAAATTATATATAAATATAAAAAATAAATTTTATATAATAATTCCCTACAGAAACATTTGTGGTAATTACCATCAGTCTACTAATTAGAACCTTTGTGATTCGGTATCTGCTTATTTAGTGGAAGGAAAGGTTGTTTGCAATGAGTAGCGCGGTGTGCGATTAATTATGTCATCGATGAATCTGAAACAGAATTATGTACTTTTTTTGGGGATTTGAACCCCGGACCCCTGGATCGAGAGACTGCTTGCTCTGCCACTGACCTACGAAGCCTTCTCAAATATTTACTAAAAATGACTTACTAAAATGACAATCTTTCATGTTTGACACATGTACAATTTTGAGGTTAGATGGTTAAAATGTTTTCCCGGTTTATATAAAAATATATATAATTATGTATAAATTTATATAATATTATAACATTTTATATAATTTAATATAAGCAATCTAATATAATTTTATATAATTATATAAAAAAAAATAGAATATATATAATTATATAAAATTTTATATGGTTTTATATAATTATATAAAAATTAATATACTTTTATATATAATTATACATATTTACATATAATTATATACAATACTTTTTTCCCGGAATAAGCTACTTTATAAAATTTTATATTGTTTTATATAATTATATAAATTTATACATAATTATATATACATTAATATAAAACTATATAAAGTTATACGTGATTATATATGATTATATAAAACTTTTTTTTCCCGGGCGGTTTTAGAGGAAGGTAATTCGGTAATTATCCTCTAAGAATTTTTCGTCCGCTTATTTATTTTTATTCTTAAAAATTTCCAATATTTTAAACAAACAAGTTAATTTAAGTGTTTTTTTTAAATTACCCCCCCTAAGAAAGTTGCTGGAAACTCTCCTGGTACTAGGTGGGGTATAATTAACGTAAATAATTTTTTTTTGTTAAAGCGGGACGTTCGGTAATCGAGCTTAAAACCGAGTGTGCACATTCGAGCTCAAAGTGGCACATTCCGATCTCGGGAAAATGAAGCGCGCCGCTCCGCGTCGCGCTTCATTTGCCTCCCTCGCTCGGAAATGTGCCACTTTTCGCTCGAACGCGCACATCTTCGTACTTATTAGATCAGTCTACTTTATCTTCACCTTTTTCAAATCAAAAAATTAAATTGAGTTTGCTAAAGATCGATTTTATGTTCGAAAAATGTATTTGCCATAGCAACGAGTGGAAGAGAGCGAAAACATAGACAATATCATCGGTGCGAGTGAGAGGAAACGATGAAAATTATTCAATTGCTTTTTTGTCTAATTGAAAAATGTATTCTTAAAGTTCATCGTCATATTGTTAATAAAAAAAAAAATGGAAAATCATAAACAATTAAGCTTTTAACAGATGGCGGAATATACTGGGTTTGCTCGACGCTCCATCTACAACAAGATCCAAGTTTTGAAACACGTAGCCTTGTTTTTTAACACAATAGTTACAACCCCCTGTATATGTGAGTTTTATCCAGTAGCGTCCGTTATTTTTATTGTCGTCCTCTATTTTTAATTCATCTTGTTGCTATTCGTTTTCACAAATTAATTATTGAACAATAGATTTGAATATTTGTTTTTTCGTTAAAATGTCAATTGTTTCAGAGAATTAAACAGGCAACAAGTAATTTTAGGTTATAATGGTGTTTAGTAATTAGGCAATACTTGTAGTGAACTATAGATTTTTAAATGTTAGACCACTAAAAGCATTTATAATTTCTAATTAATTTATTGTTTTAATTTAAATAAATTGCTTACGTCCATAAAATTTTATTTCTATTAATTTATACATATTTCAGAAACAAATACCGCTGTCTAGTTCTATTAATGGTGACCATTTACCACTGTCGCCAATGCTTGAAATAGTTCCCCACTAAGCGGCATACCAATAACCCCTAAATGCAAACCAAAACCCCCTTAAATTGACATTCTGTGAAAATGTAGAATTTTTTTTCCCTAATATATATATCATAGATAGTATCTTTATTTAAACTTAAAAGAATTTAAATAAAATTGCACTAAAAACTAAATTTTTGTATGGTTTTTTTAAACCCTACAAACTCCCGGTACAATCCCCCCTCCCTCCCGGAATTGACCACACTACCATTTGCCCTTATGTACAGAAGCGACGCCTAAATATTTTTAAGCAGCGTATGTCAGGAGTACCAACTTTTAAAATTATTTAGAAGGTACGGCGGTGATTTTAAATGCACTGTGCGTGGTAAATAGAAAACCATTAAAATTCGCCGAAAAACCCTAAACGCACTATAATCATGGGCTTTCTACAAAAATTATATAGGGGTAGCTTTATGTATCAGATGCGACACACCCCTTTGCGCTACCTGTACCCCTAATCGTGGCATCGAACCAACAAGCCCTATGATTCATCCAACAAAAGTAAACGGTATTTCTTTATTATGCACCTAGCTAATTTTTTACTGCAGTTTAAGAGTGCCACTTTTCGCTCGAATGCGCACATCTTCGTACTTATTAGATTTGTCAAAAAAACTAAATTTAGATTGCTAGATATCAATTTTATGTTCAAAAAATGTATTTACCATAGCAACGAGTGGAAGAGAGCGAAAAGATACGACAATCTCATTAGTGCGAGTGGGAGAAAACGATTAATAATTGTTAACTGCCTTTTCGTCTAATTTATCGGCCTAAATTATTGTGAATCGTGCTTAAGACCGAGTGTGCACATTCGAGCTCAAAGTGGCACATTCCGATCTCGGGAAAATGAAGCGCGCCGCTCCGCGTCGCGCTTCATTTGCCTCCCTCGCTCGGAAATGTGCCACTTTTCGCTCGAATGCGCACATCTTCGTACTTATTAGATTTGTCTACTTTATTTTCACCTTTTTCAAATCAAAAAATTAAATTTGGTTTGCTAAAGATCGATTTTATGTTGGAAAAATGTATTCACCATAGCAATGAGTGGGAGTGAGCAAAAAGATAGGAGAATCGCATAAGTGCGAGTGAGAAGAAACGATGAAAATTAGTCAACTGCTTTTTCGTCTAATTTATTGGCTTAAATTATTGTGAATCGTGCTTAAAACGGAGTGTGCACGTTCGAGCTCAAAGTGGCACATTCCGATCTCGGGAAAATGAAGCGCGCCGCTCCGCGTCGCGCTTCATTTGCCTCCCTCGCTCGGAAATGTGCCACTTTTCGCTCGAATGCGCACATCTTCGTACTTATTCGAGTTGTCTACTTTATCTTCAGCTTTTACAAATCAAAAAATTAAATTTAGTGTGCTAAATATCGATTTTATGTTCGAAAAATGTATTTACCATAGCAATGAGTGGGAGTGAGCGAAAAGATACGAGAATCGCGTAAGTGTGAGTGAGAGCAAACAATGAAAATTATTCAACTGCTTTTTCGTCTAATTTATCGGCCTAAATTGTTGTGAATCGTGCTTAAAACCGAGTGTGCACATTCGAGCTCAAAGTGGCACATTCCGATCTCGGGAAAATGAAGCGCGCCGCCCGCGTCGCGCTTCATTTGCCTCCCTCGCTCGGAAATGTGCCACTTTTCGCTCGAATGCGCACATCCTCCTATTTATTACATTAATATCATTTACCAAAAGATCCTTCAAATCAAAAATTTTAATTTAATTTAGTAAATATCGATTTTATATTCGAAAAACGTATTTACCATAGCAATGAGTGGAAGGGAGCGAGAAAATACAGTGTGTTTACCTTAAACCTATTTATTATTAATTATTAAAATATATTTCTTATCAGTGAACTGTCATAAAGTACAATTTTGTGGATTTTATTTCATTCTATTTTTGGGGTATGGCAAACCCCACATAGTATGGCATGTGACATCTAGTCACCTAGTATGCGGAAGGTTAAAGACAGGTGGTAGCATCGTTTATGAGCAGCAATTAAAACTACAAGTCTTTTCGAACAAGTATTTAAAAAGATATGTGTGTTGCTTTCTCACAGGTAATTTGTAAATCGATTAGTTTTGGAGATTAATGAAACCGTTAATTTTGATAAGCCTCCCCCCCCTTTTTTCGTAGAAACGTAAACAAAGCGTAATTTCACTTTCGTTAATCACACGGTCGTTGGTAAAGATTTTTCAACGCAAGAATATTTTACATAAGAGTTGTAAAAGATTCCCACAGGTATTTTTAATGTATTATGTCCATTAATATTCTGATATGTAGACAATAGTCAGTCGAGTTCGTCGGCTTTGCTACTGTATTATTACAACACATTGCGATTTTAGCGAAATTATGGTTTACCGATACGGAGCCGACCTATGCACCACTTAGCATACATTAGGAAGCATAGAATATAGTTAAAAAATCGCATATTATGCAGAAGGGCCGATACGAAATTCGCTGAAGACCGTTCCGAGACAAGCGAGGCGTTTCGTTTTCGTCTTTTTGCCTCCTCGTTCGTCTCTCGTTTCTTTTATTATTTCGTTATTATTATTATATTTTCTGTGGGTTTTGCATATTGCGCGGCGGTAATTACGAACCCTAATTTCTTATCAGATAAAAAAAAAGCTACCGCGCCCAACATTATGTGAATATTATGAGTTTATTCGTGTGGGGTTGGATAATAAATAACTTTGATATATAAAATATTTTTACGAACTCCTTTATGGGAATACTTCGAAACATGCAAACATCAAAAGTTTCTCTACATTAAAACGAAAAAAAAAACCAAAGAATTTTTTAATAATAAATAAATAGCTAGAAAACACTAAAAGTAATACGTAGGCACAAAGGCACCTAAGCTATGCATATTATAATAAAACTGTTGTAATTTAATGTTTCTATTTGAAATTCGATTGTGCTTTTTATTAATTTTACGAACGCGAAGGTTTGCATTCGCCTCATTTTGTGGGGCTTAGGTTCCTTCGTCCTTGTGCCACAATGTCTAAAAATTTTTTTTGGTATCGGAATTAATGAACAGTCTCTGATAAAAATTGCTGTAACCCTCCGCATACTAGGTGACTGAATGTTGCATGCCATACCAGGTGGGGTTTGCCATTCCCCGAAAATAAAATGATATAAAATCCACAAAATTACACAAAAAATTAATTGATTAACTTTAATCCTTCCCTCTCACTTGCATTGACAAGATTTTCGTATCTTCTCGCTCCCTTCCACTCGTTGCTATGGTAAATACCCTTTTCCAATATAAATTCGATATTTATTGAATTAAGTTCAAATTTTTGATTTGAAGGAGCGTAGGATAAATTGTACAAATGTAATAAATACGAAGATGCGCGCATTCGAGCGAAAAGTGGCACATTTCCGAGCGAGGGAGGCAAATGAAGCGCGACGCGGAGCGGCGCGCTTCATTTTCCCGAGATCGGAATGTGCCACTTTGAGCTCGAATGTGCGCACTCGGTTTTAAGCTCGATTCACAATAATTTAGGTCAATAAATTAGACGAAAAAGCAGTTGAATAATTTCCATCGTTTCCTCTCACTCGAACCGATGAGATTGTCGTATCTTTTCGCTCTCTTCCACTCATTGCTATGGTAAATACATTTTTCGGACATAAAATCTATATTTACCCAACGAAATTCAATTTTTGATTTGAAAAAGGTGAAGATAAAGTAGACAAATCTAATAAGTACGAAGATGTGCGCATTCGAGCCAAAAGTGGCACATTTCCGAGCGAGGGAAGCAAATGAAGCGCGACGCGGAGCGGCGCGCTTCATTTTCCCGAGATCGGAATGTGCCACTTTGAGCTCGAATGTGCACACTCAAATGTAAGCATGATTCGCAAAATTTTGGCATCGAAAAATTAGTAAACAATTTTAATCGTTCCCTCTCACTCGTACTTATGAGTTTATCGTATCTTTTCGCTCCATCCCTCTCATTGCTATGGTAAAAATACGTTTATCGAATATATAATCGATATTTTATTAAATTTTTTTGATTTGAAAGAAAGTTGAATAGAACAAATTCAATAAATAACGAGATGTGCGCATTCGAGCAAAAGTGGCACATTTCCGAGCGAGGAACAAATGAAGCGCGACGCGGAGCGGCGCGCTTCATTTTCCCGAGATCGGAATGTGCCACTTTGAGCTCGAATGTGCACACTCGGTTTTAAGCACGATTCACAATAATTTAGGCCAATAAATTAGACGAAAAAGCAGTTGAATAATTTTCATCGTTTCCTCTCACTCGCACCGATGAGATTGTCGTATCTTTTCGCTCTCTTCCACCCATTGCTATGGTAAATATATTTTTCGAACATAAAATCCATATTTAGCAAACTAAATTTAATTTTTTAACAAAAAAAAACATTGGTCACTAGTTATACCCCCACCTCGTACCCGGAAGGTTAAAATTAGCCCCGTGTGTCTATCATTTAGATATTTATGTGGTTGTTTTATAAATGAAAAAAACCCGTAGTCCGATACTAAAAAAAGAAGGAAATCAAAAGAAGTAAAAGTCTTGTGAGCAATTCAAGAAAGCGATCAGCGTTTAGGCGAGATGTGTTTCGTACGAGGGTACTTTTTAAAGAGCCCCCCCGCAGTTATTTGGAGGCGTCTGGGGGCGAACTTTTCAATTTTGAAAATTACATACTTTAAGCTACAAGTTGGCGTAAAGCAACATGAGCGACGCCGTGCAAAATTTTGTTCTAGCGAGGTAAATGACTGGAAATGACTTGGGGAATGCCCTAGGTATCCATCTGGGTCCCGGCGGGCTTCAATGGGGCATGCCCAATAAGGAAATCGCCCGTTAGAACTTGGCAAAAGCCCAACTTGGACCTTTCAACGCGAAAATAAATTGACCGTTTTTCGTAATTGTGATCTATGTGGGGTCTGATTGGGAGAACACGTCAAAATAAATACAGGTAGCCCCACTACAACACGGTTTCGCTGTAACACGATAAGAAAATTGCAAAAACCTATGTAGAACACTGCAGCACTGGATAATATTTAAAAACTAAATTACTTTAAAATAATGACGGTACCAAAAAATGAACTATAGTGCCTTCACATGAAAATATATAAATAAATTATAATTTACTCATTTATGTTTGTTTTTTTAATAGGTTTTTCGCAACGTAACTTGCCTTTTTGTACTGGTTCTGGGTCTCATATAACACGGTTTCACACAACACGTCATTTTCTAGGAACGTATCTACCGCGTTATAGGAGGGTTACCTGTACTGTCAGTTTTGCCCACCTGTGATCTATGTGGGAACGCATTGGGTTAACTAACATATGAGTTAATTAAAATTTTTGTTAAAACAGTTGGTGAAATGTATTTAAAATGTCGATTGTATTAAATAAATGTATAACTATACGAAAACACTAAATTAAATGTACAAATCTATTTTAAATTTAATAAAATGAAAAAAAATGTAACCAAATAATATTGAAGTCGTCCATTAGTATATTGCCATATTATTAGGTTATGTATGTATTGACGTCTATTAATATTTTGTCATAATATTAAGTTCTGTCATGTAAACTCACAAATCTGTCATTCAAACAGAAAGAACAGAGGTCAGTGGAGAAATACGTCATAAATACATATCTGACTCTAATATGGTAAAAAAATGGAGGTTTGTGGGGTTAAGGTAGGGTAAGTTTCTCCCAGAATACATGTCTTATGCATCTTTTTGTAAGAACCTAAAATTAAGCCATTTCGATTTTAAAATTACTTCGGTACTAGTGCAATCTCTTCATTTATTATTATCAGTTCATTCTTCTATTGTTTTGTTATCAATTGAATATAAATCTATCCCGAATCCGTTACAACAAGATGTAGCAGATTAAATAATTAATTACATCTATGTATATCGAAACGATTTTTTTCACGTGGCTAAATTAATTTAATGATAACTGAGTCCTGCTAGGGCATGCCCTAACGGTGCCGAACTGGGACTTCCTGCGTGGGATCTAATTAAGACTGCCCCAGTGGGACCAGACCGGCATATTCCTGCACGTTTCGCGTCACACCTCAACGTGGGGGCGTCGTAAGGCAGCCGAGTCTGGACCCCATCGGGGCAATTTGCGTATCGAACCGTTCGGGATAAGCGAAACAACATTGAGGGCGTACGTTTGCGTACCGACGCGAAGGAAGCGAGGCAGAAATGCGTGCTAGGCGGCGTATCGAAAAGTAAACAAACTAGTTAAATATTAAAGCGTGTTTTCGTCAAGCAAAAAGGAAAACTCATAAGCGGCCGAGCTCTGAATTGCCCGTCGCATAATAGCGAATAGTGAATAGTAAGTATGGCCGCACACGCTTTCCGTACAAATTGCCGTGTCTAAACGTCTACGTCAGAACACGTAATGTAAATAGATACCTCTTTACCTACAGGTATTGTAACACGCATCACCATCACGCAATTTCTATCGGCGATTACAATATTCGTGGCGTGCTCACATGCTGCAATGCTTCCGAAAGGTGTTCGAGCCAATTAACGGCCAATTAAAGAACAATGCGTTCAAACTGCACTCGGTCATAATAAATAGTGCATATTCTATTCATGGAGGACGGATCCGGCGCGCACATTTACAAGATAATTTGCGTCCGACACGGTTTTCGGATTATGCTAATTTCTAATCGGGCGCGTCGCACGAGCCCGGCTTACCCGGCCTTCGATATTCGCGGTTTGGGAAATTTTCGCGAATCGAACGCGCGTCGAAAATGCGGAGCGAAAGCGCGACTTGCCGCGGACCGCATTAAAATGCATAAGCGTTTTGTTTCGCACTTGTAAAATGGCGATTTAATGCGCAGATTAACTTGTACGAATTACGTTTTAAATATTTTTCGGTGTTGCGAAGCCCATTATGCGTTTTATAATTTAAATAAGGTGTAGCGGAGTGAATCTATGTAAATATGGAGATGCTTTCTAAGTTGTTTAATTGTTAATTGGAGTTAGAAATATTTTTATTGCACATTGTGCACGGAGCGGTGGTAATCTGTGCCAGTGCATTTTTTATTGAAGTTATACTTCTTTGAAATAAAAAATTAAATTTAGTTTGGTAAATTATGGATTTTATGTTCGAAAAATGTATTTGCCATAGTAATGAGTGGGAGTGAGCGAAAAGATACGCGAATCGCGTAAGTGCGAGTGAGAGGAAACGATGAAAATTATTTTTCGTGTAATTTATTGGCCTAAATTGTTGTGAATCGTGCTTAAAGTGGAGTGTGCACATTCGAGCTCAAAGTGGCACATTCCGATCTCGGGAAAATGAAGCGCGCCGCTCCGCGTCGCGCTTCATTTGCCTCCCTCGCTCGGAAATGTGCCACTTTTCGCTCGAATGCGCACATCTTGTTATTTATTGAATTTGTTCTATTCAACTTTCTTTCAAATCAAAAAAAATTAATAAAATATCGATTATATATTCGATAAACGTATTTTTACCATAGCCTTGAGTGGGAGCGAGCGAAAAGATACGATAAACTCATAAGTACGAGTGAGAGGGAATGATAAAAATTGTTTACTAATTTTTCGATGCCAAAATTTTGCGAATCGTGCTTAAAACCGAGTGTGCACATTCGAGCTCAAAGTGGCACATTCCGATCTCGGGAAAATAAAGCGCGCCGCTCCGCGTCGCGCTTTATTTGCTTCCCTCGCTCGGAAATGTGCCACTTTTCGCTCGCATGTGCACATATTTGTACTTATTATATTTGTCCAATTTATCTTCTCTTTTTCAAAACAAAAATTTAATTTAGTTTGCCAAATAACAATTTTATGTTCGGAAAAATGTATTTACCATAGCAATGAGTGAGAGTGAGCGAAAAGATAAGGGAATCGCGTAAGTGCGAGTGAGAGGAAACGATGAAAATTAGTCAACTGCTTTTTTGCATAATTTATTGGCCTAAATTATTGTGAATCGTGCTTAAAACGGAGTGTGCACATTCGAGCTCAAAGTGGCACATTCCGATCTCGGGAAAATGAAGCGCGCCGCTCCGCGTCGCGCTTCATTTGCTTCCCTCGCTCGGAAATGTGCCACTTTTCGCTCGAATGCGCACATCTTCGTACTTATTAGATTTGCCTACTTTATCCTCACCTTTTTCATATGAAAAAATTAAATTTAGTTTGCTAACTGTCGATTTTATTTTCGAAAAATGTATTTACTATAGCAATGAGTGAGAGTGAGCGAAAAGATAGGAGAATCGCATAAGTGCGAGTGAAAAGAAACGATAAAAATTACTCAACTGCTTTTTCGTCTAATTTATTGGCCTAAATTATTGTGAATCGTGCTTAAAACGGAGTGTGCACATTCGAGCTCAAAGTGGCACATTCCGATCTCGGGAAAATGAAGCGCGCCGCTCCGCGTCGCGCTTCATTTGCCTCCCTCGCTCGGAAATGTGCCACTTTTCGCTCGAACGCGCACATCTTCGTACTTATTAGATTTGCCCACTTTATCTTCACTTTTTTCAAATCAAAAATTAAATTGAGTTTGCTAAATATCGATTTTATGTTCGAAAAATGTATTTGCCGTAGCAATGAGTGAGAGTGAGCAAAAAGATACGAGAATCGCGTAAGTGCGAGTGAGAGGAAACGATAAAAATTATTCAACCGCCTTTTCGTCTAATTTATTGGCCCAAATTGTTGTGAATCGTGCTTAAAACCGAGTGTGCACATTCGAGCTCAATGTGGCACATTCAAACTTCGGGAAAATGTGCCACTTTGAGCTTTAACGCGCACATTCCCGTATTTATATTTAATTTCGTTACGCCAAAGAAGTATAACTTTCACCGCGCGTTCAAAAGCACACGCACCGCTTTTTTTTTCCTAATAATTTTTTTTGAACCGTCCAAATTTCCGCCGCGATCGATTTTTAAGTTTTACGAACCCTCATCGAGACAAGCGCACAGAGAAATATAAAATAATAAATAATTTAGGGCGTAAATCAATAAGAACCGTAACACACTAAATTAATAATTGTTTTTTTTTTTCTTTTCGAAGAAAAATCATTTTTGCGTCGCTCTCTTCGCGAGGTAGGTACCTTTTTCCGTTTCGTCGGCGGCGCTTGGTGGCGTAGACGGTGCCGAGCTGATTCATGTTGGCGGTGGGCGCCGCGACGACGATGGGGGTGGTCGCCAAGACCGTCGGCGGCTCACCTCCAAATGACACAGCGCCTCCGGCGACCGACAACGAACCCGGTGCACATTGGCCCTGCACTGAGTTTATGAATTCCGTGATGGCGTCAGGAAGTCACTCACTGATGGACACAGGGCACTCGCGACGTAGCTGCTATCGTCCTCACCAGGAGTCTACGCACGAGGTTCTGAAGAGCGATTCGTGCGCAAACCCAGGAAGCCCCACTACAACGAGCCCCCAAAAGGTACGGTTGAAAATCCCGCCCTGAACACGAATGGGGCGCCATTAACTCCAAGATGGCCTCGGAACGGTGGGGGTTAATCCCTATGCAAAAATTTTTCTCTTTCTGCGCGCTATCTTACTTCTCATTAACCTTATCTGATAGGCACATTCGAGTACGGGAACGCGCTTTTCTCGATTTTTATCTGCCCGGCCAATTATAATATCTCGCCGATTTTTTTTCATATCTACGACTTGCGCTTAATTATGACCGATTATCTTTGTTATTTTTAATTACCTGCGACCCGATATCGTTTCCTCCGCGCGCGAAGGACATCCTTTAATTTCGACATGCCCACGAGCATCCTTTTCACCCCTAATTACGACGAATACCATGGGAAATAGCCAATTATGTGGCGCAACCCGATTTTTGCGGAGAGCGCAAAATTATTTCGAAAAGTACACGATGAAATTTAATAATTTTTTAAGGCATTGTTTAGGACACAAATACAAGGAGACCTTTTTAAATTCAACCCCCTCCCTACGAAAATAAGCTCGTTTTATAGATTTTGAAGAATGCAGCGCGCCAAATCAATGGACGAGTTGTGCGCGCTCTAGTTTTTTTTTTACACTCGAACCATTAAGTTTTGTGACAGTTATTTAAAAATTCTATTGCATTTTTAAAACGGAATCATCGATTGATAGGTCTGGAAGCGATGCTATCGGTAACGACGACGAATTTGTTTGAGACTGGTCAGTATTCAAATCTACAAAGAACGTTATTGTAAAATTTTTAATTTTTTCGAAATACAGTCGAACCTCGATAAGCCGAATTTTTGATAACTGGAACTGTTTCCCTAGGACTTACCTATTTCAACTTTAATATTTTGATATCGATAATTCGAATTTTTGAAAACTCGAATTAATTTTATTTTTCCGTTCAACTTCGATTTATCGAGATTCGACTGTACTTTGACTGACTGGAGTTGGATTTTGATTAATGTTTTAGTTGTTTAAATATTGCAAATTAAAAAAAATAAGAACAAGCAAAAAATAATTAATTTACATTTAGCAAATAGCAATACAGTAAGACCTGTATAAAATGACCACCCAAAAATGGTCAGTTAAAAAAAATGTCTTTTCCAAATCAAAAAAGAACCGATAGTATACATTAGAAGTTCAAATCATTTACTACACACAAATCTATATAGAGTAGGAGAGACCGGGTATAGTTGTCTCACGGGTAAGTTATCACAAAAGCCATAACAGAAAACCTAATAAATTAATAAATTTGTTTACTCGTGTCCAAGATGCCCGATCACAATACCTTCTTCCCTACTTAATGTCAGGTCGGTCTGAAATAGCATAAAAGAAATATATACGTTCGTTTTTTTTGTACAGTAAAAGTAATTTTTTATGCATCTGTGTTGAGTCTCGTAAGTATATTTAAATTTTGCATAGTGATATACTTTTTCGTGTATTTATGACATTTAAGATATGCTTCATGATATCATTCATATGGTTTCTTAAATGACCATCAATTTAAATTTATTTTGGAAGATAATTGTCTAAAACTGTTTTTGGGAAAGTTGTCTCAAGTTAACGGGGGCTAGTTGTCACATGTGCAAAGCAACACCATAAATATGTGCGGCCTTTTTTATTGGTTTCTAGGGGTTTTACTACATATAACGATTGGCTGTAATTATATTTGTGTCATTTTTGTTAACATAACCTAAGTTCGTTAGATAGAAGTTACTATTCGCTCACAGCAAATATTTTTTATTTTTTTTTAATTATGAATAAGATATTTTTCGTTCCTTTCTTAGGTGAAATTTGTTACAAACAACATTTTACCTTTAATAAAAATAGGCATTGGTTTTGTCGTTTTGTATTTTACCTTTTATTTAGTATGTGACTACTTACCCTAGACACGGGGTTAAAAGTCACACTTCTCGTTTTTCAGAAAAATTATAATATGTTCTCATTAGATAATGGTAGAGAAAAAGTCTTTATTTTTTCTTAAACTAGAATAATTATACTATCCATTGATATATAAATGCCATTGAAAAATTAAGACCATGGGCTCTATAAATGCAAAAGAACAAAAATTGTGACTTCTAACCCCGGTATCCCCTATAATCGAGATATATGTTTCAATTATTTTAAGAAAAACTGTTCAAAATTGTTTGTTTACAATTTTAATTTTTGTGATAGTGTAATTTGAGTGCAACGTAAAATTTTGCGATAAACTAGAAAAAACTTAAACAGAAACCTTTCGACTTTTGAAAAAATTCGACGAAAAGATATTAGAGTTGTGGCGAGATGACTGTCCCCCCCGCAGCCTCCTTACTCGCCTGACCTGGTTCCTTCTGCGTTTTTTTTTTAAATTTCCGAAATTACAATCAGTGCCAAAAGCACGTCGTTTTCAGAGTAGTGATGACATCAAAGCAAATTCGTCACAGATCTTAAAACCCATCTCAAATGAAGCTATCCAGGGCTGCTTCGCAAAGCAAAAACGCCGCTAGGAAAAGTGTCTCAATAGAAGAGAAGACTACTTTAAAAAGGATCATAATCAATAATCTGTAAAATTACTAATAAAGTTTAAAAAAATTAAGTTGTATTATTTTCTGAACAAAAAAAATATTTACTATATTTTAGTCCCGCCAAAGAAGTATAACTTCTAACTCGCTTACACATCCAAAATGAAATTTTCAGTTTTATGTTGTCGATTTCAATCGGTTTTTTTGATATCTACGAATTTCTCCTTAAGAAAGGCAAAACAACAATGACAACAGTCACCTCTAAACGTGGGAACAACAAAAATACAAGAAACGTACGAAATTATAGCTGCAACTAAACTGCTTCTCTGTAATAACAACAACTAACTTTAATTGGAAGTTATATCTTACGTAATTGCATAAAATCTTTGTGCCAGCAATGCGTATCCTTATTTTACAAGGATAATTTGCGAGAACTCCAATTCGGCATTGTTTTATTTGCTATTTGAAGAGGCTCCCGATTTTCAAATCGCAAATTGAGCTTAACTGTAAATTACTGATTTTTATTTTAAATACAGTCAAATCTCGATAAGTCGAAGTTGAAAGGAAACTAAAAATAATTCGAGTTATTAAAAATTCGGTTTATCGAGGTTCGACTGTAGTTTATTATTGAACTTTTAAAAACAATTATTTTATTCCGATAAAAAAAAGCTATCGGCGAGCTTTTAAAAGGTCTCCATTGTGAATGTATTTAGCAAAAGAAAATTTGATATTTATCAGAAATTTAAAACACATCTTGCTTAACATTTATCATCACGCTATATCTATCCCGTCGCCATAAACGAGTGCATTTATCCCTCGCATTTGTATTTTAAAATATCTATTTAACTAACAGCACAAATATGTTGCATTTTTTTCCGAACCCCTATTTTCCATTACTTAGAGAAAAATAAATAATTAAAAAACGAACCGAGCCGAATTTGAAAGTTAAATTAATTTTCCGAGCTTTTATTAGTTGGAAAGCTTAATATATTCTCGGATAAAGTTTATTGAAATTAAGCTTAATTTCTTTATACGCAGAAACTTATTATAAAAACAATAGAGTTTCTCATGCAATATATTTTACATAATTTACCTCAGTTTCATGTCGCATTAAATTGAACAATTTATAAATCACGACCGCTTTTAATATGTAAACCGCTTAAAATAATATGATAGATTATTAATTGTATCGTAAACAAATCTAAGGGAGCTTTGGATATTTTTAAAAAGCTCGCCCTACTTGCGCTCGCCCAAAATATCACATTACAATTTGTGAAAAAAAATTTCAATAAGGTACAGTGGAACCTATAAAAATGAACACTCTAAAGCGTCGTATCTTTTCGCTCTCTTCCACTCATTGCTATGGTAAATACATTTTTCGAACATAAAATCGATATTTAGCAAACTAAATTTAATTTTTTGATTAGAAAAAGGTTTTCTCTCACTCGCATCGATGAGATTGTCGTATCTTTTCGCTCTCTTCCACTCATTGCTATGGTAAATACATTTTTTGAACAAAAAATGGATAATTAATAATCTAAAGTTATTATTTTGATTTGAAAAAGCTAAGGATAAAGTGGACAAATCTAATAAGTACGAAGGTGTGCGCGTTCGAGCGAAAAGTGGCACAATTTCCGAGCGAGAGAAGCAAATGAAGCGCGACGCGGAGCGGCGTGCTTCATTTTCCCGAGATCGGAATGTGCCACTTTGAGCTCGAATGTGCACACTCGGTTTCACATCAATTTAGCAGAATAAATTAGCCGAAAAACCAGATAAATCATTTTAATCGTTTTCTCTCACTCGCACCAATGAGATTGTCGTATCTTTTCGCTCTCTTCCACTCATTGCTATGGTAAATACATTTTTTGAACAAAAAATCGAAATTTAATAAAATAAAGTTATTATTTTGATTTTAAAGAGCTAAGGATAAAGTGGACAAATCTAATAAGTACGAAGATGTGCGCGTTCGAGCGAAAAGTGGCACATTTCCGAGCGAGGGAAGCAAATGAAGCGCGACGCGGAGCGGCGCGCTTCATTTTCCCGAGATCGGAAATGTGCCACTTTGAGCTCGAATGTGCACACTCGGTTTCACATTAATTTAGCCCAATAAATTAGCCGAAAAACTAGATAAATCATTTTAATCGTTTTCTCTCACTCGCACCAATGAGATTGTCGTATCTTTTCGCTCCCTTCCACTCATAGCTATGGTAAATACATTTTTTGAACAAAAAATCGAAATTTAATATACTAAAGTTATTATTTTGATTTGAAAAAGCTAAGGATAAAGTGGACAAATCTAATAAGTACGAAGGTGTGCGCGTTCGAGCGAAAAGTGGCACAATTCCGAGCGAGGGAGGCAAATGAAGCGCGACGCGGAGCGGCGCGCTTCATTTTCCCGAGATCGGAAATGTGCCACTTTGAGCTCGAATGTGCACACTCGGTTTCACATTAATTTAGCCCAATAAATTAGCCGAAAAACCAGATAAATCATTTTAATCGTTTTCTCTCACTCGCACCGATGAGATTGTCGTATCTTTTCGCTCTCTTCCACTCATTGCTATGGTAAATACATTTTTGAACAAAAAATCGAAATTTAATAAACTAAAGTTATTATTTTGATTTTAAAGAGCTAAGGATAAAGTGGACAAACCTAATAAGTACGAAGATGTGCGCATTCGAGCGAAAAGTGGCACATTTCCGAGCGAGGGAAGCAAATGAAGCGCGACGCGGAGCGGCGCGCTTCATTTTCCCGAGATCGGAAATGTGCCACTTTGAGCTCGAATGTGCACACTCGGTTTCACATCAATTTAGCCCAATAAATTAGCCGAAAAACAAGATAAATCATTTTAATCGTTTTCTCTCACTCGCACCAATGAGATTGTCGTATCTTTTCGCTCCCTTCCACTCATTGCTATAGTAAATACATTTTTCGACCATAAAATATAAGTTATTTATAATTATATTCAAATTAAAGATCGATTAAATTTTGTTTATTATTTGTTATTTTTGAAGTCGGTTTTTCTAGCCGCCCCATTACCCAAAATTGGTCGCAAAGTCGACCAGGCCTATAAACCAGGCTATAAACACGATTCGCCATAATCCACTTTAAGAACGATAGAACGTGTTCATTAAAACTATTGTTAATTTAACATTTTATAGCGTTAAAAAGTTAAAAATGCGCAATCGATAAAAAATCTTCGCGGAAGGAGCACCTGTTTTTCACACCTGATTCTCTATAAAATTCCATGTCATAAATCCGCAAACACCTCATGGTAACTTCTTATGATCGAGGATCTATCGACAGGAAAGATAAAGGCGGAGAGAAATCAAGTGTGCCGCCAATGGATACAAAAGGCGTGCCGGCTCGTCCAGGAAGTGGTGGGTGCCTACGGAGGTGTACGTGCACAATTGCTCTTTGCGCCTGTTAACACCGCGCCCGGGTCCCTCTTTTTCCGAGCGCACTCTTATTTTTGTACAGTTCGCCCCCGATTCCGGCTCTCTTTCGTCCCATCGAAAACTTCTAAGCAGACGAATTGCAAAAGGCCGAATAATTGGCGGCGCAGCTCCTACTTAAGAGGAAGTGTTTATAACTGTCGGCAAAAGAAACTCCCTAATTACCGACGAAAATAATTACCGGTATCGGTTGCTGTTCGCAGAAGAAAAATCGTATAATTAAAAAAGAAGCGGATAACGGTAGCTGCTTTAATTTTTTCTAAATATTTGGGATTGGTGTCATTGCTGGGAAGATGTACAGTCAGCCTAAGAAGTAATCAACACCCTAAAAACAGTACTTACCGAAATCGAGCTATTGCAAGAGACAGGTTTTTGGTTAAAAATCGTGTTTAAAGAGATTTATGACGGCTTTTATAAGTACAACAAATAATTTTTTCTATTAATTGTTTAAAAAAAAGCTTTATAATCAATTTACTAAATCTTTTCTAACAAAAACGACAGCTGTCACAAATACCTTTACGTGTATATTAAAGATTCCAAATTTACTTCTATACTCTGTCCGGCCAACAGAAATAGTTAAGCCACTCCCATAAATGTGCGCTAAATTTAAATAGAATTTTTTCTATTGGTTTAATTTTTAAAGCACGTAACACAAGCAACCATATAAGCATTTATTTCCTGCAAGAGCGGGGACAAACTTGATTATTAATTTGTACCGTGTGAAACATGAAGACATGCTAGCTAGAGATCTTCAAGAGAATTGGCACGACAGAAAACAGTGGAGACA
The DNA here is from genome assembly GCA_036325965.1 of Sinopyrophorus schimmeli. Classification (NCBI taxonomy): domain Eukaryota; kingdom Metazoa; phylum Arthropoda; class Insecta; order Coleoptera; family Elateridae; genus Sinopyrophorus; species Sinopyrophorus schimmeli. The sequence goes on along the minus strand of JARFIZ010000051.1, from coordinate 186,209 downwards.
GGGATGCGAGAGACGGCGACAGCTGTAAATAAACTCGCCTTATATATATATACCGTGTGAAACAATTTAGTGGGGCGTGGCTTAACTATTTCTATTGGCCGGACAGAGTATAGGTACTAAAATTACATAGATAAATCTTAATTGTTTTTTAACTATGCAGCGCCAGATTTTGTCTCTTGGAATAGCACGTTTACTGTAGGTCTGTTTCTAGGGTGTTGATTATTTCTTGGTTTGACTGTACGCGTCCTCCGCAGCCGAAGGGCGATTTTGTGACCAATCTATGTGACGTCTGCTAATTAATTGGGCGGCCAAACTGTTTGACGTTAAACGTGCGCTCATTAGGAGTATTAATTTGAAGAGGAACGAGGGGGTAGTTTTATGCGTATTATAAAGAGCATGTGTTTATCACAGTCTATAATCAGTTAGCGCATACATATTAATACGTGCCTATCGGAAACCGTACACTGCATATTATGCATATATGAACGTGTTTTATATTTTATGTGTGTGCGCGATATGATCTCGGTGCTACGTGAATTCATGCCGCAGCTTTTAATTCCCCATATCCTTCCGATTGCCGCGGAAATCGGACCTTTTCGATTCGTCGATTTCCGAAAGGGGTAGCAAGCAAGCGAGCGCTTCTTTACCGGCCCGGCGAAAGACGGGCTCACTTCGGGGGTTGGCGACCCTGCCCATGCGAGCTCTTGGTTTTTCCGAAAACCATGTCTTTTGACCCCACCGAATACTTCTTCTTTATTAATCATAATCGTAATGTTTGACGCATGTGCCGTTTTTGAGTTTTGACTGTTGAATCATTTTTTGAGATGTTAAGTTGCTTGAAACGTAACGTTGCACATTTAACAATAATTAATATTAATAATAATGCTAACGGCCAATATCTTTTAATATCATTTAAAGTTAACCGGAATTGGACTGCCAATAAGACAACTCGTGTTAAATGTGCAACGTTTCGTTTTTAATTGAAACTTTTTCAAGCAGCTTAACATCTCAAAAAATGAGTTAACCATCAAAACTCAAAAACGGTACATGTGTCAAACATGAAAGATGTTTTCAATAAAGAAACGAAACGTTGCATATTTAACACGAGTTATTTCCTTGACACTCAAATTAATCTTAGTCTTTAAATGTGATTTAACAGTCTAAAATCAATTAATGGGTAGAATTATACTTTGTAATTATGGTTTATTTTTCGTTTATTAATTCAAAAATTAATTTAAAATGGGTTTACTTAAAGTATTTTTTTTCATATTGGTTCCATTTTACTTTAATACTGGATTAATTTAGGTTGGGTTTAACTCAAGTGGAAATTAATCACGTTAATTTGGTTACCCTAGAAATAATAATAATAAATAAGATTTTCTGACTTATCTACTGTCAAAATTCCAAAAATTAGCCCCGCAGAGCTATTATTAACGCGAGAAACATAACATAACTGTGAAAATCAAGTAACTTCTCGACTATACTTTTACGTTGGTATTAAAAAGCCAAATCGAGTATCAAAATTGACTCCCATCTAAAATCATTGAGTGATCACCCCTCCTGATGCAACACGATTCACTTATTCGTCAAACTTGTGCTTTTCTATTAAGAAAAAGTCATCCAATTATGGCACCACTTGAGGCTTACACCGCGTCCATAAATTTAGTAAATTTTATATGAGCATGTAGCCCCATCTTTTGGCTTTAATTAAAAAAAAAATTACCTAAATCGGCCGAATGAAAAGAACGCAACGAATTTATTTCGCGACCCCTCGAAGAGACCCCAATGCCTCCTAGACGACGAACCCGCGCTTTTTATAAATTCGACACGAACCGACCCATACAATTTTCTTGGCGAATCATTATTAGATCAATTTTTAATATAAAATGCGAACTTGACGCAAGTATTCCTTTAAAAATTCGAGTTATAGAAAAAATCGAGTTAAAGAAGTTCGACTGTATTTGTAATATACAGGGTATTCGCCGAACAAGTGCTGGAATTTAACCCACTTATAAATGACCCAAAACTAAACAAAAATATACCACAATGACGAGTGACCTTATGTGTAAGATTTTTGTTTTATGATATCGTATAATTAAATTTAAAAATGTGTAATAACTACCTAATTAGGTATTTAAAATATTTCAAAAAACTTTTTGTTCAAGTCCACTAAAACTCTATGTCAAAATTATTCGTTTTTAAATATGAAGAGAACAATAAAAATCACAAATTAAACATGCATTGAAGTACGAGAAATAAGTTTGGCAATAATGCCTCAAAATTAAAACACGCTTATCTTAATCGCTTCCATTGGTAACATAAGATATTTATAATAATAAAGTTCCGCAAATTCCTGATCAGTTTCATAATTTCATAATTTCAATTTCCTAAAATTTTTTTGAAGCACATATGTTACATTCAAGGAACGTTGTATTGAAGGTGCCTACAAGTTAAGGCGAATTTGCGTTAAGTAAAGGGGCGGAGTTTATGTATTGATTTTTCACGAAGCCTACAAAGTATTGATTTTTAGATTGCCAAACAGGTAGTTACATGATCAAAAAATTTACAGTGGTTGACGTTATAAGCTGAATTTTGTGAATTTAAAAATAAGTCTTTTTAGAAATATTTACATAAAGGAAAGTTTGATAAGTTTTAATTATTTGTTTTTGTTATTAAATATTATTTATTTGTTTATTTAGTATGTTTTTAATAAATTTGTCAAAAGAAAAATATATGTACTGCTACCCATATGAAATAAAATAAAATGAAAATATACTCTGCGAATAATCTTAATTTTCGACATATTTATGTATTTTAATTAATGCTACTATCTTGAAAGATTATTGTTTATAGCAAAAATTCGAATTTACTTAACGTTGTTCAAAAACAAAAATCAAAATGTCAGGTGATGCATTTACGCATCGGTGGCCATAAATGGGTTAATATAAGCAAAATTAAGTCTTACATTTCTAATTGTATTAATAGCCACCTTGTCCGTTTAGGAATAGTTAGATTTTTTTAAATTATTTTAATACAATAAAATATGATTTGCTTTGTTAAGAAATCTTGGATAACATAATATATTTTTAGTAATTAAACAACATTTTTATTAAATAATATGTACATGCTCAATTAATAGCTCTACTTATTTTTTTTATTGCACTGAGGGTAGTTTTACATATTATTATGTAGGGCTGTTAAATTGCTTAAAACATTTGTATTTTGCAGTTGTAAGCTTTTAATAGTTTTTATACGATTTTATTCTTATTTAACAGTGAGATTTTTAAACTCTAGCACATCTGATCGACAGAAGTATTTAATAATTCTAACCAATTTTTGCCTATAAGTTATTTATAATTAATTTCAAATTAGAGATAGTTTAAATTTTATTTAGACTAAAACACCGAAATTTCCCGAGATCGGAATGTGCGCACAATTCACAATGATTTGAATCAATAAATTAGACAAAAAAGCAGTTGTACAATTTTAATCGTTTTCTCTCGCTCGCACCGCTGAGATTTTCGTACCTTTTCGCTCTCTTCCACTCATTGCTATGGTAAATACATTTTTCGAACATAAAATCGATAGTTGCTGAACTAAATTAAATTTTTTGTATTTAAAGTGCTGTGGATAAAGTAGACGAACCTAATAAGTACGAGGATGTGCGCATTCGAGCGAAAAGTGGCACATTTCCGAGCGAGGGAGGCAAATGAAGCGCGACGCGGAGCGGCGCGCTTCATTTTCCCGAGATCGGAATGTGCCACTTTGAGCTGGAATGTGCGCACTCGGTTTTAAGCACGATTCACAATAATTTAAACCAATAAATCAGACGAAAAAGCAGTTGAACAATTTTATGCGTTTTCTCTCACTCGCACCGATGATATTGTCATATCTTTTCGCTCTCTTCCACTCATTGCCATAGTAAATACATTTTTCGAACATAAAATCGATATTTGCTAAACTAAATTTAATTGTTTGATTTGAGAGTGCTGTGCATAAAGTAGACAAACCTAATAAGTACGAAGATGTGCGCATTCGAGCGAAAAGTGGCACATTTTCGAGCGAGGGAAGCAAATGAAGCGCGACGCGGAGCGGCGCGCTTCATTTTCCCGAGATCGAAATGTGCCACTTTGAGCTCGAATGTGCACACTCGAATTTAAGCTTGATTCGCAAAATTTTGGCATCGAAAAATTAGTAAACAATTTTAATCGTTCCCTCTCACTCGTACTTATGGGTTTATCGTATCTTTTCGCTCGCTCCCACTCATTGCCATAGTAAAAATACGTTTTTCGAATATATAATCGATGTTTAATTAATTTTTTTTGATTTGAAAGAAAGTTGAATAGACCAAATTGCAATAAATAGCAAGATGTGCGCATTCGAGCGAAAAGTGGCACATTTCCGAGCGAGGGAGGCAAATGAAGCGCGACGCGGAGCGGCGCGCTTCATTTTCCCGAGATCGGAATGTGCCACTTTGAGCTCGAATGTGCGCACTCGGTTTTAAGCACGATTCACAATAATTTAGGCCCATAAATTACACGAAAAAGCAATTGAATAATTTTCATCGTTTCATCTCACTCGCACTTACGCGAAACTCGTATCTTTTCGCTCACTCTCACCCATTGCTATGGTAAATACATTTTTCGACCATAAAATATAAGTTATTTATAATTATTATCAAATTAGAGATCGTTTAAATTTTATTTATTATTGCAATGTGCCATACAGACAGAACCCTCCTTATTTTTGAATTCGGTTTTTCCGACCACCCCAAAATTGGTCCCAAAGTCGACCAGGCCCTAAAAGTCCCTTCCTACGCGCATACGAATCTTTCGAAGCCCGCCAAGCTTCAACTTTTACGAAAATTACCAATTCGATCGATAAGACGAACAAATAAAAGCGGATATTTAAAATACGAGTTGGAATTTGATCGGGCCCAAGACTCGGCGTCGTTATTGCTTATAAAAGGTCGTGGTGCCCGTGCAGGTATTATTTTACACAACACAAAAGCTCGTTTCATAAGTTACGCGTACGTTTCCATTTTTTTTTCTCCCGTTTTTCAATATTAATGTTAACTTCTTCAAATAGCGCGCACACACACACACACACACACACACGTAAGTGCGGCCCTCCTACGCGTCTCCTAATGATCGTGGGACAAAAGTCGCCGAATTCGACGTTGACCGCTCTAAATAAGTGTGTCACGGCGGTAATGAGGCGGCGGCACGGCGAAAATGATAGGGAACGCCGCACTTATCAATCGGCTTCCTCGAACAAAAACAGAACTTTTCGAGAAGCGACGCCGCCGCGGTTCCGAAACTTTCCAAGGTTCTCGCCGGCACCGACCGATAAATAAATCTCGATCGCGAATTTATGGGGCGCACGTCAATTGTTTATAGCCTCGCGGCGGCCAACTTGGGGGCTAAATCAGAGGTGTGGGGCCGAATGTATCGCAAAACTCGAACGCCACACTGCGTTCGATCGCGGCGGGGCGCCCTTCTCATCCCATAGCACTTCCAGGTCCTCGGCTTCAAACCGAGAATTAATTAATAATCGCCTATAATGCACAATACTCGGAATTGCACTCTAAATTATAAGCTCGTTCGGCGATTATCGTAAATATATGTTTAAGCGGTCCGCGAGTTATGCGACTTGCGTTGAAAGCAATGAAGATATTTTATTTGGGATTTCTTCTTCGTCTGAATTTGTTAAGAAGCGGCGCGCCGTTTCGTCCACGATCGAAGAGTGCGTTTCAACTTTAGTCCATTTAAATAATCAGAAGGTTCGATTGTTCCACTTGGACTCGTTAAAAGCATCGCGAAGACGCTGGCTGAATGCTAATTAAGAGATCGGAGCGGTGCGTGTACTTATGTACGGGCGTTAGAAGTGAAACTTCTTTGGCGCGACGCGTCGCTCGGCATTTGAGCTACGATGACAAGTTCATTGGCGTCCACTGCTACAGGGTGGATAAAATTGATACGACGATGCAAGAATATTAACACTAGATTTACGGGGGTTGATTATATACCTATTTTTACTGAAGTGAGCCAATTTGACTCGTACAACAAAATTGAAGTTTTTTGCAAAAAAAAAGCAGTTCCAACTAAATTGAAATAAAAGATTTATTATTAAAACATTTTTTACATATAAACTCTGTTTTTGAAATGCATTTTCCGCAAACAGAAATAATCCTCGTTTTTTTGCTATAGGTATATAGCAATAAAATTGGTTCAGTCCGTAAATCTAGTGTTAATAGCAAAAAAACGGTTATACCTATTTATTACAATTCTGTTGATTGCATATCGTAGATGAATAGCGTAACGAATTTAAAATATTTTCAAAATGTCTTGCCTTGGTCTTTTAGACCGCCTCCAAGCACACCAAAAAGTTGTTAGTAATATTGCGTCGTTTTTGATCATTTATGGGTGCGATTGTTTCTGCGATCCGATTCATGAGCTCATTTGTGTCCACCATTTTGCCGCGATTCGGGCGGTAAATGATGTCCTTTGGTTTGACCCCATAAAGAGTAGTCACAGGGGTTCAAATAGGGTGGCCAAGAAATTGGACCCCCCTTCTAAGTTTGCCCCCAATGCCATGGTATTTGGCCCAAAAGCTCTTGATGTGGTGTCCAATGTGGACTTCGACCCTTTGGCCCTCTTCCAGGCCCTGACCGTCTCATTCGGGTCTTTGCCGTTCAAAACCCACAATTCAATTATTTTCACCCTTTCCGAGACCGAGTACCTCTCGTTTGCCAAAGACATTTTGGTCACTGTTTTGATATCAACGTGTATAGTAAAAGTCAGACTATAATCTAGCTAAAGTTCAATGTGCTTGGTCATGTGGTCTTTTTTTAACCCACTATGAACCACCAATGGAAAAAATTTTCATCGACTACAGTTGATCATTTTGTAAAATTATCATGGTTTTATTTTGAAACTCGTTTGCCACTTAGTGACACTCCATTGTTAGATATGTCTTTGAGGTTCCAGCACCATATCAGTTTCAGTTTCGTTTACAAGTCTGTATTTATACCAGGAACACCAAACCTCTGATTTAGTGCTTTTTAAACGGTTATTTTGAAAAATAAACAATAGAAAAATCAGCATTTAAGCTTTTCATTTAAGAGAGAGATAGGGCAACATGTTGTACCTTGGTCCCTTTGTACCTAGGGTAACTATAATTATTTTAATATTTGCGGGTTTCGTGACCCATAATTTTCGATATTTCAAATGCCACATTGACAGACATTAACAGAAAGTTAGCAGCAGCTGGCCAATGTACTTTGTTAATGTATGAGATCAATTGAAATTTTTAATCGAAAAGATGTAAGTCTTTTTATATTCTTTTTACTTAAATATCTTATTAATTTTTATTACCTAATAACAAATGACTCATCGTAATAGAAAGATTATTTATTAATGTTTGCATAGTAGTGAGTTTAAACATCAAGGGTCGATGTGTTGTACCTCGGTCACCGTCAATAAGTTGTACCTTGGCCCTAAGATCAACGTGCAATAAATAAAAATTTAGATATACCTTTGTTATAAATTCTTATTTTTTCTTTATTTTGCTTCATATAATATGCCTCGCAAGTCTAACAAAAAATTTAAATTTTTGCAAAGTTAACCATTAAGTATGCGACATTTTAGTACACGAGAAAAGTTTTGTTAATTTTTGAAACAATTTTAGTGTCATCTCAAAGAAGAACATTAGTAGTTCTTATAATTCAAAAATAAATATATAGTTTTCATAGAACAATGGGTTTTTTTTGTTTTTTGTGAGCCAAGGTACATCACCTCTGTTATACCCACGCCATAGATCCCCTAATTTTTAAATCTCATAGCAATTTGAGTAAACGGTTGGTAATGCTTTCAAATATTTTATGATGAATGCCTTATTGGTGCCCCACTACGATGCAATTCATTTTATCAACAAATTGTTACATGTACAATTTAAAAAAAATTACAAGTAAAAAAAAAGCCAAGGTACAACAGGTTCGCCTATATTGGAAACTACTCACATGATTTTTATAAAAATTGGTATAGACGGATAACAAGTTGTGGCAAATTTATAAAAAATATTTTGACTTGTGGTTATACCGAAGTGAACAGCAACTTCGTTATTTTAAATAGAACACCCTGTATATTATTATTGGATTTATAAGATTTTTAAAATTTTGATTTTTTTTCATAACCCAAAACAAATTGGATTTTTAATTAATTTTTCCGAAGATAATTAAAACAGATAACTTACTTAAATAAAGTGTTTGTCAATAATAATTCACTCGCACTGCAATGGCACTTACAAAGGTCGGTCTTGTACTAAATTGTGTATTAATATTTTTCGGTTAGGCACTATCGCAAAACTATGACGTAGATGGGAAAAACCAAATTTATTTTCGAGCCGAAAGCCCATATCGCAAGTTACATGCGCACGTGTTACCGATATCTTCAAAATGGATAAGACTAAATTCGAATACAGGTCGTTTTGAATTAACACTAACAATTAGATTGGGCGCGTAACTAATTTTTCCCAGCTTTATTAGGGCGCTATAATAAAAATTTAATTAAATAAAATGTTTGTTAACAGTCGGACTAAACAGCCCTTACATTAGATTTTGTTAATTTTGACAAAAAAAATTGGATTTAACAAATGGAAATCTTAATAATTTTTTTCTGGCCTTAATAGCAATAATACACCAAAAATTATAGGGCACAGTGTGACGTCACCGGACAGGGGCGGATTTAATACAAATGTAACAAAGAATAAAAAGAATAAAAATGTAATTAAATAAAATGTTTGTTAATAATCATACTAAACAGCCCTCTACATCGCCTCTGTTGTACCTAGGCCATAGACCACTAATTTTTAAATCTTATAGCAATTTGAGTAAACAGTTGGTAATGCTTTCAAATATTTTATGATGAATGCCTTATTAGTGCCCCACTACGATGCAATTCATTTTATCAACAAATTGTTAAATAGACAATTTAAAAAAAATACAAGATAAAAAAGGGCCAAGGTACAACAGATTCCTCTAATTAATATAGACAAATCCAGTGAATTTAGGCCAATAAATTAGACGAAGAAGCAGTTGAATAATTTTAATCGTTTCCTCTCGCTCGCACTAACGAGATTGTCGCATCTTTTCGCTCCCTTCCACTCATTGCTATGGTAAATATATTTTTTTTCATAAAATCGATATTTACCAAATTAAATTAAATTTTTTGATTTAAAAGAGCTAAGGATAAAGTAGACAAATCTAATAAGTACGAAGATGTGCGCATTCGAGCGAAAAGTGGCACATTTCCGAGCGAGGGAAGTAAATGAAGCGCGACGCGGAGCGGCGCGCTTCATTTTCCCGAGATCGAAATGTGCCACTTTGAGCTCGAATGTGCACACTCGGCTTTAAGCACGATTCACAATAATTTAGGCCAATAAATTAGACGAAAATGTAGTTGAATAATTTTAATCGTTTTATCTCACTCGCACTAATGAGATTGTTGTATCTTTTCGCTCTCTTCCACCCATTGCTATGGTAAATACATTTTTCGAACATAAAATCGATATTTAGCCATCTAAATTTATTATTTTGATTTGAAAGACCAAGGATAAAGTAGACAAATCTAATAAATACGAAGATGTGCGCATTCGAGCGAAAAGTGGCACATTTCCGAGCGAGGGAGGCAAATGAAGCGCGACGCGGAGCGGCGCGCTTCATTTTCCCGAGATCGGAAATGTGCCACTTTGAGCTCGAATGTGTGCACTCGGCTTTAAGCACGATTCACAATAATTTAAGCGCATAAATTGGACAAAAAAGCAATTAAATAATTTTAATCGTCCCCTCTCGCTCGCACCAATGAGTTTGGCGTATCTTTTCGCTCCCTTCCACTCATTGCTATGGTAAATACATTTTTAAATTTTTTAAACGTCCACCCCGTTTACTCTCGACGCCCCAAAAGAAGTACAACTTCAAAAGCCACAACCAGAAGCATTTACAAGGGGAAACCTTTGACCTCGCGAAAGCTTCCTCGTAACTTATCGAATTGCATATGTAAATCAAGCATCCTTCCTCCTCCTCCGCCACCACACACAAAGTGTTACTACAAGAACATAACTTGTCTTTTCGTTCCGAGTTATGAGAAACATTAGCAGAAAATGTTACCGATATCTTCTTGCATATTTTCGTACGTTGTCGCTCTTAAAATAAATCCGCGCGTCTCCCCCAAGGGCCGCTCTCGCGACGGAGGAGATCTCTTGCTCGTCCTTTTTGGAAGACCAAAATTGGCAGCGAGCAATATTTAGCAAAGTAAACACACGTTAAAGATATTCACACTACTGGATACTGACTAAGAGGTTTGTTTATGAGCGCGTCGAACAAATTATTGAGGCTGGACGTGGGGATCATAGATGGACCACATGCTGCCGTGATTTACATTGTGCTCCAAGAGGATGGATGGCCCTCTGCATAGCCCGCTTCACACTGCTGCAAAGCGCCCGATCGTCTTTACCGTTCTTCGGCCGTAAATCTCTCATCTCCAAGATTGGACCGAAGCCGAAAAATCGTCAAAATTTTTTTGGAAAAACAAAGATTCTAAAGCGTTTTTAAGTAGGCGAGCTTTGAAGAAGCTTCGAGGCGAAAAAAACGTCGCTCTGGGGCTTTGTGAACCGGCCTTCGTATGCATTGAGACCAATAAACATATTGGATACTTCTTGTTCTCACATTTATAATTGAGAAACGACTACAAGTTGTAAAGTTTATTGTAGGGCTTCTGCCGACCGCATAGGAACGGATTATAACTACGGTTTTCATCAATATTCAATAATTTATTGGTTGCATTTAAGATGCACCATTTATCACGTACGCATCTCTTATATTTTTAATGCTATGCAAAAATTTACGTTGGCAAAAGTCGAGGCGGTTCTGCCAACATTTTTGCGTTAATTAATTTCGAAAAATTCAAAAAATTATTGCTTTTTGAAGTTATACTTCTTTTGGCGCTGTGGAGAGTAAAATTTTGGCAGGCAACGGAAGTTGCGCGCGCACAACTAACGAAAATTCTACAGTATGAAGTTGACTATCTTAAAAAGTAAATTGATTATTGTGAATCGGGCTTAAAACCGAGTGCGCACATTCGAGCTCAAAGTGGCACATGTCCGATCTCGGGAAAATAAAGCGCGCCGCTCCGCGTCGCGCTTCATTTGCCTCCCTCGCTCGGAAATGTGCCACTTTTCGCTCGAATGCGCACATCTTTGTACTTATTAGATTTGCCTACTTGATCTTCACCTTTTTTTCAAATCAAAAAAATTAATTTAGTTTACTAAATATCGATTTTATGTTCGTAAAATGTATTTACCATAGCAATGAGTGGAAGTGAGCGAAAAGATACGAAAATCGCGGAAGTGCGAGCGAGATAAAACGATGAAAATTATTCAACTGCTTTTTCGTCTAATTTATTGGCCTAAATCGTTGTGAATCGTGCTTAAAACGGAGTGTGCACATTCGAGCTCAAAGTGGCACATTCCGATCTCGGGAAAATGAAGCGCGCCGCTCCGCGTCGCGCTTCATTTGCCTCCCTCGCTCGGAAATGTGCCACTTTTCGCTCGAACGCGCACATCTTCGTACTTATTAGATTAGCCTACTTTATCCATGGCTCTTTCAATAAAAAAAATTTAATTTAAATTGCTAAATATCGATTTTATGTTCGAAAAATGTATTTACCATAGCAATGAGTGGGAGGGAGCAAAAGATACGACAATCTCGTGAGTGCGAGCGAGATAAAACGATTTAAATTATTCAACTGCTTTTTCGTCTAATTCATTGGCCTAAATCGTTGTAAACCGTGCTTAAAACCGAGTGTGCACATTCGAGCTCAAAGTGGCACATTCCGATCTCGGGAAAATGAAGCGCGCCGCTCCGCGTCGCGCTTCATTTGCCTCCCTCGCTCCGAAATGTGCCACTTTTCGCTCGAATGCGCACATTATCGTATTGCAGCAAACGCGATAGATTAATTTAATCCAACGCGAGAGATTAATATATAAGCCAGTGTTTCCCAAACTTTCGATATCTGTGTACCCTTTTAGTAACGTTGAGTACCTCTCATTAAAAAAAAAATGCATAAACTTTAATAACAGCAGTCAAATCAGGGTGCACCGGGTACTCCCACTCCTCCTGTACCCCTGAGGGTACGCGTACCGCACTTTGCGAAAAAATGATGCAAGCGAACGCGATACATTAATCTAAACCATTGTTTCCCAACCTTTTTTGTGCCATTGCCCACCTAAGCTTTTAAAAATTTATTATGTCCCCCCCATGTAACAAATGCATAATTTTTAATATTCAAAATTTTTAATTATTCACTAAGTAGCTTAAACAATGGATTTTAGGAAGAAATCACAAGGAAGGTATTAAAACAACTAAAAGACTAAGAGCCCCCGTATGGTTAAATTTGCATTCTGGAAAAGACCATTTTTTTCAATTGCCCCCCTGTGGAGCGTGGGCCCCACTTTGGGAAACACTGATCTAAACGTTACCTTGAATGCTGGATAAAAACAATCTACATTTTTTTTGAAGCTGTGATAATTGACACCGATACACACATATAAGGGTAGCCGACTCCCGTAATAAGCAGTCTAAGTCTAACTGCTCCGCTGATTCTCGATTAAAACTCAAGGTAATCTCTAACGCGCGGTAAAAATAAATAAATAAACATTGTAAATAAATGCGAATGTAAATCAATCACTTCAGTGCATTGTTTTAACATCTCGAGGAGTGAAAAGTCACTGTTTGGCAGTGAATGTTCACTATTTGAACTAATTAAAAGTATACCACTCAATTACTGAATATTGACTTATTAAATCGGCGAATAATAATAATAATGACAACTTCATGGGGGCGCCACAAGCAATAAATAAAAGAATCCCTAACCTGACAGTAAATTTTATTTTAATTCGCTATTTTGACGTCACTATTTCAGTTTCAGACAATATATGATCGTTTTTGACATAGCTACATCGCTTCAAAAACACAAAAAATTCCGCCGCAATTTTCTGTCCCTTTAATTTTTTCGAGTGGTGCAGATCGGCAATTTTTCGACCAACTCGGCAATTAATTTTGAAAAAAGCTTACAAAACCAATTAAAAATATTTCTGTGCCTTAATTACGGAATCGATCATGTTAGCTTAATTGGTGGCAGAATTATCGCGAATTAAATTTTGCAGATGGACCTTTGACAGCTGTTAAAAAAGGCGCAAACCTCGTTTTTTTCTGGCAAAAGCTTATTCATTATTTATCTGTTTTTTAAACGAATCCGCAGCGCAATTAATGCGTTTTTATTCAGGAAACGTCTTTGAAAACGAACGCAGCTGTAAAACGAAGACGCGTCATAAAACTACTTCCTTTTTTGTCCTTAAAACGTCTTTATTTATCTCTCGATAAATTTCGATCATTCCACGCACTCTTCGGCGCTTATCGAAGGATCGAGCGCGTAAATTGAGCGATCAGGATCGAAAGCTCGCCCGAGAGCTTTCGCGTCCAATTTCGTCAAGAATTGTTTACTAAACGGTACCAAAAAGTGTTAGCTTTTCGAAATTAACGTAAACAATTCGAAATTCACTAATTAGACATAAAAATAGTGGTCAAATAACAAAAATTCCGACAGAGTTAAATTTTGGTTGAGACCTTAGGTACACTATTAGAAATAAAGTGTCAAAAGTTCCCATCGGATCCCATGTGTGCTAAAAAACTTGAGGTTTTTTGGATTTTTTTCGAAAACGATAAGTTTTATCGAAAAATTAGTTCAGACAAAAATTATAGATCTTAAAATTATCTACAAAAATAGTCCGTATCCTTTTTTTCTCAGAATCAGCATTCGTGAGATATCGCGATTCTACACTAAAAAAAAAATTTCCAAATCCGTGTACACAAAAACAAAAAGAGAAGAATTTTTCAATTTTTTGCGCGCTTTTGCTTAAGATTGCGTGATAATGCTGGCTCCCAAAAATTTTTGACTAAAAGATCTGTAAACTAGAATCTTGGAGTTTTAAAAAGCCATTTTTAAATTTTAGATACGGCCATTTTTCACTGAAATACAGCCTGTCAAAAATCACCAAAAAATTTGGGAAATTTTCTTGACCGTTTACTTAATTTTTTTCTTTAGCGTAGAATCGCGATATCTCGCGAATGGTGATTCTTAGGAAAAAAAGTATAGAGACCATTTTGTTAGATAATTTTGAAATCTATAATTTTTGTCTGAGCCACTTTTTTGATAAAACTTACCGTTTGAAAAAAAAATCCAAAAAACTTTTTTAGCACACATTAAGTGACAATAAAGTGTCAAAAGTCCCTATCCATCGATAGGGACTTTTGACACTTTATTTCTAATGGTGTACCCAATGTCTCAATTTATGGACCTAAATTATTGTGAATCGGACTTAAAGTCGAGTGTGCACATTCGAGCTCAAAGTGGCACATTCCGATCTCGGGAAAATGAAGCGCGCCGCTCCGCGTCGCGCTTCATTTGCCTCCCTCGCTCGGAAATGTGCCACTTTTCGCTCGAATGCGCACATCTTCGCAATTATTAGGTTTCTCTACTTTATCTTCACGTTTTTCAAATCAAAAAATTAAATTTAGTTTGCTAACTATCGATTTTATGTTCGAAAAATGTATTTACCATAGCAATGAGTGGAAGTGAGCGAAAAGATACGAGAATCACATAAGTGCGAGTGAGAGGAAACAATAAAAATTATTCAACTACTTTTTCGTCTAATTTATTGGTCCAAATTGTTGTAAATCGTGCTCAAAACCGAGTGTGCACATTCGAGCTCAAAGTGGCACATTCCGATCTCGGGAAAATGAAGCGCGCCGCTCCGCGTCGCGCTTCATTTGCCTCCCTCGCTCAGAAATGTGCCACTTTGAGCTCGAATGCGCACATCTTCGCAATTATTAGATTTATTTCTTTATCTTCACATTTTTCAAATCAAAAAATTAAATTTAGTTTGCTAAATATCGATTTTATGTTCGAAAAATGTATTTACCATATAGTCCGGTCAAATTAGACATAAAATAGTGGTCAAATAACAAAAATTTCGACAGAACCAAATTTTGGTTGAGACCTTGGGTACACCATTAGAAATAAAGTGTCAAAAGTTCCCATCGATCCCATGCGCGCTAAAATAGTTATTCGGGGCAAAAGTCAAAATTTGAGCTTTTATGGATTTGTTTCGAAAACGGTAAGTTTTATCGAAAAAGTAGTTCAGACAAAAATTATAGATCTTAAAGTTATCTACAAAAATGGTCCTTATATTTTTTCTCTAAAAAACACCATTTGTTAGATATCGCGATTCTACCCTAAAGAAACAATTTAAAGGGTCAAGAAAATTTTTGGTGATTTTTCACTGTATTTCAGTGAAAAATAATCGTATCTAAAATTTAAAAAAGCCTTTTAATGCTCCAAGATTCTAGTTTTCAGATCTTTTAATTAAAACCTTTTAAGAGCCACCGTTATCACACAATTTTAAACAATACAGCCTGTCAAAAACCACAAAAAAAAATTTGGGAAATTTTCTTGACCCTTTACTTAATTTTTTTCTCTAGTATAGAATCGCGATATCTCCGGAATGGTGATTCTTAGAAAAAAAATATAAAGACCATTTTTGTAGATAATTTTGTAATCTATAATTTTTATCTGAGCTACTTTTTTGATAAAACTTACCGTTTTGGAAAAAAATCCAAAAAAACTCAAATTTTACCTTTGCCCCCGAATAACTTTTTTAGCACACATGGGACTTTTAACACTTTATTTCTAATGGTGTACCAAAGGTCTCAACCAAAATTTAGCTCTGTCGAAATTTTTGTTATTTGAAATGTCTATTTTGACCGGACCATAAGACACGTGATAACATAAATTATTGCCGATTACCGAACAATGTTTACGTTGAACTTGTCTTAGGAATTTTTAATCGAAAATCCGATCACGAAGGCAAAGCTTTCTCGACAATTTGATTGCTCGCTTTAGGGGTAATTTTACGAAACAGCTCAACAAAAGCTTATCTCTGTTAGTTTACGGTAAATTAAGAGAAAAATTCCGATAATCAATTAAAATGTTGCAGTTCCACGAAGAGCTTGAACATCGTAATTCGAAAGCTCGGAAAAAAACAATGACGAAATGTAATAACAGTGATTATTTTAATTAAACAAATTTAGAAGTGCACCAGACGGACCGTTTTAAACTTCGAATTGTTTTATGGCAAAAAATCATCTTCAGAGGCCCTCTTAAAATAATTGCCCCCTACCAATTTGCATTTTTCGAGCTTCCCAAAAGCCAAACGGTCCCAAAAGCACGTACCGACGACAAAATAGCGCTCGCACTTCCCAATTTAGAAAAATCGAGCGAAGGTGGCGAAGCCGGGCTTCGAGAAAACGATTCGGCGGTTTCTTAATATCGCATTTCAAAATGGCCTCCAGTGTAATTTTTTGTATAATAAGAACAATTTTCAAATATGGTCGAGCGTTATTATGTTTTACGGTTTCACGATTGGCGGCTTCGAGCACAATGGAAAAAGAGAACCTCCTACTTCATGACCGCGTATAGCGACCCAGAAGTCGAGGCACCCCTAACATCGATAAGGGGATGCCACCCTTCGATGTTTGTATAGCGCACAATGCCGACTTCCTCCGTCCCGCAAATCAATTTCCCGATTTTTCGCTCGCCGCAATGCCCTTTTGGGCCGGCGAAATTCGCCACGGTTCCGCAGGGGGGGTGAGTTGCACTTCGCACTTTTAAATTGACATGGGGTTGTTGCGCACGATTAACTAATTTTTGTAATTTTGGGATGTTGTGCCGTGCACCACAAAAGGGCTTCATTGTAAAAATTGTAAATAAAAGCCAGCGGTAAAGCAAAAAAAATTTACAACCCTCATTTTTGGGGGTGGCACTCTTGCAATAGTGCGTTTCGATTCATTTTTTAATAAGTTAATAAATAACTGACGGCAACCCTTAAACTTAAAAGTTAGTTACGTACGAAAAAGGTCCAAGACGAGAAGAGCGAAGAAAAAACAACCCTTAAATGGAGAACACAAGGCACAAGAGCGACCACTTCGTCGAGCAAAAGCATTTCGCCACTTTCGAACGGGGTGCTTTGACTGAAAGCCTTCCGCACCGAGTAAAACCTTACAACTTCCAGCAGAATGCGACACGATGGGCCCCCAAATGTCTCGTGATGGCCCCAGAACATCCTGCACGCCCTGTTGCGTGATGCACGGAGGAATGCGTCTTCTCCTCTGCAAACTGTTGCATTTAACACGCATATGACATCGAATTAAATTGCAAGTAAACGTCTGCAAGGTATTTTTATAGCATAATCACCGCTATCTTACACGATTATTCGATTGTAATGGCTTTTGATCGGTTTTTAGCGCGTAAAGTTCCCTTTTTATTGGCCGAAGGTGGTGACAATCTGAGCTAAAAGTGCAGGCCTACAGTAAGTGCCAAAAGTTTAATTTTTGTACATAAAATGTTATTATCGGATTTCTTAAATAATTAATATCAACTTGTTTTCTGGTGACTGCAAAATGTGAAGTTGATGAATAGGGGGGACCGGGGTTAGAAGTCACAATTTTTGTTCTTTTGCATTTATAGAGCCCATGGTCTTAATTTATCAATGACATTTATATATCAATAGATAGTGTATTTATTCTAGTTTAAGAAAAAATAAAGACTTTTTCTCTACCATTATCTAAAGAGAACATATTATAATTTTTATGAAAAAAAAGAAGTGTGACTTTTAACCCCGTGTCTGGGGTAGGTAGTCACATACTATATAAAAGGTAAACGACAAAACGACAAAACAAATGCCCATTTTTATTAAAGGTAAAGGTATTTTTACCATAGCAATGAGTGGGACGGCGAAAAGATACGAAACTCATAAGTACGAGGAGAGGGAAGATAAATTGTTTTTAATTTTTGATGCCAAAATTTTGCGAATCATGTTAATATCAATAGATTCAGCAGTGGCACATTCCGATCTAGAAAATGAAGCGCCGCTTCGCGTCGCGCTTCTTTTCCTCCTCGCTCGGAAATGTGCCACTTTTCGCTCGAATGCGACATTGTATTTTTAAATTTGGTTTATTCAACTTTCTTTCAAATAAAAAAATAATAATAAAATATTAATTATATATTTGAAGAAGTATTTTACCATAGCAATGAGTGGGAGCGAGCGAAAAGATACGAAAACTCATAAGTACGAGTGAGAGGAAGATAAAATTGTTTATTAATTTTTGATGCCAAAATTTTGCGAATCATGCTTAAATTCGAGTGTGCACATTCGAGCTCAAAGTGGCACATTCCGATCTCGGGAAAATGAAGCGCGCCGCTCCGCGTCGCGCTTCATTTGCCTCCCTCGCTCGGAAATGTGCCACTTTTCGCTCGAATGCGCACATCTTCGTACTTATTAGATTTGTCTACTCCATCCCTAGCCCTTTCAAATATAAAACTAAATTTAGATTGCTAAATATCAATTTTATGTTCGAAAAATGTATTTACCATAGCAACGAGTGGAAGAGAGCGAAAAGATACGAAAATCCCATCAGTGCGAGTGAGAGAAAACGATGAAATTTCGTCTAATTAATCGGCCTAAATTATTGTGAATAGGGCTTAAAACCGAGTGCGCACATTCGAGCTCAAAGTGGCACATTCCGATCTGAATGAAGCGCGCTCGCGTCGCGCTTCATTTGCTTCCCTCGCTCGGAAATGTGCCACTTCTCGCTCGAATGCGCACATAACCCGCATTCATTGGATTTCCCGCATGAAAACATTATATACAGTAGAATCCGGTTATTATGACTCCGCGTTTAGAGACCAACCGCTTAATATAAAATTTGGTTTTAGTATAAATTGTGTTCAACAAAATTTGGATATAATGACTTCGCTTATCTTGACATGTCGCTTATTATGACCTTGTGGCGTATGGCGCGTGACTTGTTTTTGATTTTTAGTGGAAAATTGATAGTTTAAGGTTATGCATTGTTGGTGATTACAGTTTACCAGTTAAATGAAAAAATAACAAATTTTTAAAAAATTATGCTTTTAAACGTTAATAGAAAAAAGAGGGTTGAATCTAGAGACTCGACTCCGTAAGCTTTTTTGTAGAGAATTTAATGCTGAAAAAGGATCAGTGGTTGTTTATTCGAAAAAAAAACGTTCTACATAGTTTACACGTGAAATAAAAGTTAAAAAATCATTTTTCTGTGTTAAATCAATGGGAAAACTTTAAATTTGATGATAGACCTTTTAAAATTAATATTAAAGGCTGAAATTTTAACAGAATTTTTTTTGTATCATGTAAAATGAGAATTTCACATGAAATCAAAAAAAAAAAATATTGATTTATTTTGAAACACCCTAATGTATATAGGTATTACTATTTTTAGTTTGTTTTTAATATTTTTTTTGTGTCAGTTTATGTTTTTTTTTCTTTCTTTTATATACTTCATATATGTAATTTATAGTTTTTCTCTCTATTAAACAAAAATAAAAATTTGTTGATTTTCTAACACTATGCTTAATATGACGTCCGCTTATTATAACGTATTTGCCACTTCCCTTCGATGTCATTATAACCGGATTCTGCTGTATATTAGTTATACAGTAGAACCTCGTTTTACGCTGATTTCATAAAGCGCGGCCTGCTAGAAGTTTCAAAATAGCTCAAAATCTCCGTCGATTCAATTTATTGTGACATGGATTAATGGATTAACTTTTGTATGTTTTGTACAAACTTATAGGAAAAAAATATGAAAAATAAAGATTAATTATGTTTTATAAATTTTGAAAAATTATCAAAGCAAATAATATAACAAAAATAAAAGAATTAAAAAAAAGGACACCCTGTAGATATAAATATCACCTTGCTCGCAGAATTAGGCCTCTTTGGTTAAAATGGTTTTGTATAATATTTATTGCAAAACTCGAAATGCATTTTCTTTGTTCTGACTTTGATTACGCGACGGAAACGACGAAGCGCTTTCGGCTATTTGCCGGTTCACGTTATCGCATTTTTTGTGATACCATGCATTGGAGTTTTAAAATGTTTACACGTTTATTTATTCGTTACAGCATGGCTTTCTAAATAATTATAAAACGTCGTTACGGCGGTTTAGGATAGTTTCCAATTCTTTAAATTTAACATAATTTTTAATTGCATAGCAATAAGTCACTCACCGGTTTTGATAAGTGCACGTCGATGCTCGGTCCTTTCACCCACGCAAAGTAGACGTACCGCAAACTGAACCTTTCGCTCGGCTGGAAGCGCGTAAGTCGATGCTGCGATCGCACCAAGGCACCCTGGCGCAGTGGTCGGGCGAATGGTGGCGTCCGGCAACCGTGTCGAATTTGGAACTTTGTGCGAACTTTCATTCTAAACCGATTGCGACACTCTTTCGCACTCGTGACCAATTAAAACACTAATTAAACACAGTTAAAACACTAATTTGTGCCGATTTACGTGGCAGCGAGCGACAAATGCAGGTTTATTTACGAACAACGCACAGGTCAGTGGCCTTAAACACAACGTAAGCACTGGAAATTTTTGGCGATGTCACTACCTGTTTGGCATATCTAAAAATCAATACTTTGTAGGCTTCGTAAAAAATGAATACATAAACTCCGCCCCTTTACTTAACGCAAAGTTTCCATAACTTATACATAGGCAGCTTGAATACAACGTGCTTTGACTGTAACATATGTGCTTCAACGAATAATTGGGAAATTTAAATTATATCAGTCGTTAAAACATTTTTAAATGACTTTAATACATTACTTAAAATTGAAAATGCAAATATTTGTTTAATTGTATTATTTATTTTGCAACTCTTATAAATCAATTTAAACTATCGGTACGTGATGGCTCGCACAATTTTATTTAAATTAGTTATATTATTTGTTTTGTTTTACAAACTTATAAGTAATTATAAAACATCGGTACGGCCGTTTTTAGAAAGTTTCTTAATCGTATTGAATTGAAATAAACGGATAATGTTGCAAACTGCATACATCGTTCCCCCCTGCACCCCAGTTGTGAATCGCGCGTTGAAGCGTTAAGAACGTTCTAGAAAATTTTGATTTTGACTAGTTAGTGTTTGCGTGGAACAGAATAGTATTTACCAAAGGGTTTTAGAATTCTCCGAAGTACACCCTGTATATAAATCTAAATTGTAAGCTTATTTTTAACTATTCTATGTTTTGTTGTTTTTGTTAAGTCGCAAATAATACTTTAAAAATCTTTACGCCACCTTTCTCAAAAATCTCGGCTTTTTTGGTCGTAATGGCTTTCCAAAATGTTAGTTGCGAGGCCCAAAATTAACTTTGCGTTGTTCAACGTAGCGCTTTCGGCCATTTGCAAGTTAACGTTATCGCGGTTTCCGAAATCGTGCATTTGAGTTTTTATATAGGCACACGTGTTTATCAGTTTGTAATAATAATCTCTCATAAATAATTACTCGTAACGATCGTTTTTGGCAATTTTTGAAAATCTTAAAATTTTCCGCTTTAATTTGAAACACCCTTTATAATGGAATTTACGTTTGCCCATAATTAATTTGGAATTGACGCTTACTTTATAAAATTAAAGCAAATTATTGGGGTTTTGTTTAGAAATCGTAAAAAAAATTATATACAAGGTGTTTCGCATTTCGGTGCACCACTGTGAAATTTATTGCTTTCGCCGTTCAAACGTTTAGATTGGTATCGGGTATCACCCGGTTAAGTTTCAGTACCTATGCGTCTGACACACCGATCGCTATGGAAGTAAAACATTTTGCACGTTTCTGCCTAAAAGGCCCGAAATTGCAAATTTAAAGAACGCGGTTTGTTTTTTAATCTGAATTAAGGTCGATTTTGTGAAATTCGAGCTAATGGGGGTAAGGGCGAGCATCATTTTTTTTTCCCGATAAGGCAGACGGTTTTTCCCTTATTTCAAAAATTGGTACAATTAAATATAATGGGTTTCGGTTGACTAGGATTATTTTCGAACTAATTTCCCTGTGTAGCAAACAAATTATGTGGCTTGCGGAGTAAGGGCTTGCGGGTCTGCGATCTGATCGCGCCCGCTCTCATTTAGCTGTCACGGTTGCATCAAACATCCCCTATAATTTAACTAGAAAACAGCTCAGATAAAAGCGGGACAATTTACCTACAGATTACCAACACACAAAGAAACACAACGTTCGATATACGCTTTTTCTATTATTTCTCTTAAAATACCGAAAATTATCTCGAAGGTAACCGTTAGTCTAAAACACCGGTTTGCTTCGAAAAACTTTTTCGATCCCCATTACATCGATCGGCCTTCTAATTAGGCATCTTTAAAACCTTAGATTTTTCGAGATTATAATTTTCTTCGGCTTCCTCTCCCCGCTTTCAAATAAACCTCCAGTGGTTGAGCAAAAAAAAAAAAATCGTAATCATCTCAAAATGTTTCGAAATGTAAACAAACTCGACCCTTTTGATTTGCTGTTCGAAATAATCTCACAAAAAAATTGTGTTAGGGCACCGATGAGGCACTTTAAAAATTTCCCTAACACGTTAAGGGCGCTAGTCGGGAAACCCAATGTAGACCCTAAAACGATGATCACGCTTTTTAAAAGAGGACCTTAAAAGGCAATGTAATGGAGTCGTTTAATAGTTTTCGTAAAATTTTATCCCCCACCCAGTACACCATTTTTAAAGAATTGAAGGGGTAAGTGGACGAATGGGCTATGCGTCAAAAATGTTGTTTTCTGAAGATGTTTTATGTAATAATTTAATATTAGAAAGGCAGGGGGCAGTGGCGGTTTCAGAGGGGGGTAATTGGGTAATTACTTCCCCTAAGCATTTTTCGTTTGCTTATTTATTTTTATTCTTAAAAATTACCAATATTTCAAACAAACAAATTAATTTTTTTTTTATTTACAACCCCCCACCCAAGCCAGTTGGCTAGAAACGCCAATGGCAGGGGGTCCA
This sequence comes from Sinopyrophorus schimmeli, assembly GCA_036325965.1. Lineage (NCBI taxonomy): Eukaryota > Metazoa > Arthropoda > Insecta > Coleoptera > Elateridae > Sinopyrophorus > Sinopyrophorus schimmeli. Next base: position 163,212 of record JARFIZ010000051.1, on the reverse strand, counting down.
CCCAAAACAGAAAAAAATGGCATTTGGCCTACAAGATAAAAAAATTTGGGGACGAATGAACTGAATTGTAAAACAAATATATAAATAGTATTTTATGCCACAAGAGCAAATGCAAAAGAGCAGTAGATAACCGCACAAAAAGCACATACTATTTTTTCTCGCGCGTGCAGTGATAATAACAATTATTTTGATATTCAATTATTTATCATCTACCGCTTAAATGCCTCGATTATCGTGTTTTATTTAATTTTTGGGTCTTTTATTGTCAATTGCGTGCGCCAATTGAGTTTTACGCGCGCGAAATAGTCGAATGCGTAAAGAGCCACTTTCCGCACGTGGTATCGAGCGCGGTAATAGCACATTGCAGGCATGAGCGACAAAAAAAGAATCTAGGGGAGACCGGGTATAGTTGTCTCACGGGTAAGTTGTCACAAAAGCCATAACAGCAAACCTAATGAATTAATAAATTTGTTTACCCGTGTCAAAGAAGCCCGAGCACAATACCTCCTTGCGTACTTCACTTCAGTTCGCTCTGAAATACCATAAAAGAAATATATGCGTTCGTTTTTTTTTGTACAGTGAAAGTCATTTTTTGTGAATGTGTTGAGTCTCGTAAGTATATTTAAATTTTGCATAGTGATATACTTTTTCGTGTATTTATGTTTAAGATATGCTTTACGATATCATTCATATGGTTTCTTAAATGACCATCGATTTAAATTTATTTTGGGAGTTAATTGTCTAAAACTGTTTTGGGGAAAGTTGTTTCAAGTTAACGGGGGCTAGTTGTCACATGTGCAAAGCAACACCATAAATATGTGCGGCCTTTTTTATTGGTTTCTAGGGGTTTTACTACATAAACGATTGGCTGTAATTATATTTGTGTCATTGTTGTTAACATAACCTAAGTTCGTTAGATAGAAGTTGCTATTCGCTCACAGCAAACATTTTTGATTTTTTTAATTATGAATAAGATATTTTTCGTTTCTTTCTTAGGTAAAATTTCTTACAAACAACATTTTACCTTTAATAAAAATAGGCATTTGTTTTGTCGTTTACCTTTTATTTAGTATGTGACTACTTACCCCCAGACACGGGGTTAAAAGTCACACTTCTCTTTTTTCATAAAAATTATAATATGTTCTCATTAGATAATGGTAGAGAAAAAGTCTTTATTTTTTTCTTAAACTAGAATAAATACACTATCTATTGATATATAAATGTCATTGATAAATTAAGACCATGGGCTCTATAAATGCAAAAGAACAAAAATTGTGACTTCTAACCCCGGTCTCCCCTATATTTATCAACTTCACATTTTGCGGTCGCCAGAAAACAAATTGATATTAATTATTTAAGAAATCCGACAGTTTTATTAGAAGCATTTCTTATTATACATTGAAAAAAAACATTTAAGGGTCCTTTAATATTGACCCTATTTAAATCCATCTCCGAAGAAACTTAAAAGGTCGGTTAATTTTGACCATTTTCTAGTCCTATTAGGAAATCTGCAATAAAGTACCAAAAGACCCTTAAATGTTTGTTCTGAAAATACCCCAAAAAAATTTGCTATTGGAATCCGACAAATGGGCCTCAAATGCCCTTACATGGCGTCCACAACGCAACCTTTAAAGGCCCCCCCACAACTGTTAGGGCTTCCCGCGGAAATTTCTGCACGAAAAGTAAAACAGCCAAAAACGAATTTAAAAGTTTTTTATGTACTTCTCGGGGAAGCCCCCGCGCCCAAATTTGTCCCCGCCAAAAAAAGTTCGTTTAGCGTTCGAAAATCGCCCGGCTTTCGTCCGCAACCCAACGTGCCACGAGGTGGCTGGCCCAACGCGACCGTGCTGGTTGCATACCTGCACAGGTGAGCTCGCGGCAAGCGTTACCTGTGAAAGGTAAGTCGGAGGGACCGCTACATGTCTTCTAAGGTGGGCCGCGAGTAGTAACCGACAGGTGCGGCCGTGCATTCTATAAAAATTTCTGCTGTCGTAACACGTAGTCGCCCCGTTCGAGCGAAAAGTGCATTTCTTCTGCGGTCGCCAGTGCGTATGGAAAATTAGTGCGAATTCGGCCCGAAGAGTGCCCCCCTCGCCAAGTGTTACGGTGACCTTTCGAGAGCCTTCGACCCGACAATATGGACAGATGAGATCTCTTACAGCATCCGATCTCAATCTGGATTTTAATAATCGTCGCAAAAGGACACCAGCAATTTGGAAACCGGAGGCGTCTATGCCTTCTCAAAAAAAAAAGGTAGGTTTTTGCGTAATGTCGACGATTTCGATCGATTTGTTTATTTAGCGAGCGTAACTACTGCTGATCGATGCAAAAATGATCGTAACTTATCGGACGAAATAATTGCGGCATTGTTTTCGAAAAGTTCACAAAGCAAACGCTGAGAAAGGAGCTAATGTTATGCAAGAACCTTGTGAAAGTTTGTTCTTTACATATTTATAACGAATTGTGATGTTTTTTTTTTTTGAATTGGATAAGTCCGCATTTCGGCGACTTTTATTGGAATTCGTTTAAAACGATCCAATTTTGACCTTAAAAATGATACGTTATTTATTTAAATGGTATATTTAGTTCCAGTCTAGAAAGCCATGGTAAAATTATAGGAGAGGTGGAAAACGGTTTATTGAAGTTGTACTTCTTTTGGCGCGCCGATAGTAAAATTGTAGTAGGCAATGAAAGTTGCGCGCGCACAAATAACAAAAATTCGACAGGTTGAAGTTAGCCGTCTCAGAAAGTAAATTAATTATTGTGAATCGTGCTTAAAGCCGAGTGTGCGCATTCGAGCTCAAAGTGGCACATTCCGATCTCGGGAAAATGAAGCGCGCCGCTCCGCGTCGCGCTTCATTTGCCTCCCTCGCTCGGAAATGTGCCACTTTTCGCTCGAACGCGCACATCTTCGTGCTTATTAGATTTGTCCACTTTATCCTCACCTTTTTCAAATCAAAAAATTAAATTTAGTTTGCTAAATATCGATTTTATGTTCGAAAAATGTATTTAGCATAGCAATGAGTGGAAGAGAGCGAAAAGATACGACAATCTCATCGGTGCGAGTGAGAAAAAACATGTAATATTATTTAACTGCTTTTTCGTCTAATTTATCGGCATAAATTATTGTGAATCGGGCTTAAAACCGAGTGTGCGCATTCGAGCTCAAAGTGGCACATTCCGATCTCGGGAAAATGAAGCGCGCCGCTCCGCGTCGCGCTTCATTTGCGTCCCTCGCTCGGAAATGTGCCACTTTTCGCTCGAACGCGCACATCTTCGTGCTTATCGAATTTATTTATAATAATTTTTACATTTAAAGAGGTTGAAGTGGGCTAGTCCCAACCAAACCTTTGAAATGTTGTCATTCAGAAATGCCTTGTATTACATAATTATAAGACTAAATATATTTATTACGATTATCGAAAAATGTTGAATCTTGTAATTTTTGTTTACACCCATACCTCTGCTTTACGGCCTGGATACATTCCACGAATCTTGGCCGCAAAGCGAAAAGCCGTAAAAGATCAATTATTCTAAACCAGCCACTTTATGAGCACACACTGAATAACGCTAGTAAACAAGAAGAAATAGAAAAGAGTGTGCATCGAGATTGCGCTTGCGCAAGATTGGCAACATGTAGATATATCGACATCGAAAAAAATTTTTTTTTGCCGTTATAGCAAAACATTTTTGGCCGTATATCGAAAACGTGCCTTAATTGACGAGGGTCGTTATAGCGAAATGCCGTATAAAGAGCGGCCGTATAGCGAGGTTTGGGTGTATTTAATTTTATTAAATAATTTTAGAAAAAATATATATGACAAATAGAGATTAATTATATTTTATAAATTTTGAAAAATTATCAAAGCAAATGATATAACAAAAATTAAAAAAAAAAAAAGGAATTTTAATAGTTAAAAATAAAGTAATTAATTCAAAATGAGAATTAAAAATCTCAAAATTCCAAAGAGCAACACTTTAACGCAGTGGCGTATCCAGTGTTTGATTTCGGGAGGGGCTTGGAAGCTGACTCTTTAAAACTTTGAATAAATGAATTTTAAAACAATTTTTTTATTGATCTTTCACATCATTTTGGGGAGGGGGAGGGGGGCTTTAGTCCACAAAATCCTATCTTGTATACGCCTTTGCTTTAACGTCATTTACTGTTGGCTCTACTGACACGCTAATATATAAATATATTTCATTTTGGGGTTACTTATTATTACATATTACTTATTATTTCATATTAATCTATATTTGTTCTCAAAACAATTATTCAAATCTTGTTATATTGTTATCTTGTTATCTTGTTATATTGGATTTAAGTTTTACTTATTTATTTATATTGTTACTTTTATAAATGCAATTTTCAACATAAATACTTTGTTAATCAAATAATTAAAACAGATAATTTAAATTATTTATTATTATTTTATTAATAAAAACTAATACCCATTGCAAATCTATTATTAATTAATCTTAATATTATTTACTTGTACCATATGTTTTAATTACATAACCTTAAACCATACAATTTAATATATTTCAATTTTCTGTCATTATTGCTAAATACAACGTTGCCGCTATTTCAGACATCAAACGTAAATCATTCACAAGTACCCCTAATAATTGGTATTTTAAATAAGGTTAAAGCTTCCTAATTAAAGGCCATTGCCGGACTTACATGGAAAAGCGCCCTTGAAGATATTTAGCTTATTTTTTTTCCAGCGATGTATCTTAGTATTACTTTTCTTGAAATTAATTTATTCGAACTACCAGTTCGTAAGTTTATCAAAAATACAAAAAAAAATTGTATTACTGTACAATTTGCATTATTCTGCAAAAAAATTAACATAATTTCGAGATCTTCAATATTAAAAGAATAAAAAATTACATGTAGTGCTATTATGTATTTATTACATTGTCTAAATATGAAGGAGTAGCAATATCTAGATACCTGTGCGTTGAAATGCATGTACACTTTAAACCGGTTTTTTTAATATTGAACTGTGTTATACCAAACAAAAAATTCTGAAAAAAATATATGTTATACATTAGTAAATAGGTAATCACCTGTGGGAAAATGGTGGGTGTCCCTCATTCAGAGGTACCAAAAATTTTTCTTTGAATAATTGAATTATATAAAAAATACATTTTTTAAAAAAAATTCAAAAATGATTTTTTGTTATCTTATAGACTGAATATATGTCTATAACATATCCACAGCACAAATCGATCGGTTAAGTCGTATCTGAGAAAAAAAATATTTTCTAAAAACAAAAAGTATTTTTTTATTTAAAAACCATAAGGGCCTGAGACCTAAAATTTTAAACAATTGTTAGTAATACTAAGATACATCACTGGAAAAAAATTAGCTAAATATCTTTTCCATGTAAATCCGGCAATAGCCTTTGATATTTTTTAAAAATAATCACGAAATTTCAATGTTCAACATAGTTCAATTTCGTATTGATGGCATTTTTTTTTTAATTTTTAATAGCAAAAAATGTGTCAGTTTCATATCAAATTGACAAGTGCCCCATAAGACAACAAGTATTGTTAATTTCGATTTATATTTAAATAAGCTTCTTAAAAACTTTAATTTTTTTATAGAAAATTTCTAAACCAATTAATCTAGCAAAATAAATAGTTTTCATATATTACGTTTAACGCCTCAGCCTCCTTAATTTAGTTACGCCAAAGAAGTATAACTTCCAACGGGCGTACAATTTTTTTTTAATGGTATTTCAATATTTTTTTGTGTTTAATTAAATTGAGATAAACCCCCTGACTAAATGTGTAATTTTCAAAAAATTGAGACCGTCCTTTACGAAACAAAAAAAGAACGAGCACATAATTCATAAACTGTTAGAAATTTAAAATACGATGTGAAACTCGCACAAAAACAAGAAATCCCATAATTGTTCGGCCAAACGAGGTTTTCCAACTATTCAAAAGACTACAAACATTTTGCAAAACTAGAGAAGAGGTGATATAACTGGATAGAGGCATTTAATATTTAAATTATGAGCGGCCGTAAAACTTTCTATACGTACAAATTAAAATGTTTAAATTCCATTCGATTTAAATAATAAACACGTAATCCGTTAAAATTTCCAATTCGGTTTATGGATTTTTGGCGGTTCGATATTTAATTTGCAGAGAAATTGTGAGATGATAATAAATGTATGGAATGTACACTTCCGTAAATAGGTGTGTGCACGTGCATGGCCTGTAGATAGATGGGAACTGATACATACATAAATAATAAAAGAGCTGCCCGAATTAAATGTACTACAATTATTTCTATTGTGCAGTACGCAAAACACTAAAAGGCCCTACGCCACGGTGCCCATTATTTTCCAAAATATTTGTTTTTATCGTAAGGCCCCTAAAACTGAGGTTTGAATTATAAAAAAAAAAAAAATTCGATTAGTTTATACCAGGGGTCCACAAAATGTATCATTTGTGAGGGAAAATCAAAGATAATTTTAAAGTACAGGGAACCCTCGATACAGTGCCCCCTCCGCGTAGTGCCAACTAATAATTTCCGATTTGATCTTAATTATATGTTACAGAAATGAAAAACTCGTTACCATGCCACCAGATTTTATCAAATAAATTTTGTTTTTTTTTTGATGAGCAATTAAATTTGCTGGAAAGAAGTCACATGGTAAACTTGCTATAGCAGTTTGTTTAAAACATTTTTTTATCAAATTACAACAAAAAATGTAGTCCCCTGTTTATTTGGTCAGTGAGAGTACGTTTGGTGCTACATAAATAAATTAGAAAAATTTAAAAAACTCGTTGTATCTCTTGAAGGGAGACAAGAAGTTTGTCAATACAGTATGTTGTTTCCAAAGACTAGTTTGCCTCACATTTGACAGTGCATTAATCACTACAAAATCTAGGTATCACTAACTGATCTGCAGAAAATAAAATATTCGTTTTAGTGTCACTCTCGCTTAACACTAGAACCGCGGCAGTTTTAGACTTACTACAACCGCAGTTACCGGTCAATTAGACCTTTAAGAAAAATTCGTCTTTTAGCAATTAAATATTTATTGCAACACATTTAATGATTTTAAACAGTATTTAAAAACAATAAAAACCATAACTTTCACCGAATATAAAATCAAAATTGATTGAAATTTTAATTGTTTGATTTGAAAAAAAAAGATTCATGTAAAAAATCTAATAAAAACGAAGATGTGCGCATTCGAGCGAAAAGTGGCACATTTCCGAGCGAGGGAGGCAAATGAAGCGCGACGCGGAGCGGCGCGCTTCATTTTCCCGAGATCGGAATGTGCCACTTTGAGCTCGAATGTGCGCACTCGGCTTTAAGCACGATTCACAATAATTTAAGCGCATAAATTGGACAAAAAAGCAATTAAATAATTTTAATCGTCCCCTCTCACTCGCACCGATGAGTTTGGCGTATCTTTTCGCTCTCTTCCACCCATTGCTATGGTAAATACATTTTTTGAAAATAAAATCGATATTTCCTAAACTAAATTTAATTTTTTGATTTGAAAAACGTGTGGGTAAAGTAGACAATCCTAATAAGTACGAAGATGTGCGCATTCGAGCGAAAAGTGGCACATTTCCGAGCGAGGGAGGCAAATGAAGCGCGACGCGGAGCGGCGCGCTTCATTTTCCCGAGATCGGAATGTGCCACTTTGAGCTCGAATGTGCGCACTCGGCTTTAAGCACGATTCACAATAATTTAAGCGCATAAATTGGACAAAAAAGCAATTAAATAATTTTAATCGTCCCCTCTCACTCGCACCGATGAGTTTGGCGTATCTTTTCGCTCTCTTCCACCCATTGCTATGGTAAATACATTTTTTGAAAATAAAATCGATATTTCCTAAACTAAATTTAATTTTTTGATTTGAAAAACGTGTGGATAAAGTAGACAATCCTAATAAGTACGAAGATGTGCGCATTCGAGCGAAAAGTGGCACATTTCCGAGCGAGGGAGCAAATGAAGCGCGACGCGGAGCGGCGCGCTTCATTTTCCCGAGATCGGAATGTGCCACTTTGAGCTCGAATGTGCACACTCGATTTTAAGCACGATTCACAACAATTAATTTACTTTCTAAATAATTTTCATTAAAAATAACGTTACTTTCAATTTTTAATTTACTCGATTAAATTTAATAAAAAGAGAAAATAGACAAATCCAATTAAACGAAGAAGTGCGCATTCGAGCGAAAAGTGGCACATTTCCGAGCGAGGGAGGCAAATGAAGCGCGACGCGGAGCGGCGCGCTTCATTTTCCCGAGATCGGAATGTGCCACTTTGAGCTCGAATGTGCACACTCCACTTTAAGCACGATTCACAATACTTAATTTATTTTCTAAAAAAATTTAATTACCCAAACTAATATTATAAAGGCGAAAGTAACTCTGTCTGTCTGTCCGTCTGTCTCTGTCTGTTACCTTTTCACGCCTAAACCACTGAACCAATTTTGATGAACTTTGATATAGAGATAAATTGGACCTTGAACAAAGATCTGGGCTACTGATTTTTTACAGATTCTAATTGCATCTTTACTAGAAGAAAGAATATGTGTCTGTTGGTATAATGTCTCAAATTAAACGGAAAAAACACAATTTAAAAAGAAAAACTATTACAGGACAGTAATCATCAATTAAAATTAGAAAAAGTCATTTAATATGACAGAAATATATTCTACTAATAAAAAGTAACAAGACGATAAAGTTGCGAAACGGTCAAAATGACCGAATCCGCGGTTCTAGTGTTAATGGCGCTTAGCGGCACTATATCGAGGGTTGACTGTAGTTGATAAAATGTAAAAACTCCCTGTTAAAAGAATAAAAAAATGATTTTAAGACGGCTTAAACGAATCGAAAAATTTTTTTTGAGCATCAACAGCAGTTTTACCGATATTTTTGGGCCGTCACAATAAAAAATTTTTTTTCAGAAATAACAGACACCCCCGAACTAGTCATCGCTAATAAATTTTTAAAAACCAATAATATTCCTCAATAACGATAATTATGTATCTAAAAACGGAATACCTAATTTTTTGGTTATTCCAAAAAAATAAAAGCTCGTTGAATTGCTAATTAAAAAGGAAGAACAACAATTTCGTGTTTAATGTACCGAATTTGTTTGTGTGTAACGAGGAAGTGTAGTATACTACAATATCCGCTTTCGTACTAATTTTCCTTTCGTATTAGAGGACGATTTTTGGTCTTGACATCGAAGGAAATTGTTTAAACATGCCCATTTCTAATTCGTGTTATTAAAATTGCAGTTTTTTTTGCGGTCGACACGAAACTTCGGCGTATCCCAATAAAACAATAAAAATTATAGAAAGCGAGGACAAAAATAGGACCTTTAAGTGTGAAACCGATTTCTTAAAAAACAAAACGAAAGGAAACATTGAAAGTTGTCTCTATAATTATTTCCACAATTACACTCTCGTTAGCGCGAACGACAATTAAACAAAAATTATTAAAACTAAAGATTTCCATCTGAAAACCGACAGGTTTATTATTGTGTTCGAGTTCCTCGGATAGGACGAGGTTGTACAATGAAACGTCCAGAGGTGGACCGGTTATTCCCGAGCCCACGCTCTTCAAAAGTTACTATTTCCTTTCGACTTGTTTATGTAGGAACAATAGTGCGACTGCGAAGAAAAAACAATTTAGAAATAATCGGCGTTTTTTTCCCGGTGAAAGCATTCAAAATTCCAACGACCACAACCCTGTTAACCTTCTACGCTACCGGTCTTAAATGTTTCTTCTAAAGATTGCTGCTTATTAAAAAAAAATGATTCTAAATTAATTTTTAGATCGAAGCCAAAGGGGGTTATGTTAATAATTTTTGTGCGTATGTCAAAGATTTTCTTTAACGTGTACGAGGTGTGGTATAACTAAAGTGACCAATTTTTTTTTGTCAAAACGGGACGTTTGGTAATGGAGCTTAAAACCGAGTGTGCGCATTCGAGCTCAAAGTGGCACATTTCCGATCTCGGGAAAATGAAGCGCGCCGCTCCGCGTCGCGCTTCATTTGCCTCCCTCGCTCGGAAATGTGCCACTTTTCGCTCGAATGCGCACATCTTGCTATTTATTGAATTTGGTCTATTCAACTTTTTTTCAAATCAATAAAATTTAATAAAATATCGATTATATATTCGATAGACGTGTTTTTACCATAGCAATGAGTGCGAGTGAGCGAAAAGATACGATAAACTCATAAGTACGAGTGAGAGGGAATGATAAAAATTGTTTACTAATTTTTTGATGCCAAAATTTTGCGAATCATGCTTAAATTCGAGTGTGCGCATTCGAGCTCAAAGTGGCACATTCCGATCTCGGGAAAATGAAGCGCGCCGCTCCGCGTCGCGCTTCATTTGCCTCCCTCGCTCGGAAATGTGCCACTTTTCGCTCGAATGCGCACATCTTGCTATTTATTGAATTTGGTCTATTCAACTTTCTTTCAAATCAATAAAATTTAATAAAATATCGATTATATATTCTATAAACGTATTTTTACCATAGCAATGAGTGCGAGTGAGCAAAAAGATACAATAAACTCATAAGTACGAGTGAGAGGGAATGATAAAAATTGTTTACTAATTTTTTGATGCCAAAATTTTGCGAATCATGCTTAAATTCGAGTGTGCATTCGAGCTCAAAGTGGCACATTCCGATCTCGGGAAAATGAAGCGCGCCGCTCCGCGTCGCGCTTCATTTGCCTCCCTCGCTCGGAAATGTGCCACTTTTCGCTCGAATGCGCACATCCTCGTATTTATTACATTTGTATAATTTACAGTGCGCTTCTTCAGATCAAAAATTTTAATTTAATGCAGTAAATATCGATTTTATATACCGAAAAATGTATTTACTATAGCAATGAGTGGAAGGGAGCGAGAAGATACGATAATCTTGTCAATGCAAGTGAGAGGGAACGATTAAAATTATTCAATTAATTTTTCGTGTAATTTATTGGTCTAAATTATTGCGAATCATTAAGAAATTGCCGTGAAATTAATTTGTAGAAGTAAATAGAACAGTTGTTGGCCAGTCGACAATGATTGGCCATATTTAAAAAATTATATAATTATAAATCTATATTTTAACGAGATAATTTTTCATCAATACTAGAAAATTCTTAATTTCTCTCTATACTGGATATAACTAGTCATTTTTTTATAATTTCCTGTTTTGTGAGTATATTCAATTATTAAAATGACCAGGCCGAGATTCTTACACGGTTCCCAACTTAGGGGTTTTCCCCCCAAATTTAGGGGAAAAAGTGTGATGGGATTTTTTTAAGGGTGTTATATTTTTAGGGGGATTTTTAGGGATTTTTATAACTTCAAATATTCATTTTTTTTCTAATTTAAAATTAAACAAAATAAAGGTGTACGATTTTAAAAAGTTAGAATCTGAAGAAAATAATTTGTTACTTGAAATTTTTGATAATTTATGAATAAAAATATTAAAAATGTTACTAAATGAAATTATTTATTGGTAGCTTTGAATTTATTATTTGTTTAATGATATTTTATTATTTATTCATTATTTTTTATGTATTATTTATGTGAAAATTTTTAATTATTTATTTAATAAATAATAAAAAATTTTAGGCGGAATTCTTAGTAATTGTGGAGATTTTAGGGGTTTTTGATTGGCGCTTTAGGGAGATAAATTATTTAAGAGTTGGGAACACTGGAGTCTTACTTTACTCCATTTTATACAAAAATCTACAAGGGGAGACCTCACTATTCTTAGATTTTTTTATGCTTAATAAAAGCTTTTTGTACAAATTATTAAGAATTATAAATCAATATAGGTTTAAATACTGTGAAATTTTTTTTTTAATTAAAATAAAGCATAGATTACAAAAAAAATTAAAGGCCAATAAATATCGCGCGATAAACGGTATCGAGAGTGACTAGCCATGCGGCCAATTACTATTCTAAGGTTAGAGTGACTATATGACAGTTATTGGCAGTATATTTTAAGTAACAGATAAGAGCAGAAGAAGGTAAACAGTTTTGTTTGGGTTAAAATATGAATTTATATATATATAAATTGTTTTTTTTTAAATAAGTACTTATAAAAATTTATAATTATCTTTTGTTTAGTATGTGGAAAATGAAATAATTTTTTTTTTCCAATAAATGGTTCGTTTTTTGCTAATTTACTATATCTTATCTTAATTAGAAGATATTATCCAATCGCTGTAAATTCACTGGTCAATTACTATATTTATATGGCCAATGTTTTTTGTTAAACCAAATATTTTTATTCAAATTTTTATTTGTATTAAAAAATATCGTTTTTTACGGCTACTAGCACAATAAAAAATTATAAATACATTTTCTAGAAGTTTAATTGTCAGTTTCTAAAAGGGCCAATCACTGTACTGTTTACCCCTATTCAACTTTCTTTCAAATCAATAAAATTTAATAAAATGTCGATTATATATTCAATAAACGTATTTTTACCATAGTAATGAGTGGGAGCGAGCAAAAAGATACGATAATCACATACGTACGAGTGAGAGGGAATGATAGAAATTGTTTACTAATTTTTTGATGCCAAAATTTTGCGAATCATGCTTAAATTCGAGTGTGCACATTCGAGCTCAAAGTGGCACATTCCGATCTCGGGAAAATGAAGCGCGCCGCTCCGCGTCGTGCTTCATTTGCATCCCTCGCTCAGAAATGTGCCACTTTTCGCTCCAATGCGCACATCCTCGTATCTATTACATTAGTATAATTTACAGTGCGCTCCTTCAAATCAAAAATTTTATTTTAATGCAGTAGATATTAATTTTATATACCGAAAAATGCATTTACCATAGCAATGAGTGGAAGGGAGCGAGAAGATACGATAATCTTGTAAATGCAAGCGAGAGGAAACGATTAAAATTATTCAATTAATATTTCGTGTAATCTATTGGTCTAAATTATTGCGAATCATTAAGAAATATTATACAGTCGAATCTCGATAAGTCGAAGTCGAAGGAAGCTAAAAATAATTTGAGTTATCAAAAATTCGAGTTATTGATATAAAAATATTAACGTTGAAATAGGCAAGTCCTAGGAAACAGGTTCGAGTTATCAAAAATTCGACTTATCGAGGTTCGACTGTAATTCATAAATAAATATGTTTTACTGAAACCTATTCATTATTGCAAATGGTTATTAAAATATATCTCTTATCATTTAACTGCCATAAAGTACAATTTTGTCGATTTTATATCATTTTAATTTCGGGGTATGCAAACCCCACCTAGTATGGCATGTGACAATTAGTAACCTAGTATGCGGAAGGTTAAACATTAATTGACACACGATTCACAACAATTAATTTACTATTTTAGATGGCTAACTTCAAGTGTTAGGTGTGCGCGCGCAACGTCCGGTTCCCGCTCATATTTTACTGTCGAGGCGCCAAAAGAAGTATAACTTCTGCCAAACGCCACACCCCAATGCAAAGCAAATACATTATTATTAACCTCTTCACGTTATTCGCAAACATTTAAATAACAACAATATTAATCTGGGGTGGTTTTCGTCCAAAAACGACTACTTTGTCTGGCAACCCTTTGTTACCAAGCGCGAAGCCAAAAAAAACAAATGAATTAGAAAGTTGTAACACCTCGACGCAATAATAAGTTGTACAAACACGTAATACTTGTTCTTGCTCGCGCGGTTCTTAACAGTAACGTTCGTCGCGCTTTGTACCAAAGCGTTTTTACATTAGAAGAGATGACATCAGAAGAAGTTTTTTCTTCGATCGCGTGACCTTCCGTCCATTCTCACGCGCTTGCTTCCGTAACGCTTTGCCGATCTTTTCGTTAAAATTAAATCCATGCGAGATCAAACGAAAAATGTGTCGAAAATATGGGGGGCACGCGTGAGCCGTTTGGAGATCTTCTTCGGGCCGCTTAACGAGAGCCGAGTACCGTTACTCGCCGATCGACACGACTTCTTCAGTAGGTTAAGAGTTTGCTTACGCCTTTGATAATGAAAAGATCTTTAAAAACAACTAACAGGAATTTCGTAGCTGTTTTTTTCGCTTCATTATGACAATCTATTTTCAGATCGACTGAATGGCTGTGGTAACCTTAAAGACGTGTCTGCTGGTGCTTCTTCTTTACCTAATTCAAACGAGCAATGTTAAAGCAGGTAAGCAGAGAACTTCGAGCGCCCAAAATGTCCAGGGGAAATTTAAACGCTCATGATTAAGGTGAAAGTGCCACTGAAAATTGCATCCATTACACTATGACATAACAAAAGCGCCGTTTCGGTTAATTAAATTAGCGCTCACATATTTACACAGATTTGGTTGTGTAGGAACAACAGTTCAGTGATCACAAAATCACAATACGCCAGACAACAACAGTTTATTGCCACTTACACCCAATTTTTTTTTTCAGGACTATGCGAAGTGGAAAATAGACAGTCCAATATAATTTTAGATATAGAGGAGAGCCGAGGGACGTGTACGTTATCAAAATTCACACCCAACACCCATAACTTATTTTGCGTTTTTGCAGCCATCGACCAGGAGACGGTCCCAGCGGAGTTACCAATCGGCGGCGAGCCGAACGTAGACATTTTTTTAGATTTAATTTTTCCCAAAGGGTCGCCCCTGTTCTATCTAAACGAGAAAAAGTTGCAGTTGCTCGCGCCCATCGATAGGGACGAGGAGAACTTGTCCCACATCGTTTTTCAGGTATCTCTTTCAAAAAAGGTTCGGGCCTAAGGTGCGGCATGGTCCATTAGCGGTCCTGCTTGCTTCATGAGATGGTAAAGTACATGTTCCGTTCTGTGAAAAAGCCAAAGTTGGTCACTGGTCAGCGAAAAATACCACAAGTGGGGCATTGCACCCATTCTGGTAGTAAAAATGATGACAACTCAATGTCGATGGCTCGTTTGATCAAGATGTCTTCCATTGCATGAGAATCTTACATAAAAGTGGCATTTCCTGTGACTCAATTCGATTACTGATATTTTTGACCAACATCCCAAAACTGTACAATCTCACAAATCAAGTTTTATTAAGGACTTTACATGAACGTATGGTTAAGTGTGTACAACCTTGGAACCTTGGTCAAAAATAACAATAACTGAATTCAGTCAAAGGAAATGGAAGTTCATGCCCTTGGAAGACGTGCAGAAGATTTGCAGTTGTCATCATTTTTACTACGCAAATCAGCAAAATGGGCGCATGGTCCATGGGGGTTGTTTTCACTGACCAGTGACCAACTTTGGATTTTTCAAGGAACAGGTCATAAAACCATGTAGGATAACTCTTGGACCATTGTGAACTTGAGACCAGAACCTTATGCTTCTACGCCATCACTCTTTGGGCACTTGATGTTTAATTCATAATGTTCTAGTTGACTTGTACGGTAAAGGCAACCCGCAAGAAACGCACAATTCCTTTGATCGTAAGACTGACCGATATCAACGACAACGCGCCCCAATTTGTGAACACGCCCTACGAAACTGCCATCTCCGAGGTTTTTGATTAAATGTCTTATTGTTAAGATTTAAAATGCAACCTTGATTTTTAGTTAACTCCCATTGGGACTACGGTTTTCCAAAATGTCTTAGCCAAAGATAAAGACATCGGAGTAAATGGCTTGGTCGAGTACAAAATCGTCGAAGGCAACAGCTCGGGACTGGGATTCGTGCAAGATGTAGGAAGAGCGAGAGTTAACAGCGCCGATGGCTACGGCAGTTTTGCCATTAATTTACCGCACCAAGGACAAATTACTATTAATAAAACTTTGGACTTTGAAAAGATCCAACGCTACTACATCACAATAGTGGCTTCTGTATAATCATCCCTTAACCTCACTCAAACCGCAACTCTAAAGTTTTGATTTTAGGATCGAGCAAAAAATGTCGAAGATCGTCTGTCTTCCACGACAACCCTAATTGTGAATATCAAAGACGACGACGACCAAAATCCCGCTTTTATTTATCAAGGATGTATGCTCCTCGACGGCGCTTGCATCAATCCCGAATATTCGGCTTCCGTAAGCACTTCGATTACGCGAAAATTGATATTTTCGACACATGTGCGTAAATAGAGGGATTTGACGACACTCGGGCAAGACGATGGCGCATTTACCACGGAGTCGAGTAGCCAGAGAACACATACGGACGAGACGTCGTAGTGGATGTACACCCATACCTCGCTATACGGCCGCTCTTTATACGGCATTTCGCTATAACGGCTCTCTTCAATTAAGGCACGTTTTCGATTTACGGCCTATAATGTTTCGCTATAAGGGCAAAAAAAATCTTGCGAAAGAATTTGTATTAGAATAATTGATTCCTTATACGGCTTTTCGCTTTGCGGCCAAGTTTCGTGGAACACATCTAGGCCGTAAAGCGAGGTATGGGTGTATTATAATGTAAGGTGTTCGAACTAAGATTGCAAAAATTAAAAGACGATCACTCATTGCAAGTAACAAGTAAATTTCTTTAATGACCTTAGACGGGTGTTGTCAATTCCGGTCTACCAGATCCCCCGTTTTACGCACACGTATCGAACGATATTTTTTGTAAAACCCGCCGCAAAATTTTGATATGACAGGACCACTCCCATAAAGAAATTGTTCGTTTAACACGCCGATTACTACTTTTATTCAAATTGTGTATTTATATTGATAAACGGGCCGTAAATACCATAACAAACTATATACAAGAAAAAAAAAGTGGAAGGAAAAAGAACAAAAGTACGCACTTTCCGCACACGTGCAGAAAGAAACGACAAAACTATGCTCTATTCTGACATGCGGAAATGAAGCACTTTACTACCGCCGCACGGCGCTCGAAAACCAAACTTTCGCAACGGGTATCACAAAAAAAATTGTTATTTTAATTCAACTATCATTTTGTAGGTCTCCAGCGGGATATTGCACGGGATTCTGACCGTATCTCCGGAAAAAATACAGGCAGTGGACATGGACACAATCAACACCCCCATTCTGTACAGTTTTGTGAGCGGAACCCCTGCCACTTACGCCGACTATTTCAAAATCGATCCCGACACCGGTGCCATTCATCAAATCAAGGCTGTCGACACTTCGACCACCAAAATGTTCAATATCATCATTAAAGTAAGTTCCCGAATTGTCCCCGAATTCTCATATTAAGTCATCCCGATCCGTAGGCACAGGAAAAATCCGAAGCCAAACGATCGACGACCGCAAAATTAATCATCACTGTGAAACCGGTGGATGCCAACCCGCCCGAGATCTACGCGACAAGTTTGGAAGGGTTTGTGGATGAAAATTCGCCCATCGGTACCATAATCGTTGATGGACACGGAAAAGCTTTGGAATTTGCCGTTAACGACAAAGATTTTGTACGTAAAAAAGTTGCACTAGATCTTTGTTGTTTTTTTTTTAATTTAGAAAAAATTTAGGGACCAGGCGACCCGAAGCCCGAGTACGTCTACGAGTTGACCAGCCCCTTCTTCACGATCGACAAAGAAGGTCATCTGGCGGTGAACGAGAACAATTTGGATCGCGACCCACCGAACCCCGGCAAATTTCGATTTCAAGTGGTGGCGCGCGAGAAACTGGGAAAAGCCGCTAGCGCCCCCATTTCCCTGACCGTTCACCTGAACGACGTGAACGACAACCCGCCCGTTCTGGCGACGATACCGCCCGTGACGGTTCCAGCGGGCGACGGACGACGGATAGTGATGACCATTCAGGCGACCGATCACGACATCGGAGAAAACGCGCTCGTGACGTATTCCATTTATCACGTGTCGAACAACGGCAATAACAAGTTCATCATCAATCCGACGAGCGGCGTCTTGGAAACGAATGGCAAACTGCACGCGGGCGAACAGTACAGTTTGACGGTGAAGGCGACCGATAGGGGCGGTTTGCATAGTCAGGTCATCGTGGAAGTGACGGTCACTCCCGGACCCAACACCAAGAGCCCCATCTTCGAGCAGTCCGTCTACGACATCGAAGTGAGCGAAGGCGCCACCATAAATTCAACAGTTGCGACGATCATGGTGAGTCAAAAAAACATGACAAAGGCATTTCTGACGTGGTTCGATTGCAGGCTTTCGATCCCGAAAACGACCCTGTCACTTACTCGATCGTGTCGGGGAACGACTTGAGGCAATTCGCGATCGGAGCAACTTCTGGAATAATCACAGTCATTCGAAGGTTGGACAGAGAAGATCTGACACGCTATCAATTGGTAATGACTTGTTGCTTAAGGGTTCCGGGTGCCAGATTTTATTTTTGATGATGGGGCGTTGAAAATTTTTGCGCGGGCAGAGAATGTCCGGATTAATCTGAAAACGCCCATGAAGTTATACTTCTTTTGGGCCGTTGCACACACGGAAAAATCACACGTTTAGCTGGACAAAAATATTTAAATTTAAAAAAGTTTTATTGCTTGTTATTTTATTTGTACCAGTAGCGGCTCGTGCATCTTCGTACTTATTAGATTTGTCTACTTTATCTTCGCCTTTTTCAAATCAAAAATTTAATTTAATTTGGTCAATATCGATTTTATGTTCGAAAAATGTTTTTACCATAGCAATGAGTGGAAGGGAGCGAAAAGATACAACAATCTCATCAGTGTGAGTGAGAGAAAACGATGAAAATTATTCAACTGCTTTTTCATATAATTCATTTGCGTAAAATATTGTGAATGGTGCTTAAAACGGAGTGTGCACATTCGAGCTCAAAGTGGCACATTCCGATCTCGGGAAAATGAAGCGCGCCGCTCCGCGTCGCGCTTCATTTGCCTCCCTCGCTCGGAAATGTGCCACTTTTCGCTCGAATGCGCACATCTTTGTACTTATTAGATTTGTCTACTTTATCTTCACCTTTTTCAAATCAAAAAATTTAATTTAATTTGCTAAATATCGATTTTATGTTCGAAAAATGTATTTACCATAGCAATGAGTGGAAGAGAGCGAAAAGATACGCAAATCTCATCAGTGCGAGTGAGAGAAAACGATGAAAATTATTCAACTGCTTTTTCATCTAATTCATTGGCCTAAAATATTGTGAATGGTGCTTAAAACCGAGTGTGCACATTCGAGCTCAAAGTGGCACATTCCGATCTCGGGAAAATGAAGCGCGCCGCTCCGCGTCGCGCTTCATTTGCCTCCCTCGCTCGGAAATGTGCCACTTTTCGCTCGAATGCGCACATCCTCGTATTCATTACATTTGCACAATTTATCCTACGCTCCACACACGGAAAAATCGCACATTTAGCTGGACAAAAATATTTAAATTTAAAAATAGTTTTGTTGCTTGTTATTTTATTTGTACCAGTAGCGACTCGTGCATCTTTACTTATAGTCCAAGCGGTGACCGTTAAAAAGGTGGTGAACCAGACTAAGTACAAAAATGGACTTTATTACTTTTTGGATATTAGATCAGGAATGGGCAGCGCGCGGCCCGCGGGCCGCTAGCGGCCCGTTAAACATGTTTATGCGGCCCGCCAAGCATTTCTAAAATTGAATTTATTTTATCGACTTTCTCCCATCAATATATTGTTATAAAATTAATTATAATAAAATTGTAGTACATACTAAACCGAAACAATTTTTTGTGACAAATTTTTTTAACTTTCAAATCTTTAATAAATTCGTTTTTCTGTTCTTTTCTGGTTTGTTTTTATTTTGCATTAAAATTTGTATATGAAATCTTTACTTTTTTTTGAAATTTTATGTTTTTTTATTCTAATGTTTATTATAAATAAAGTTTTGTAAATTATTAATAAGTATTACTTGATGTGCGGCCCGCCAAAAAATTTTAAAATTTAAAAAGGCCCTTTGATTAAAAAGGTTGCCCACCCCTGTATTAGATAAATGATAAACCAATGGTCTGGCGATCTGCAACTTGTCCAATAGATTTTTTTTTAAATAAATTTATACCTTACTAGCGACTCGCCCTGACTTCGCACGGGTGGCAAAAACGTTTCCGCGGAAATTTCCCGGGGTAGAAAGTAGCCTATAGCCTTCTGAAGAGTATTTTATATTTCCATACCAAAATTTATTTTTTTCCCAAGGGAATTTCCCGTAATACCAAGGTACCAATAACATGGTCTGAAAATTTACTACCGATTTTAATAATTTTGTAACATGAAAAAGTAGTTATAGTGAAGAAACTATTATAGTTATATATATGCTATCGCAGACTTTTTTGTAGATTTTAATGTGTTCTTTAAAATTATAGAACAGTATTTTGTTCTATTGTCAATAGTTTTCGCAGCGAACGCGATGTAAGGAATTTTATGAGTAATTTTTTTACACCTTGGGTTACATTATTTGAGATTTCGTACGAAACCCTAAACTTTTTGAAAATCCAATACAGCCTATGTTACTCACGAAGAATGTAGCATTCTAATGGTGAAAGAATTTTTAAAATCGACCCAATAGTTTTTGAGCCTATTCATTACAAACAAACTTACAAATCTTTCGTCTTTATAATATTAGTATAGATATAGAAAATTTATCATTGCAATAAATATTTTGAGGGTGGTCTGGCAAACATGTGTTAAGAATAGGACTGCCAGACTTCAATTTTTATATTCTACTGATCCAAACTTTTTCGAATAGTAAAACATTGTACTTATGTCTTATACATCAATTTTCCAAAAAATTTTTTAAAAAATTTTTAAACAAAACAAAAAACACATTGATAATTTAATAAGGCAATATAAAAAAATCAAATTTTTGAAACCGTAAAACCCATGTAACCCCTTAATTCTGTTGAATTTGTTTTGTTGTGCGTAACTGATACTTAAGCTAACTATAGACATTTTCAAAATGCAGTTTCAATTAATTCTCAAAATTCCAAATTTTAGTTTTATCAACCTAAATAATTGATTTTTCCGTGTGTGCGCGTAAAATTTGGTACCCAGGACCCCCTGAAGATCTAATTTTCAATTTCAGATCATCAAAGCTGAGGACAACGGGAAACTCTCCAGCACAGTCACAGTGAACATCAAAGTGACGGACATAAACGACAAAAATCCCGAATTCGTAGGAGATCCGTACATTTTTAACGTGAAAGAAGGACTAAGCAAGACGACCGTGGGCTTCGTGCACGCCACGGATGCGGACGAAGGGATTAATGCCGTCGTCACCTATTCCATCCCTTCGGATCTACCATTCGACGTCGACAAGGAAACGGGAGAGATAGTGACGACGAAAGCTCTGGACTACGAGAAGCAAGAGGTGTTAAAGGACCTTCTAAATTTCCACTTTTTTTAAGAATTTATTTCTAGAGCTTCCAGTTTGTTGTGACAGCCAAAGATGGGGCTCCCGATCCGCGACTAGCAACTGCTACGGTCTCGATATCCGTTATCGACGTCGAAGACGAGCTTCCTATTTTCAAGCAGGCTGTATACGAAGCCACAATTCCGGAAAACGTGCCCGATCACTTCGTCGTAGACGTTGTGGTAATTATTAAGAGTTTTTCTCTCAAAGAAAATAGTAAAAGTGATTTTGTTTTTAACAAGGCCGACGATCCGGACAGCATCAAAAAAATCACCTACGTCATCCAACAAGGATCGACGGATTTGTTCAGGATCGACGGCAACACGGGGTCGATTTACACGACGCGGGGGTTGGATTACGAAAGAGAAAACGAGCACGTCCTGATCATCGGAACCCTCGAGAACATGTCGAACGAGAAGGGAAGCACCGCCAAAGTTATGATACACGTCGAGGTATTAATTAAAATGCGAACTGGGTAAAAAGCAATACAAATGTTCCGACCCTTAATAACGCGAGTTCAAATACCGCTTTTTTATATTCCGATTTGTTGCCAAAGATAACGCAATTACAGCTCGTAATAAAATTTTTCCTTTTACATTTAAAACGTTTGCAAATTTATGTAAAGCGAGAAGTGGTACGTAATTAATTGCTTTCTACGAGCGCTGGGGTGGTCCGAAAAAAAACGAACACCTTAATTTTTGGTCGCGCATGCAAATATGTTGAATTAATGTTTATAAAATGTTCGCTAAAAATGAGATCGATTTACAACATTTTAAGGGAGCTCGCGATTTTTATATATTTTCAAAATGGTAAAAAATGATTTTTTTAAGTTATTATTGTCTGCCATAGTTGCAATAAACGCGTTAGTGTTTTCACGAATGATAGTTTCATTGCTCATTATTATTTTAATGAGCAATGGATTTTGTCTTCATTATTAATTGTTTATTTTTAATGAGTAATGGAACTATCATTCACTACCCATTTTTTCGAATTTTCATAAATAATGAATAAATTAAAAGTTGCATTGCTCATTATTATTTTAATGAGCAATGGATTTTGTCTTCATTATTAATTGTCTATTTTTAATGAGTAATGGAACTATCATTCACTACCCATTTTTTCGAATTTTCATAAATAATGAATACATTGAAAGTTGCATTGCTCATTATTATTTTAATGAGCAATGGATTTTCTCATCATTAATTTTTAATTTTTAATGAGCAATGGATAAATTTCGGGCGAAATTATTAATTTGTCAGTATTGGAGCCCTTCTTACTTATGCTAGATACACCTTATTTTTAGAAATCGTCCCTCGACCTTTAAATCGAATATAACCAATGAGCGATCGAATAAACAGTTTACGAAAATGACATCAATATTCCTGAGAAATCAACTCTAGGATTTTATATTTATGAGTAATCTATTATTTGATGCCCCCCATTTTTTTTATTTTAATGAGTAATGCGTTATCCCTCAATACCCATTTTTTTTAATTAGTAATGTATTGTCCTGCAATACTCATTAATATTTTAATGAGCAATCAGATATTTTTCATTAACAATTTTTTTTAATGAGCAATGTATCAAAAATTAACATCAAATGACAATTGCATTATTTTTTACGTCAGAATTTTTGCAACTACATCGTCCACTACCCACTCGTGCGCAATTGACAACTTTTCGCACTAGTTTCCAAAATGTGATTTTTGATGAGCATTCCAAAGACAAGTAAAATCAAATATTTTCATGCGGGACCAAAAATTAAAAAATATTCGTTTTTTTTCGGGCCACCCGAACGAACACGTTTCGAAGAAAGGACGATAATTTTGTTTTCTAGGATCGCAACGACATTCCGCCCGTTTTCACCATCATTCCGCACCCCATAACTTTGGACGACGACGTCTCCATCGGAACGTCCGTCACCAATTTAATCGCGACCGATTCCGATGGAACTGCGCCCGGAAACAAAGTAAGACACATTTAACCGACAAATTAACCGGAATTTAATGTAAACCATATTCGAGGTACGTTACGAGCTGATCGGACGAGGAAAGGCCATGAATTATTTCCAAATCGATCCCGACTCGGGCATCTTAAAAGTCATCAACGATTTTCGAAAAGAAATCGACACCGAATACCAGGTACCGCTCAAATTTGCCATTTACTTTTCGATTTTACAATTTTTTTGATTTAAGATCGACGTGAGGGCTTACGACTTGGGGGACCCCCAGCTCTCCTCGGTGATAACCGTGGAAGTGTACATCCAACACGTGGCAACCGTCGCCCCCGAAGTCGGCTTGCGCTTCGCCGATAACGCCTACAGCGTTCAAGTGCCGGAGAATTCGACCGTGGACCATTTGATCAAAAGTTTGACGATCGTCAACAGCAGAACGCACGGCCCCAATATTCCCCTGAAATGTCACATAACTTCTGGGAACAAAGAGGGTGCGTCCATTTAAAATTTAAATTTTAATGAAACGTTGTGCCTTTCGCATACTAATTTTCGCCATCCATATTCATGATAATTAATTTTTCTAATTCACTTTTTACTTTCTTGCGAGACAACTAAATTGCTGTTGATATGTAAATTTTGATTTTAATTAATCGCAATGTTAACGTCCAATGTGTTAAATATTATTTAAAGTTGGCAGGAATGGGACTGGCAACAAAATTGAACTTTTGTTAACCTTCCGTGTACGAGGTGTGGTATAACTAACGGGACCAATTTTTTTCTTGATAAAACGGGACGCTTGGTAATCGTGCTTAAAACCGAGTGTGCACATTCGAGCTCAAAGTGGCACATTCCGATCTCGGGAAAATGAAGCGCGCCGCTCCGCGTCGCGCTTCATTTGCCTCCCTCGCTCGGAAATGTGCCACTTTTCGCTCGAATGCGCACATCTTCGTACTTACTAGGTTTGTCTACCTTATCCACAGCTCTTTCATATCACAAAATTAAATTTCGTTAGGTAAATATCGATTTTATGTTCGAAAAATGTATTTACCATAGCAGTGAGTGGAAGAGAGCGAAAGATACGACAACCTCGTCGGTGCGAGCGAGAAGAAACGATTAAAATTATTCAACTGCTTTTCGTCTAATTTATTGGCCTAAATTATTGTGAATCGTGCTTAGTGAGTGTGCATTCGAGCTCAAAGTGGCACATTCCGATCTCGGAAATGAGCGCGCCGCCCGCGTCGCGCTTCATTTGCTTCCCTCGCTCGGAAATGTGCCACTTTTCGCTCGAATGCGCACATCCTCGTATTTATTACATTAATATAATTTACCATAAGCTCCTTCAAATCAAAAATTTTAATTTAATTTAGTAAATGTCGATTTTATATTCGAAAATAGTGTATTACTCATCTAAGAAGAAAGTATGACATTTCGACCCGTGTGTTATTGTCTCCCGAGCAGAAGGCGAGGGATGACATACACTCTACCCGTGGTGAGCATACAATTTTTGTCACACCGACAATTAATATTTCTTCTAAATTAACATTAACAAATGAATCACCTGAAATGGCCATTTTTAATTTTTTGACATTTATAATTATTGGTTAAAATAGAAATGTTGCTTGTATATTATTATTTTTACTTTACGGGGTATTCTAGTCTAGAAGCACGAATTTCGGTTGTTTTTCAAGCTCTGTATTAATAAAACAAAGAATATTTTAATATCCATTTTAGTATCATTCGTTTATTGATACTACTTTAAAAATTCGTAAAAAAAATAAATGAAGCAAAAAAATTCAAAATTTAAGAAGTTATGAGCTGGCAAATTGGGGAGTCCAAGAAAAAGAGTGTCCTGGCGTACAAGGTTTAAACCCTTCTGGACGTCTAAAACAAAAAAATCAAATGGATTCTTAATTAGTAGAGATGTCGCTATGGGTTCACCCATGGACAAGTCTAAAAACATTTTTTTCACAAAATGGAAGCCGTTTGAAAAAAACATTTTTTTTGCACGTTTTTCTAACAATTTCGAATTTTTTAAAAATAATATCATTCAAGACTTCGACTTTTCCGAGCATCAGACCATAGAGGAATGTATACTGGGTGTCCCAAAACTAATAGACGCCATTGATACATCTCACAGAAAATAAAATTCTGAGACGAAAAGTCCTTTGTCATTTTCTGATCAGACCCATAGATAATTAATTATTAATAAAAATGGGTGGCCAATCTGGTGCCGTTATAGCAGCAAGAAGAAAGAGGAAAGTGAGAGGTGACTGCAAGAATGAGATGAAGAGATAAGAGACACAGTCTCATGGCGTAAAGGCTTTTAACAACGGGACGAAATTTCTGGAGAGTCGAGCACATAAGAGTTAATGCTTGGACTTTTCGTCCCGTTGTTAAAGCTCCTTTACTCCCGTAGACTGCCGTGCGAGCGAGCCTGCTGCTATAGCAAACCCCACCTAGTATGCCATGTGACATTTAGTCATCTAGTATGCGGAAGGTTAAATATGCAACGTTTCGTTTCACTTTCGAAACTATTTCAAGCATGTCAAACAATATCAAAATTGAACATGTGTCAAATGTTTGACACAGATTTTTGGACATGTTAAGTTGCGTGAAAAAATAGTGATGACCAAAGCAAGACCAAATTGAAAATTACTACTGCAAAAAATGTTTTGTTGCAAGAAAAGACTATATTAAAGTTGCTCCGAATAATTTATCTCATAAATCCACCGAAAGTAATAATTTTTGGTTTAGTCGTGCGTATTTGGTCTTGGTCTTCTTCGTTTCGTCATGGTCTTGGTCTTGCTAGCATAAAAACAGTCTTGGTCTTGTAAAAATGCAAGACCAAGACCAAGACCAAGACCAATTTTGCTCATCACTACTTGAAAAGGTTTCAGTCAAGAAACAAAACTTTGCATATTTAACAAGAATTGGATTTATTGACGATAAAATTCTTGTTAACTTCAAAGTTATTGATTTTAATTTTTCTTGTCCCACCAGGAAAATTCAAAGTGAACGTCACCGAGGAGCGAAACTGCGCCTTGTACTTGAACGGCACTTTGGACTACGAAGAAGAGGAATCCTACCAACTGGAGGTGCAGTTGATTTCGTTGCAGGGCTTCATAAATCGCGACTTCAGCACGACCCAAGTGACCGTAAACGTGGCCGACATCAACGACAACAAGCCCTTCTTCATCTACCCGTCCAATTCGGGCCCGAGAAAGTACTACGCCGCCATCCCTTACAACGCGCCCCTGTCCACGAATGTCATACAAATCAAAGTGAGTATCGCACACGCCCGCGCCTCCCTTTCCCATTTTCTAATTGTTCTCTCGATTCTCAGGCGGACGACAAGGACGGCGGAAAATTCGGAAAATTGCGTTACAGCATCGCGGGAAACAAGAGCTCCGAGTTCTTCAGCATCGACCCCGCGTCTGGAATGGTCAAAACCAAAAAGAGCTTCGTCGACTTGGATTCCGACCATTTGCCTTTCAGGTTCACGGTGACATGATCCACGTGCTGGAAGGTTCAAACAAGATGAGCGTCCCTACTGGCACTGAATTTCAGGATCGCGCAGTCTGGTATTCAATGGAACCGAGTCTGGGCCAAGCGACGTTACCAACGCTCGAAGACAACCGATGATCTGGGCATGGAGAGTAAACCGAGGAATCGTGGGAGGGAAGGTGCGTCCATTTAAAATTTAAATTTTAATGAAACATTGTGCCTTTCGCATACTAATTTTCGCCATCCATATTCATGATAATTAATTTTTCTAATTCACTTTTTACTTTCTTGCGAGACAACTAAATTGCTGTTGATATGTAAATTTTGATTTTAATTAATCGCAATGTTAACGTCCAATGTGTTAAATATTATTTAAAGTTGGCAGGAATGGGACTGGCAACAAAATTGAACTTTTGTTAACCTTCCGTGTACGAGGTGTGGTATAACTAACGGGACCAATTTTTTTCTTGATAAAACGGGACGCTTGGTAATCGTGCTTAAAACCGAGTGTGCACATTCGAGCTCAAAGTGGCACATTCCGATCTCGGGAAAATGAAGCGCGCCGCTCCGCGTCGCGCTTCATTTGCCTCCCTCGCTCGGAAATGTGCCACTTTTCGCTCGAATGCGCACATCTTCGTACTTACTAGGTTTGTCTACCTTATCCACAGCTCTTTCATATCACAAAATTAAATTTCGTTAGGTAAATATCGATTTTATGTTCGAAAAATGTATTTACCATAGCAGTGAGTGGAAGAGAGCGAAAAGATACGACAACCTCGTCGGTGCGAGCGAGAAGAAACGATTAAAATTATTCAACTGCTTTTTCGTCTAATTTATTGGCCTAAATTATTGTGAATCGTGCTTAGTGAGTGTGCATTCGAGCTCAAAGTGGCACATTCCGATCTCGGAAAATGAGCGCGCCGCTCCGCGTCGCGCTTCATTTGCTTCCCTCGCTCGGAAATGTGCCACTTTTCGCTCGAATGCGCACATCCTCGTATTTATTACATTAATATAATTTACCATAAGCTCCTTCAAATCAAAAATTTTAATTTAATTTAGTAAATGTCGATTTTATATTCGAAAATAGTGTATTACTCATCTAAGAAGAAAGTATGACATTTCGACCCGTGTGTTATTGTCTCCCGAGCAGAAGGCGAGGGATGACATACACTCTACCCGTGGTGAGCATACAATTTTTTGTCACACCGACAATTAATATTTCTTCTAAATTAACATTAACAAATGAATCACCTGAAATGGCCATTTTTAATTTTTTGACATTTATAATTATTGGTTAAAATAGAAATGTTGCTTGTATATTATTATTTTTTACTTTACGGGGGTATTCTAGTCTAGAAGCACGAATTTCGGTTGTTTTTTCAAGCTCTGTATTAATAAAACAAAGAATATTTTTAATATCCATTTTAGTATCATTCGTTTATTGATACTACTTTAAAAATTCGTAAAAAAATAAATGAAGCAAAAAAATTCAAAATTTAAGAAGTTATGAGCTGGCAAAGTGGGGGGTCCAAAAAAAAGAGTGCCCTGGCGTACAAGATTTAAACCCTTCTGGACGTCTAAAACAAAAAAATCAAATGGATTCTTAATTAGTAAAGATGTCGCTATGGGTTCACCCATGGACAAGTCTAAAATTTTTTTTTCACAAAATGGCGGCCGTTTGAAAAAAATATTTTTGTACGTTTTTCTAACAATTCCGAATTTTTTAAAAATATTATAATTCAAGACTTCGACTTTTCCGAGCGTCAGACCATAGAGAAATGTATATAGAATGTTCATACTAAATTTCAAATAAATCGGAGCAGTAGAACTTGACATATCATGTACGCCAACTAGAAAAAAGTAGTATCGAGAAAAACGCGTTTCTGGAAATTTTACTCATAGAATGGTACGCTATACTTACATATCTATAATAGCTGTAACTTGTTAAATAATTGAAATTTTGAAATATCCTTTTAAGAGCATATTCTTAAATGTCTAAACTTCGAAAATATGAAAAAATAAATTTTCGATTTTTAAAAATTTCTAGACTAGAATACCCCTTTATTAATTGTAAATAAGTCGTTGTTAGGTAACTCCAAATTTTATTTTCGTGGTATGGCAAACCCCACCTAGTATGGCATGTGACATTTAGTCATCTAGTATGCGGAAGGTTAAATATGCAACGTTTCGTTTCACTTTCGAAACTATTTCAAGCATGTCAAACAATATCAAAATTGAACATGTGTCAAATGTTTGACACAGATTTTTGGACATGTTAAGTTGCGTGAAAATAGTGATGACCAAAGCAAGACCAAATTAAAAATTACTATTGCAAAAAATGTTTTGTTGCAAGAAAAGAATATATTAAAGTTGCTCCAAATAATTTATCTCATAAATCCACCGAAAGTAATAATTTTTGGTTTAATCGTGCGTATTTGGTCTTGGTCTTCTTCGTTTCGTCATGGTCTTGGTCTTGCTAGCATAAAAACAGTCTTGGTCTTGTAAAAATGCAAGACCAAGACCAAGACCAATTTTGCTCATCACTACTTGAAAAGGTTTCAGTGAAGAAACGAAACGTTGCATATTTAACAAGAATTGGATTGTTTGACGATTCAATTCTTGTTAACTTCAAAGTTATTGATTTTAATCTTTCTTGTCCCACTAGGAAAATTCAAAGTGAACGTCACCGAGGAGCGAAACTGCGCCTTGTACTTGAACGGCACTTTGGACTACGAAGAAGAGGAATCCTACCAACTGGAGGTGCAGTTGATTTCGTTGCAGGGCTTCATAAACCGCGACTTCAGCACGACCCAAGTGACCGTAAACGTGGCCGACATCAACGACAACAAGCCCTTCTTCATCTACCCGTCGAATTCGGGCCCGAGAAAGTACTACGCCGCCATCCCTTACAACGCGCCCCTGTCCACGAACGTCATACAAATCAAAGTGAGTATCGCAAACGCCCGCGCCTCCCTTTCCCATTTTCTAATTGTTCTCTCGATTCTCAGGCGGACGACAAGGACGGCGGAAAATTCGGAAAATTGCGTTACAGCATCGCGGGAAACAAGAGCTCCGAGTTCTTCAGCATCGACCCCGCGTCTGGAATGGTCAAAACCAAAAAGAGCTTCGTCGACTTGGATTCCGACCATTTGCCTTTCAGGTTCACGGTGAAGATGAGGGATAATCCCAACGGGAGCGCGGAATTTCATCAGGTCGAAGCGCCCCTCATTGTTAACTTAATTTCCGAATCGAACCGCATGGTCCTGGTGATTGGGGATGGGAAACCGGACGTCGTGGCGACCAAGCTCGACGTCATCACCAACGTCATCGAAGAGCAAACCGGTCTGATCGTGGGCACGGAGAAGTTGAGCACCAGAGAATTCGTGGGAGGGAATGGGACTTTGGAAACCGACCCCGAAGCCACCGACATTTGGTTTTACCTGATCGACCCCGAGAACGACTCGATTTTACCTTCGAACCACTCGATTGTCCAAAGGTAGCGTGTTTATGACTGAGACATTTCAAAGAAATTCAATTGTTTAACAAATCTAGATCGATTTTTGACAAATCGGCCATGGACAACATCACCTTCGACGTCTCGGGACAAATCAAGCACACGGCTTTCAACATCCACACCCCCATAATTTTGCACAAGCAAAAATCGACGGTGATCGCCGCCTTTAATGGGGAGGTTTTTCCCTACGCCCTGATAGTGATTGCCTGTATCATCTTCGTCTTTGGATCGGTCGGAATTATTTACATTTGCGTCTCTTGGTCGAGGTAAATCACTTATAGTCTCTTTACCGTAAATATAAGATGACGTCACACTTAGTAATTAAATGCAGCCAATAGAATAATCTTAAATTATTGCTCACACTACTCTCGACGGGCCAAAAGAAGTATAACGTCAAACAGTTAACGGTGTGCTGTCCAAAGCATTAGGATGCCCGAAAAAGATTTACAAATTTGCACTGTGACGTCATCCTCCATTTATCGTAAAAAGACTATAGTGGATTAATCGTATGTCGTAGGTACAAGTCCTTTAAGGACCAAATGCAGCGCTCTTATATCGTGCCAGCCAGCCCAGCTCGTTACGATACGGTTTACGTGGAACCTAACCTCAAAGAATACGAGACTCAAGTCCTGCAGATGTGCGTGCCGGTGGACGACCACGACGAATACAACGATTTGCATTTAGATTTTAGTAATAAAAACACGCCTTCAATTTAGACAATGTCAGCTACATTTCTAAGGATAACAATTTAAAAAAATACAGTAAGTAGTCGCGCGCGCTCGTAGAAAAGCGAAAATTTTCTCGTTCTCGTTGCAGACCAAAGAAGTCCGGGTAGTAGCGAGTCAGAGACGACCGCAAGGGCTTCGAGCGTCGGCGAAAACATTTTGACCAAGACGGATAGGGATGCTTTCAGGAGGGAGCATTTGTATCAGAGGTATCTGCGAGCGGCGAGCTCCGAGGGGTTTTATACGAATGCCGTGTTTTAGGTCTTCGGACGACGAAGAGATGAGCACGAGTCCCACGAACGACAACGTCATGTTTAGAGAAAAAAAAGACTATTCGCATCTAGGCTTTACCTACAGCGACCAATCGCCCATAGAAACAACGACCGAATTGTAAATATTTTATTGTAAAATTTTTAATTAATTTATACGTATTGGTTGTAGGTTTTTAATTAATGACTTTGACGCCATGTAATTAATACGTTAACTTTTGTATAATATATTTTTGTTTAAAAACTAGCTTTGTGGTCGAAAAGGGCGTTCAAGTATTACGTAAGCAAACTTTCAATGATTTTAGAAACCCCCTCCACCGGAAGAAAAAAAATAATAAAATCGTGCCCCCTCCCACCTCCAAGGTAAGACGTAAGATTTTTTTCAAAACTTTTGTCTAATATCGAAATTTAAATTTAAAAAGGAAAATTATTTTTAAAATTGTAGTAGGCTGGGAGTCTCCGATTTGAACGTCGGTACATTTAAATAGATCACTACACTTCATAGTGCAGATTTACGTCAATTCTCGCAACACCCTTTTATTTCTAATAAGAAATATAAAAGTAAATTTGATATTAGCTACAGAACAACAGATGGCACTGCACGACATTGTTAACATGAAGTTGAGAAGTTAAGTTGCAGGAAATTGAACTTAAAACTGCCATACGCTGTAGTATTTTTTTTTTAGTAGTATTAATTTAAATTATATTGTTTTAAAAACATTTTCATTGTTTTATAAATTTTTTATCTTACGTAACATTTATAACGCCTCGCCCCGCTCCCTTTGCCCACAAAAGTAAGAAAAAATGTACACCCTGTGGAGTACAATTTTCTCTCCCCGCAGCCCGCTTACGTAATATTTAAACGCACCCCTCAACAAATGTTCAATTGCCCTTTGTAAATGCAAAATGGAGACGCGTGTGCTTTCTAGCGCCGACTATGCCGAATTAAAGTATTGATCTCAAAGTGAACGTTGGAAAGTGCTGCCCTTAGTACTGTGGAAAACAGAAACAGAAAACCACTTTTTAATAAAACCATATCTACTTTTAATTTAAACCAATTAGCGCAGTTTGATTGAATAATGATAATCCTTGCCATTTTGGTCCAAAAGTGCCCGATAATTCCATAAAATAAAATTCCTAATTCCCATATAAAAAAAATCGCACAAAATATGTTACATTTGTAGCCTAAGGGCCGAATAAAATAAATTGTGATAAGTTCTACAGGGTGTCCCGTGGGGATTAGCCCTGAAGCAAAAAACAATTCCATCAAGTTAGATGCAATTCTGGTACTAAAACAAACAACAACGTAGTTGTCTATTTTTTATCATCAAACCAGACGCCATGTACTGTGCGACATTTTTTTAATGTATCAAACTAATTATCTTTTCTTTTAAAAACGAATTCGACTTACTAATTAAAACGATATCGAGAAGTTTAAAGATTTTTCGGATGGTTCGCATCGCACGTTATTTCCTCGAGTATTGAAATCTAAAAATTGATTTTGCATTGTAAAAAAAGTAAGTCGCATAGAATTCGTGGGTTTGATCAACTCGTTAACAATTGAAACCCGGAATCTTCAAAGACCTGGGGTAGCAAGGCATTCAACGTGACTGGTTTTGTTTGCCAAACAACCAACAAGCACCAATAACAGTTACAAAGGAGCTGAACTTGTCGATTTCACGCTGACCGCTTTAACTTTAGTCCTTTGCAGGACTTCTTTTCTCGGCCGCCTTCTTCAAATTGGACATTTTAAGGTTTCGCAATAAGCACCGTCCTTTCTCCGACACGTCAAAGGCTATTAAATGTATTATTCTTTTAATCCTCGTTCGATCTTGAAAATTAACTTCGAAAAACTAAAAAAAAGCGGTTTTTTGACGTTATACTTCCTTTGAGAGGGCTTCGGATGTTGCGCGCGCACAACTATAAAGTTGACTATCTAAAAATGTAAATTAATAATTGTGAACCGTGCTCAAAACCGAGTGTGCACATTCGAGCTCAAAGTGGCACATTCCGATCTCGGGAAAATGAAGCGCGCCGCTCCGCGTCGCGCTTCATTTGCCTCCCTCGCTCGGAAATGTGCCACTTTTCGCTCGAATGCGCACATCTTCGTACTTATTACGTTTGTCTACTTTATCCACAGATCTTTGAATACAAAAAATTTAATTTAATTTGATAAATATCGATTTTATGTTCGAACAATGTATTTACCATAGCAATGAGTGGAAGAGAGCGGGAAGGCGTACCTTTTCGCTCTCTGCAGTGCGTGTGAGAAGAAACGATTATAATTATTCAACTGCTTTTTGTTAACTCGAATTATTTTTAGTTTCCTTTCAACTTCGACTTATCGAGGTTCGACTGTAAATATAATACTTTTTGTACCCGTGTTTGGATTTAGGTGATTTCTCCTCTTGTACATTTGTTGTGAACGTAGAAGTATTTCAAAGATACAAGGGACCTACAGTTTTACGTGGGTTCCAAACCACGGCAATTCCTAGGGAAATTTTTGGGAGCGTTCCTCTTCCACCACGCTACCTGAGATAATGCCTTATGCGTTAGGGACAGGGATTAAGCATACCTGCAAATGCACCACCACCTTCATACCCCCCCGTCAATTAAAAAAAATTAGACCTTGTTACCTGAAAATTTACCCTTTTACAAAAAATACTATTAATAACTGATGTGCATTTAAGGTAATTTTTCATAACTCAGAAGGAAAAAATCATTTTTTCGAAATTTTTCTTGTTAAAGTGTAAATAGTCATTATCAAAGTATAAAATTTATTAGAATTAACAAAAGATTTTATAAGAGAACAGTGTAGTAAAAAATATACAAGCAGGTTAAATGATATAATACGATGTATAACATTAACAGTTTTAACAAATTTATTTACATAATTGAAAAAATAATCAATGAATTATTTTCCAGCATATTATTTAAATGCAATATCAAATAATTCGTTAAACAGATTGTAAAGAAAATTAATGTAAAAAAAATATTACAGGTAACTAAACGAGGTCTGACTGAAAGTGTCCCGAGCTTATAAAATAATTTATTAAAAAACAAATTATTGAACGTTCTTAACTGCATTTAATCGATAAATTAGTTTGTAAAAAAGTTATGTTATTTATTGTAAAAATTAAGCTACATATACAGTGAAGGATTTAGGCTTGTTGCCGCCCTAGGCCCCGTTCGATGTGCCGCCCTTTTAAAAGATGAATTTCATTAATTTTGATCCAATATTTTTATTCGCCCCTAAAATTTTGGCATTTCAAACATTTTGCCGCCCTTCAAATTATGCCGCCCTAGGCCCGGGCCTCACGGGCCTAGGCCCAAATCCATCACTGTACATATAAAAAAATTTTTTGAGCCTAACACGTGGTTATATTTAATTCAAACGCGCCAAAGAAGTACAACTTCTACCGCGCGCACACTAGCACCTACGGGCACCGATTTTTTTTTTATATCTGTAGGCATTTCGTTTTACAAGTTCCATTTTGATCGCGAATAAAAGGAAAAAGGCAGCTTCGCGTCGAGATAGGGCGGATTTTCGTCGAGAAATGTGTTTGGGTTGAGGACGTCTCGCTTTAGGGATCGAATAACTGTCGGCATCCAAATTTTCTCGAGAACCTCCGCAGGGTCGGACTTCGCTTTCGGCCCCCCGCGAACGACCACCCCTTTTTCCCGACCGTAATTATTTTTAAAATTAAATTCGAAATAAATTTGATAAAGAAGCTGGAAATTGAAATAAAGCTTTCTGGCATGGCTTTTACGAAGCTTTTACGGTCCATTATAATACGGTTGCATTTTATAGGTATATCGGCGTCGGAGAGAAAGAAGGAAGCGGAAAGCTTTCAAAATAAACAAGAAAAGTAAATTTGAATTGTACGAATAGGTAATATTTTATAACCAAATAGAGAAAAGTAGGTTGTAATAAGATTATCTTCGAACCTAATTTAGTATCTTGGATATAGGAATCGTTCTTTTAGAAATAGCTTCTTTATGATTATGATGAGAACGCAAAGCTGACGCACGTTAGTTTCAGACGTCGGAGGGTGTCGGCAGACGATGAGGATCTTTATGGGGTAGCTTAAAGCTAGATCAGTATTACAACATCCGAGAACAACTCTGATTACGTTCCCAACCCCGAGCCAAACACGCAGATCCGTCTTTTCGGATATTGTTCGGCCCCTCGGTCGGCCCATGCCAAAATTCGCAAAAATTGCGACTCCTAGCCGAATCGATTTCGATACATCCGTTTAGAATTGCACGCTGTGTGTTCTGGTTTCGGGAAATTGTCGTCGAATCGAATCGCGTCTATTTATAGCGGCTTAAGAGCCGGCGAAATGCAATTCTCTGATTACGGAAAATGCAATGCGCATTTTAGATGTACAAAATAAAAAAATTGAACCGCGCCATTTCCTTTCGCTACGACACTAATCTTTGCGTAAAGAGGAGGCTGGAGTTAAGGGGAGGTTCTCAGGTTGAAGTCGCCAAAAACCGTGGCCAGGCGGCAGCATATTTGATTAATATTTGAACTGATCGCGTTTACCGCACAATTATTGACAAGGACATTACAAAACGAGTTCCCAACTTCACGATGCTTCTCGATACAGCTGTAGACAAATTCCAGCTGTTTTAAAATTCTGCTCCGTGTAGTTACATGTATTTTATTTTAGTACTAGCTGCCCGCTCGGCTTTACTCGGCTTCGCACGGGTATTGCGATTTCAAAAAGTGTGGGAATTGTTGAAACTAAGAAAAGTAAATTTTATGTCTAGTACAAACCCTATGGCAAATAACTAAATATTTAACTAGTTTCTAAAACTAATCCTTTATGATTTTAATATACCTTCATATTAATATCATTATTCAGCGAACAACTGAGTATTTCCCGGAGCGTTACTAAAATTACGGAAAACTCACTTATTTTAAATATTTTATTAACAAAAAACATTTTTACATAAAGAAATATTGATTCTTTGTATGTAAGGTTTATTTAAACTATAAACGTTACTGTTAGTTTCATATTTGGAAAATTGTATACTTACAACTGATAAGTTCTTCTCATTAGCGGGGTTATTTTGCGTCATAATGTTTTTGTATGTGATATAGTACATAGTATTTCTATATTTTTTCCTCCAAAATTGCTGTAAGTCTAGCCGTTTATGAAAAAATGCATAAATTGAAAAAAATTGAAGTTATGATTTTTTAGAGGTAAGACCGTTCAAGTTACATAGATCCAACTCTGGGCAATTTGAAAGATTGTAATTTTCTCTACAATTTTCCGCTAAGAACAAGACAATTGTATACAATTTAGCAGAAGTATAAATAATTGAAAAGAAAAATTGTAAATTTACATGTTAAGTAAATGAGAAAATTAAAAAATCAACTAGGATAACCCGACCAATAGATGGACAAATTTTCTTTTAATAAGTAATTATATTAAATTTAAGTATAAAATCCATCTACTGGTGATATGAATTTTTCTTAAAATTTATAGTTTATAAAATAGTTTTATAAAAAAACCTTATCAGATCGTTTCACAGCTTTTAATTCCGTTTATTTTAACACGAATTCAAAAAACAAAAATATTCAAATTAAATAGGTATCATTGCTAAAATAAAATTTTAAATATTTTAATATTGTAATATGCCTGCACTAATAATTATTTATTTTTATTAATAAAAACTTGGAATTCTTATAATAATAAATTTTAATTATAAATTAATTAATTACGTTTTCATTTCTAAATAGTAATGTATACCAAAATTTCTTAAAATTACTCTTAGTTTAAAATTATTATAACCTACTAATACGAGATTTTTAACTTTTTAATTTAAAGTACCCGAATCACTTGAACGGGTAGCCTCTCTCTTAACATGCAATGCATATGGAAGTAAATTTTCCATATTAATAATCTCAATTAATATTTTGTTAATTTGAACACGACTTGCACCAAATCAATCCTTTAAACTTTGTTCGTGGTGAGACATATTTCAATTTTATGACTTCTTTTGTAGTTTTAAATAATTTGCATCTTTAAGATGACCGCGAAGTTAAACTTGTGAATTAAAATGAATTCGACTTTTAAAATTATGTCTCATCATTTTTTAAACAATCCGAATTCATTTTATTCAAACAGAATTCAAATTGATTAAATAATTGAAGAGATTTGTAGGATTGAAAATTCGAACGAATCTAACCTCAAAACGTACCCTGACAATCCCACCTTAATGTTAATTCTGCTTCTGTTTCGTCTAGATCAGTGTTTTCCAATCTTTTTTTTAACATGCCCCACCCAAGTCAATCTAAAATTTAAATGCCCGCCTATGTAACACAAATATTTTAGAAGTTATACTTCTTTTGGCGCTTTGAGAGTAAAATATTAGCACTGCTAACGAAAATTCGAGAGTTGAAATAAGAAAGTAAATTAATACTTGCGAATCGTGCTTAAATCCGAGTGTGCACATTCGAGCTCAAAGTGGCACATTCCGATCTCGGGAAAATGAAGCGCGCCGCTCCGCGTCGCGCTTCATTTGCCTCCCTCGCTCGGAAATGTGCCACTTTTCGCTCGAATGCGCACATCTTCGTACTTATTAAGTTTGTCTACCTTATCCACAGCTCTTTCAAATCAAAAAATTAAATTTAGTTTAGCAAATATCGATTTTGTGTTCGAAAAATGTATTTACCATAGCAGTAAGTGGAAGAGAGCGAAAAGATACGACAACCTCGTAGGTGCGAGCGAGAAGAAACGATTAAAATTATTGAACTGCTTTTTGTTTAATTTATTGGCCTAAATTATTGTGAATCGGGCTTAAATTCGAGTGTGCACATTCGAGCTCAAAGTGGCACATTCCGATCTCGGAAAATGAAGCGCGCCGCTCCGCGTCGCGCTTCATTTGCCTCCTCGGTCGGAAATGTGCCACTTTTCGCTCGAATGCGCACATCTTGTACTTATTAGATTTGTCTACTTTATCTTCACCTTTTTCAAATCAAAAAATTTAATTTAATTTGCTAAATATCGATTTAATGTTCGAAAAATGTTTTTACCATAGCAATGAGTGGAAGAGAGCGAAAAGATACGACAATGTCATCAGTGCGAGTGAGAGAAAACGATTAAAATTATTCAACTGCTTTTTCGTTTAATTTATTGGCCTAAATTATTGTGAATCGGGCTTAAATTCGAGTGTGCACATTCGAGCTCAAAGTGGCACATTCCGATCTCGGAAAAATAACTTCTAATGCGCGTACATAAGTACACGCACCGAATTTTTTAATTTTGTATTTAAAAATTGAATTATTCTATATATGAAGCCTACCCGAGTCGAAATTTAAAGCCTACATAGAACCCCAAGTCGATGTTTAGAGCCTACATAGATTCCCCCCTTAAGAGTTACCGACTAAAGTACCCGATCCTTATTCCAAGATGTGATTTTGAACCTCTGTCCGATAGCTGCAAATACCGAAATCAGCTGAGCAGCGTTGCCAGTTGTTTTCGATATTGTAATTTGTTTGTTGATCACAAGTTAGCTGTTATATTACAATTGAATACGTTTATATTTTTCATATCATTTATACACATAAAGTACGCGTAAACTAAATACTTTTTATGTAAGTTATGGTTTTAAGCGTTGACTTGGTTATTACACTATTACGTTTATTAATTACATCAATTAATTATATTATATTTAAATAAAATACTGTTAAACTAAAAAAAATTTTTTAAATTTGTCTAAAATTATGAGAATGTTAAATGGGTTCGACTATATGAAAAGACGTGGAACACTATTTACAGTGTTCTTTACATTGATGACTGTCCACCATAGTAAATCTTATGTCGGGCAATTTAACCTAAAAAGTGTTTTTTAAATTAATCTTTACCGATTTGTCTTTAATTCCGAAGAAACAGCAACAGCTTACAATAAGGTTACAACTCAGAAGTAAAACCCATCCTACAAAATCTCAGAGTAATCCAGGTTTTTTAAAATTTGAATATTGTTTTATCAAAGTTACTAGGTAACTGTACTATCAATGTATTTGATATTATAATACAAAATAACATATATATATACATACAATATTAGTTTAATTATTAAAATACTAATAATAATATTTTGATTTTAAATTCTTCGTTTTTTAATGCAATTGTTACTTTAAAGTTATTTTAAACTTTAGCTACGTATTTTAAATAAAAGTATTCTAAACATTTTAAATCGAATTAAATCCATATTATTATTATTTAAATATAGGTTACAGAGGTCTAAATCGGACCTAATTTAATTTACATCAGATGACTTTGAACCCAAAGTGGTACAAAATAAGGAAATTTTACCTAAATGGACTTTAATTTAACATAGGAATAAACTCTACTTTGATTCTCCGAGTCCGAAGTCCGACTTTAGGAGGCTCAATGTCGGCGCTAAATTTCAACTGGTAATTATATCTTGTTTAAGACAAGATTTAGGTTTTAGAAATAAATCACTATAAATTTTTAAACCCTCCGCATATAGGTGAAAATGTCACATCCATACTAGGTGGTTTGTATATCAAATAAAATGCAATTAAATCCACAAAATTGTACTTTATTACAGTTAAATATTTTAATATCGCATAATGAATAGGTTTAAGTAATAAACATTTATTTATGCATTAAAATAAACTTTATTAATAAATACAAAAACTTAACTATTTCTTCAAGTTATAAACTATTGAGTCTTTTCTTGAGTACTAAATTCTAAAGACACGTGTCAATTACGATACCGAATATTATGAAAAACTACCAAGAATTATATTTTGGCCTCCTTATTGAAATACAAATTAATTCACGCCAATTTCTTAAAGATTCGCAATAATTTAGACCAATCAATTACACGAAAAATTTATTGAATAATTTTAATCGTTCCTCTCACTTGCATTGACAAGATTATCGTATCTTCTCGCTCCCTTCCACTCATTGCTATGGTAAATACATTTTTTGAATATAAATTCGATATTTACTAAATTTAATTAAAACTTTTGATTTGAAAGAACGCACGTTAAATTATACGAATATAATAAACACGAGGATGTGCGCATTCGAGCGAAAAGTGGCACATTTCCGAGCGAGGGAGGCAAATGAAGCGCGACGCGGAGCGGCGCGCTTCATTTTCCCGAGATCGGAATGTGCCACTTTGAGCTCGAATGTGCACACTCGGTTTTAAGCTCGATTACCAAAGTTGCCGTTTTAACAAAAAAAAATGTTCACGTTAGTTATACCCTGCCTAGTACACGGAAGGTTAAGAAAAAAACAATAAATAAATTTTAAACACATAATAGGTAGATAACTAAAAATCCAGTACGTTTTCAAATTGAATAATAATATTGTCCCCCTAAACCTTTAAATTGCCCCCCATGTGCGGCGTCGGACCCACGTTGGGAAACACTGGTCTAAATTATAAGAAATAAATTTTTTACGCAATGCCCGCGGCAAAGATTTGATTTTCAAAGGCCATGCGGCGATAGTAAAGTAGCAATTTCCCCATTATAGATCCGTCGTTCATTTCTGCATGTGTGCAGAAAGTACATATTTTCATTATTCTCCCTTCCACGTTTTCCCCTTATGTCTTGTAAAACACTATAGTTCGTTTTAGTATTTGCTGCCAGTTTACTTATACCGGGTGTCCCACAAATAAGCAATGAACCTTAACCCACTTATAAATAACTCTAAACTGAAAAAAAACTACTTCAAGTGAAATTATGTCTCATCATTTTTAAACAATCCGAATTCATTTTATTCAAACAGAATTCAAATTGATTAAATAATTGAAGAGATTTGTAGGATTGAAAATTCGAACGAATCTAACCTCAAAACGTACCCTGACAATCCCACCTTAATGTTAATTCTGCTTCTGTTTCGTCTAGATCAGTGTTTTCCAATCTTTTTTTTAACATGCCCCACCCAAGTCAATCTAAAATTTAAATGCCCGCCTATGTGACACAAATATTTTAGAAGTTATACTTCTTTTGGCGCTTTGAGAGTAAAATATTAGCACTGCTAACGAAAATTCGACAGTTGAAATAAGAAAGTAAATTAATACTTGTGAATCATGCTTAAAACCGAGTGTGCACATTCGAGCTCAAAGTGGCACATTCCGATCTCGGGAAAATAAAGCGCGCCGCTCCGCGTCGCGCTTCATTTGCCTCCCTCGCTCGGAAATGTGCCACTTTTCGCTCGAATGCGCACATCTTCGTACTTATTAGGTTTGTCTACTTTATCCACGGCTCTTTCAAATCAAAAAAATTCAATTTTAGTTTGGTAAATATCGATTTTATGTTCGAAAAATGTATTTACCATAGCAGTAAGTGGAAGAGAGCGAAAAGATACGACAACCTCGTAGGTGCGAGCGAGAAGAAACGATTAAAATTATTGAACTGCTTTTTTGTTTAATTTATTGGCCTAAATTATTGTGAATCGGGCTTAAATTCGAGTGTGCACATTCGAGCTCAAAGTGGCACATTCCGATCTCGGGAAAATGAAGCGCGCCGCTCCGCGTCGCGCTTCATTTGCCTCCTCGGTCGGAAATGTGCCACTTTTCGCTCGAATGCGCACATCTTTGTACTTATTAGATTTGTCTACTTTATCTTCACCTTTTTCAAATCAAAAAATTTAATTTAATTTGCTAAATATCGATTTAATGTTCGAAAAATGTTTTTACCATAGCAATGAGTGGAAGAGAGCGAAAAGATACGACAATGTCATCAGTGCGAGTGAGAGAAATCGATTAAAATTATTGAACTGCTTTTCGTTTAATTTATTGGCCTAAATTATTGTGAATCGGGCTTAAATTCGAGTGTGAATTCGAGCTCAAAGTGGCACATTCCGATCTCGGAAAAATAACTTCTAATGCGCGTACATAAGTACACGCACCGAATTTTTTAATTTTGTATTTAAAAATTGAATTATTCTATATATGAAGCCTACCCGAGTCGAAATTTAGAGCCTACATAGATCCCCGAGTCGATGTTTAGAGCCTACATAGATTCCCCTAGTCCGCAAAAAACCCGATTTATAGCAGTGTAACCCGACTAGGTCCGACAGTAGGCCCCTAGCTCCTACTATTCCCCAAGAGATGTGGTTTTGAACCTCTGTCCGATAGCTGCAAATACCGAAATCAGCTGAGCAGCGTTGCCAGTTGTTTTCAATATTGTAATTTGTTTGTTGATCACAAGTTAGCTGTTATATTACAATTGAATAGGTTTATATTTTTTCATATCATTTATACACATAAAGTACGCGTAAACTAAATACTTTTTATGTAAGTTATGGTTTTAAGCGTTGACATTGGTTATTACACTATTACGTTTATTAATTAACATCCAAATTAATTATATGTATATTTAAATAAAAAACTGTTAATACTAATAACTAAAATGTTTTTAAAATCTTGTCTATTAAATTTATGAGAATGGCATTAAATGGGTTCGACTATATGAAAAAGACGTGGCAACACTCCCTATTTACATGTGTTCTTTTACATTGATGACTGTCCACCACTCAAGTAAATCTTATGGTCGGGCAACCTAACCTAAAAAGTGCGCTCTTATTATTAATCTTTACCGATTTGTCTTTAATTCCGAAGAAACAGCAACAGCTTACCAAAAAATTACAAACTCAGAAAGTAAAACCCATCCTACAAAATCTCAGAGTAATCCAGGTATTTTATAATTTTGAATATTGTTTTATCAAAGTTACTAGGTAATTCTGTACTATCAATGTATTTGTATATTATAATACAAAATAAATATATATATATACATACAATATTAGTTTAATTATTATACATATATACTAATAATAATATTTATGATTATTATTCTTCTTTTTTTTTAATGTAATTGTTATTTTTAAATTGTTATTTTAAACTTTAGCTACGTATTTTAAATAAAAGTATTCTAAACATTTTAAATGCGAATTAAATCCATATTATTATTATTATAAAATAGGGTACAGAGGTCTAAAATCGGACCTAATTTAAATTTCCATCAGATCCGACTTTGAACCCCAAAGTGGTACAAATGGAAATTTGTACCAAAGTCGGACCTAATTTAACATAGGAATAAACTCTACTTTGATTCTCCGAGTCCGGAACGAGTCCGACTTTAGGAGGCTCAATGTCGGCGCTAAATTTCAACTCGGGTAATTATATCTTGTTTAAGACAAGATTTAGGTTTTAGAAATAAATCACTATGAAATTATTAACCCTCCGCATACTAGGTGACTAAATGTCAATTGTATTAATGGTTTAAGGATTTGGTTTTAAATAATACTGAAAATAAAATGCAATTAAATCCACAAAATTGTACTTTATTACAGTTAAATATTTTAATATCGCATAATGAATAGGTTTAAGTAATAAACATTTATTTATGCATTAAAATAAACTTTTATTAATAAAAATACAAAAACTTAACTATTTCTTCAAGTTATAAACTATTGAGTCTTTTCTTGAGTACTAAATTCTAAAGACACGTGTCAATTACGATACCGAATATTATGAAAAACTACCAAGAATTATATTTTGGCCTCCTTATTGAAATACAAATTAATTTCACGCCAATTTCTTAAAGATTCGCAATAATTTAGACCAATCAATTACACGAAAAATTTATTGAATAATTTTAATCGTTCCCTCTCACTTGCATTGACAAGATTATCGTATCTTCTCGCTCCCTTCCACTCATTGCTATGGTAAATACATTTTTTGAATATAAATTCGATATTTACTAAATTTAATTAAAACTTTTGATTTGAAAGAACGCACGTTAAATTATACGAATATAATAAACACGAGGATGTGCGCATTCGAGCGAAAAGTGGCACATTTCCGAGCGAGGGAGGCAAATGAAGCGCGACGCGGAGCGGCGCGCTTCATTTTCCCGAGATCGGAATGTGCCACTTTGAGCTCGAATGTGCACACTCGGTTTTAAGCTCGATTACCAAAGTTGCCGTTTTAACAAAAAAAAAAAATGTTCACGTTAGTTATACCCTGCCTAGTACACGGAAGGTTAAGAAAAAAACAATAAATAAATTTTAAACACATAATAGGTAGATAACTAAAAATCCAGTACGTTTTCAAATTGAATAATGATATTGTCCCCCTAAACCTTTAAATTGCCCCCCATGTGCGGCGTGGGACCCACGTTGGGAAACACTGGTCTAAATTATAAAAAATAAATTTTTTACGCAATGCCCGCGGCAAAAGTTTGATTTTCAAAGGCCATGCGGCGATAGTAAAGTAGCAATTTCCCCATTATAGATCCGTCGTTCATTTCTGCATGTGTGCAGAAAGTACATATTTTCATTATTCTCCCTTCCACGTTTTCCCCTTATGTCTTGTAAAACACTATAGTTCGTTTTAGTATTTGCTGCCAGTTTACTTATACCGGGTGTCCCACAAATAAGCAATGAACCTTAACCCACTTATAAATAACTCTAAACTGAAAAAAAAAACTACTTCAAGTGAAGTGACGTTATGTATCATATTTTTGAGTTATGATATCGTAGACTTCAATTTGAAAATGTGTAATAAATACCTTACTGTTCAGAATATTTCAAAAAATTTTGTTCAAGTCTGTTATAACGATG
This sequence comes from Sinopyrophorus schimmeli, assembly GCA_036325965.1. Lineage (NCBI taxonomy): Eukaryota > Metazoa > Arthropoda > Insecta > Coleoptera > Elateridae > Sinopyrophorus > Sinopyrophorus schimmeli. The sequence continues at coordinate 118,346 of JARFIZ010000051.1, read as the reverse complement.
CCATTAAAGCCATATCTAAAATTTTTTTTTTAATCAAAAAAACCGTATCAAATATGCCAATTAGAAATGAAGCACATGCTAAATGACCTCACCCTCCTTTAATAGCACATGGAAACGACGCTGTGTTGTCATTTCCCGGAAAATTCAAACAAATGTTTTTAGATTTGGGACATATTGTATGTAAAATTTTATCGTTTGGATTTGTGTCAGGCATCAACCGATTAAGTTCCAGCATCTATTTGTGGAACACCCTGTATAATTACATCATTCGAATAAAAAATACTAATCAGCAAGATAAATTAAAAAAATTATCATATAAATTTATTCCTAAATGCCCAGTCGTTGACATAGATTTTTTTTAAAAAGTGACTGCATAGTACGGGTCTCTAAAATTAACATGGACCCAGAAGGAATCGCACCTCTCCCCCGACAACAATATATAAAAGGATATACCAAACTACCACCAAATCATTTATATTGTTGCGATGTGTTGCCCTCTTTTAATTTAAAATTGGTGTTGAATTGTACATCTTTGATGCCGAAATGCTGACCAAGATCATCAGCACTGATAAAGTATAAGAGTCCGATACCGTTAAAAAAAATAGTTATAAGAAGTACCTTTGAGATGTAGTAGTAAGTAGTTTTGTCAATGATTTTTAAGTAGTTCAATGTAGTTTAAGACGTAGTATTTATGTACGCGCGTTAGAAGTTATACTATTTTATCGTTACTAAATTTAATACAGGGTGACTCATTGGTAAGTGTAGAAGAGACCGGGTATAGTTGTCTCACGGGTAAGTTGTCACAAAAACCATAACAGCAAACCTAATGAAATAATAAATTTGTTTACCCGTGTCAAAGAAGCCCGAGCACAATACCTCCTTGCGTACTTCACTTCAGTTCGCTCTGAAATACCGTAAAAGAAATATATGCGTTCGTTGTTTTGTACAGTGAAAGTAATTTTTTGTGAATCTGTATTGAGTCTCGTAAGTATATTTAAATTTTGCATAGTGATATACTTTTTCGTGTATTTATGATATTTAAGATATGCTTCATGATATTATTAATATGGTTTCTTAAAGGACCATCGATCTAAATTTATTTCAGGAGTTAATTGTCTAAAACTGTTTTGGGGAAAGTTGTCTCAAGTTAACGGGGGCTAGTTGTCACATGTGCAAAGCAACATCATAAATATGTGCGGCCTTTTTTATTGGTTTCTAGGGGTTTTACTACATAAACGATTGGCTGTAATTATATTTGTGTCATTTTTGTTAACATAACCTAAGTTCGTTAGATAGAAGTTGCTATTCGCTCACAGAAAATATTTTTTAATTTTTTTAATTATGAATAAGATATTTTTCGTTCTTTTCTTACAAACAAATTTTAGCTTTAATAAAAATAAGCATTTGTTTTGTCGTTTTGTATTTTACCTTTTATTAATATGTGACTACTTACCACGGACACGGGGTTAAAAGTCACACTTCTCTTTTTTCATAAAAATTATAATTATAATGCGAGAAAAGTTCGACGCTTAATCCGCCCGCCCAAAAATTTCAACTTCCTCTTAAGAAAGGTCGAACGAAAGCCTTCGCCGCGCGAATAACGAATTTTAAAAACGCTTCAATCGCGAAGCGACGAGGGCCATCCAACACCGAGCAATTTTCGTTCGTAAATCGTATCAAATTTGCATAAATACACAATTTCGCAACGCAAAAAACGTAAGCGTCGTAATTCATTTCGGGGGCAATTACGAAACTTCCGAAATTTTCGTCGGGCGCCCCAAAAATCGGCGGTCTCGCCGACGCACCAGCGGTACCGCCGCATGGCTCTTCGTTCCGAGGCACCGGAAACGCGCGCTAATTTACTGGCATTGTTAGGTCGATACGGCAAGGTCAATTGCGAAGATATTTTTAATCTTTTATCGATCTTTTAGCGGCATCGAAGGGGGCGCTAATGATAATTGGAATCGGAATTAGATGCGCAAGGTAAATAAAGATGTTTAATAATAAAGTTTAATGGTCGCGTTGCTTCGGTATCAAAGCTGGCAAACCGTAATGCTTGCACAGTATGGAGGTCAGGTCCTCCTCTGTCATGTATCTTCATTCAGCATCCGCAAATTGCAGTCTTTGTGATTCGAGTCGGGATCAAACCCCATGAATAGTCACAAAAGTGAAGCACTATTTTTAGCTCTAAAGTCCTCATTAATATTTAAACGATTCGCCGTTCTACGTGGCACTCTTTTGCATCCATATGCGACTTCGGACGTTTTCCGTTCGCGGCGAAATACGGCCGCGGCCATAAACAATCAGAGATAATTTTTAGAGTGCATCGAAATTGGATTTTGGCGGCAAGAGTGACCTTTAATTCGGATCCGATATGAGGGGCGGGTGGGAAAAGCCGTCGCTGGTCTACCGCAATGCATTGCCGGAAGCTCATCAAAATTCATTCGCCCTTTAATTGTTAAAAAGCAAACGAAAGCCGAACCGAACAATCTGAATTTCAATCGCGAACGCGCGCCACGTTTTTCGCCTCTTTTTTTTTTTAAGGGGGCATTGGAAGTCTCGCGTAATTTTTGAAAGGCGACTATTTAAAGGCGCGCGGGTTCGAGGAGGCTCATTTGAAATTTAAATCGCGAGCTTATAAGAGGGATAACTTGTTGAATTGAAAAAAAAAGAAGTGTAATAGAAGTACAGTGAAACCTCGATGATGTGAACCCTTGCAAATTCGTACTTCTCGTCGATACGAACAGTTTTTCCTAGACATTTCGATTTTGTAAAGGATTATGTGCTAAAAGATCCCCCGTGGATATGTAGGGCAAGCTGTTGTACCTAGGCCCTTTTGTATTTGTATTTGTATTTACCATAGCAATGAGTGGAAGAGAGCGAAAAGATACGACAGTCTCATCGGTACGAGTGAGAGAAAACGATTAAAATTATTCAACTGATTTTTCGTCTAATTTATTGGCCTAAATTATTGTGAATCGTGCTTAAAATCGTGTGTGCACATTCGAGCTCAAAGTGGCACATTCCGATCTGGGGAAAATAAAGCGCCCGCCCGCGTCGCGCTTCATTTCCCTTCCCTCGCTCGGAAATGTGCCACTTTTCGCCTCGAATGCGCACCCCCCGTATTTATTCAATTTGTTGACTTTAAATTTTTTTAGATTTAAAAAGAAAATGACAATGTATCCAAATAAAACGCCCTTTTTTGCGAAAACTGCACATTTTCTTTTGTTTTTTAAAATAACATTTGTCTAAGTTGGTCCAAGATTTTTTTTTTTAGTAGTCTACAAGCAAAGTGAATAAAAAAACGAAAAGTGCAGTTTAAAAATGTACTTTTTCCTCTTTGGGAAATTTTAAAACAGATTTTTATTTTTGTCATACATAGTGTTTTTTTTTGGCACTTAACAATTTCCATTCTTGTTTTTGTCTGCAAGTGAGAGAAAGCGATATAAAATTGTTCAACTAATTTTTTCGTCTAATTTATTAGCCTAAATTGACTAAATTTGTTTTATATTAATTAGGAAAACTTGTCCCTTTGGGCCCCTTTTTTTTTCACTTTCTATTTTTTTTAAATTGTAGGGTAAACAGTACAGTGATTTGCCCTTTTAGAAACTCAACAATTACAATACTAAATTTCATACTTATATAAAATAAATTTATGTTTTTTTTATTGTGCTAGTAGGTGTAAAAACTGTATTTTTCAATATAAATAAAAATTTGAAAAAAAAATTTAACGTTTTATATAAAATGTTGTACCTAGGCCCTTTTGTATTTGTATTTGTATTTACCATAGCAATGAGTGGAAGAGAGCGAAAAGATACGACAGTCTCATCGGTACGAGTGAGAGAAAACGATTAAAATTATTCAACTGATTTTTCGTCTAATTTATTGGCCTAAATTATTGTGAATCGTGCTTAAAATCGTGTGTGCACATTCGAGCTCAAAGTGGCACATTCCGATCTCGGGAAAATGAAGCGCGCCGCTCCGCGTCGCGCTTCATTTGCTTCCCTCGCTCGGAAATGTGCCACTTTTCGCTCGAATGCGCACACCCCCGTATTTATTCAATTTGTTGACATTAATTTTTTAGATTTAAAAAGAAAATGACAATGTATCCAAATAAAACGACCTTTTTGCGAAAACTGCACATTTTCTTTTGATTTTTAAAATAACATTTGTCTAAGTTGGTAAGATTTGTTTTTTTAGTAGTCTACAAGCAAAGTGAATAGAAAAACGAAAAGTGCAGTTTAAAAATGTACTTTTTTCCTCTTTCGAAATTTTAAAACAGATTTTTTATTTTTTGTCATACATAGTGTTGTTTTTTGGCACTTAACAATTTCCATTCTTGTTTTTGTCTGCAAGTGAGAGAAAGCGATATAAAATTGTTCAACTAATTTTTCGTCTAATTTATTAGCCTAAATTGACTAAATTTGTCTATATTAATTAGGAAAACTTGTACCTTGGCCCTTTTTTTTCACTTTCTATTTTTTTTAAATTGTAGGGGTAAACAGTACAGTGATTTGCCCTTTTAGAAACTCAACAATTACAATACTAAATTTCATACTTATATAAAATAAATTTATGATTTTTTATTGTGCTAGTAGGTGTAAAAAACTGTATTTTTCAATATAAATAAAAATTTGAATAAAAAATTTAACGTTTTATATAAAATAAAAATAAAAATATTTTGGTTTATTAAAAAACATAGTTATTGGCCATATAAATATAGTAATTGGCCAGTGAATTTACAGTGATTGGCCATCATTTTCTAATTAAGATAAAATATAGTAAATTAGCAAAAAACGAACCTTTTATTAGAAAAAAATTATTTTGTTTCCTACGTACCAAACAAAAATAATTACCTATAATATTGTATACTTATTTAATAAAATCAATAAGATATTTAAGTAAAAAGAATATAAAAATTTCAATTGATCTCATACATTAACAAAGTACATTCGCCAGCTGCTGCTAACTTTACGTTAATGTCTGTCAATGTGGCACTTAAAATATCAAAACTTATGGGCCACGAAGGCCCGCAAATATTAAAAAATATATAGTTGTCGTAGGTACAACGGGACCAAGGTACAACAGGTTCCCCTATACGCAAATAGATCTCACAATTTCAGGTAGCATAATTTTATAAAGTTGGTCAGTAAAATATTGGTGCGTTTGGTCTTCTTCCGACAACCTTTTGTTACTTCGTGTTTTAAATAGACCTTGGGATTATAAGGGATAAGCTGCTTAAGATCTGTCACTCATATCCAAACGCCTTCAATTTTAAGAGAATTTCGTTCAAAATTCACATACTTTAGTTGCTTATAACTTATTAATAAATATAGTTATCAAAGAACGAGAGCCAGTTTGACCTGAAAACTGCCTATTTTTCGGAAAAATTTGTGACCCCGCTCATTTTGTTAAGAAGACCATGCTGATCATTTCTGTCAAAAAAAAAGTTAAAAATAGTATTGGAAACATGAAATTTTTCGACTTCGAAAATTGAGCTGCGTCTAAACGCTTGGAAAGATTTTAAGTGACTTTTTATGCAAATAAATATAAGTATAATAAATTTTTTTAATCCTTATCATATTTTTTCAAAAATTATTTTATTATTTGTTTTGGTTTCGTTTATAATACATATTTATTAGGGTTAAGAGTCCAAAAGTTAGGTTATTAGGCTGATTTTCAAACACGTTTTTAACAATGTTCCCATTATCGAATAAGAAAAATTCTTCACTACTCCACTTGATTTTTGATGCTCTTTCATAAAAACTTAGTCATAAATTTTTCAATTATTAGGGGCAATTTTCAAGTCAAACCGGCTTTCGTTCTTTCGAAAACGTCCACAAAATTTCACAAGTTTTCTGCATGATTTGGTAAAAAGTTTAAATTTATATCTTTATTTTTGGCGAAATAGAATGTAAAGACGTTTTACACTGTTTTGCAGTTATTAATTTTTTTTCTGCCAAATTTTCATATTAAAAACCAAAGGCAATCACGGATTGATACAGATCGTCTCTATATATGAAAAAGTTTCTATCTTCAAAAATACGGCCGTGGGAGCCATATTAAATTTGTCTATATTAATTAGGAAAACTTGTACCTTGGCCCTTTTTTTTCACTTTCTATTTTTTTTAAATTGTAGGGGTAAACAGTACAGTGATTTGCCCTTTTAGAAACTCAACAATTACAATACTAAATTTCATACTTATATAAAATAAATTTATGATTTTTTATTGTGCTAGTAGGTGTAAAAAACTGTATTTTTCAATATAAATAAAAATTTGAATAAAAAATTTAACGTTTTATATAAAATAAAAATAAAAATATTTTGGTTTATTAAAAAACATAGTTATTGGCCATATAAATATAGTAATTGGCCAGTGAATTTACAGTGATTGGCCATCATTTTCTAATTAAGATAAAATATAGTAAATTAGCAAAAAAACGAACCTTTTATTAGAAAAAAAATTATTTTGTTTCCTACGTACCAAACAAAAAATAATTACCTATAATATTGTATACTTATTTAAAAAAAAATTTAATATGAATTTAATAATTAACTTTATGATTTACAAAGTCATATCGTCTTTTAATTTTTTTTTCTTTAATTATTCTTGTTTATATTATCTTGCTCGTCAATTTTCTTTTGTTTATTTTGATATACTTCGTGGCATTTTTTTCTGTTGCTTTTGTAGTTTTATCAACTGTTTCTGTTTTTAATTCTTCCGTCAACTTCTTCTTTTCTAAAATTTGTTGTTTCTTAGCATCCTTTCTTTTCTGTTCTTTTTTCATTTGGTTTAATTTCTTTTCGTCGTCTAATTTAAATTTTAGGGAAGAAACTGCATATGATTTCCTTTCAGTATACCTTTTTCCTTTACGTTTAGGTGTTAATGGTTGTGGTAGAACGTCTTTCAGGGTTTTAGAGGAGTTTCTATGATGAGTCAGAGATAAATCAAGCACTTCGTTATATTGAACGTCATCAGCTATGATAATATTATTATGTATTATTATTAATATCATCTAAACTATTTGTAGTATCACAGTGAAATCTATTTTCTACTATACTATCTTCTAAATTTAAAATATCATCGTTTTTGGATGTAACGATGAAATTATCGTTGGATTCCAGTGTATCAACAGTATTATCTTCAATCTCGCTTATTACTTCGTTAATACCAGACTTATTTAAATTTTTAATTGCGTTATGTTCAGATTCACTTACTTCTATAATTATATTATAATCTTTAATTCATCAATAATATCACTATCAATTTCATCTATTATAATACCATTATTCAACTCTATATCGTTTAAAATAACACATTTAGCTTCACTTATAGCCATAATATTATTATTTTTGTCTTAAAAATTCAGTCATTTTCAAATTTTGTGGGCTATTGCGTAAGATTGCGTGATGCTGGTGGGTTCTAAAAAATTTTAGCTAATAGATCTGAAAACTAAAATCTTGAAGTTTTAAAAAAATTTTTTTTATTTTAGATACTACCTTTTTTCACTGAAATACAGCTTATCAAAATCCCTAAAAATTTAAGAAATTTTCTTCACCTTTTAATTGTTTCCTTTAGTGTATTTAAATTAAATATTAATATTTACTATGATTTTTTATAAAAATTTCATAAATTTTTCAATTATTAGGGCAATTTTAAAGTCAAACCGGCTTTCGTTTTTTAAAACGTCCACAAAATTTCACAAGTTTTCTGCATGATTTGGTAAAAGTTTAAATTTATATTTTATTTTTGGCGAAATAGAATGTAAAGACGTTTTACACTGTTTTGCAGTTTTTAAATTTTTTTTCCCCAAATTTTCATATTAAAAACCAAAGGCAATCACGGATTGATACAGATCGTCTCTATATATGAAAAAGTTTCTATCTTCAAAAATACGAGGGGGGAGCCATATTAAATTTATATTTAAAGTATATAGCAAGAAATTTGGTAGACTGGACCCTTAAGGGAATTTCGTTCAAAATTCACATACTTTAATTGCTTATAACTTATTAATAAATAGAGTTATCAAAATTTCGAAAACTTCCACCGAATTTCACAAGTTTTCTGCTTCATTTGGTAAAAAGTTGAAATTTATATCTTCATTTTTGAAGAAATAGGATGTAAAGGCGTTTTACACTGTTTTTGCAGTTACTAATTTTTTTCTGCCAAATTTGCATATTAAAAGAAAAATCAAAGGCAATCACGGATTGATCCAGATGGTCTCTATATGTATATGAATAAAATTTTCAAGTTTCTATCTTCAAAAATACAGTCGTGGAAGCCATATTAAGTTTACATTTAAAGTACAGTCGTACCTCGATAAGTCGAAGTTGAAGAGAAACTAAAAATAATTCGAGTTACCAAAAATTCGGCTTATCGAGGTTTAACTTACGAAGGTTTAACTGTATATAGCAAGAAATTTGGTGGACTGGACCTTTAAGGAAATTTCTTTCAAAATTTACATGTTTTAATTGCTCATAACTTATTAATAAATATAGTTATCAAAATTTCGAAAATGTCCACAGAATATCACAAGTTTTCTGCTTCATTTGGTAAAAAGTTGAATATTATATCTTTATCTGTTCGCCCCCTTCCAGTCATTGCTATAGTAAATATATTTTTCCCGAGATCGGAATGTGCCACTATGAGCTCGAATGTGCACACTCGAATTTAAGCGTGATTCGCAAAAGGAAGATATGAATTTGAAGACATTGCTCTATTGGATTGAGTTTGGTATCAATAGAAAGATCTTAACGAGGAAATTATGAGTATGAAAATGATTTTGTGGGAAAATGTATAGTTTTCTAGTTATCAAAGTTTTTAGATAACCTAACCTAACCTTGATTTTCCTTATTTGGTGCTAATTATCGATTATTATGATATATTTAATTTTTTTTCTTTAATTATTCTTGTTTATATTATCTTGCTCGTCAATTTTCTTTTGTTTATTTTGATATACTTCGTGGCATTTTTTTCTGTTGCTTTTGTAGTTTTATCAACTGTTTCTGTTTTTAATTCTTCCGTCAACTTCTTCTTTTCTAAAATTTGTTGTTTCTTAGCATCCTTTCTTTTCTGTTCTTTTTTCATTTGGTTTAATTTCTTTTCGTCGTCTAATTTAAATTTTAGGGAAGAAACTGCATATGATTTCCTTTCAGTATACCTTTTTCCTTTACGTTTAGGTGTTAATGGTTGTGGTAGAACGTCTTTCAGGGTTTTAGAGGAGTTTCTATGATGAGTCAGAGATAAATCAAGCACTTCGTTATATTGAACGTCATCAGCTATGATAATATTATTATTAGTATTATTATTAATATCATCTAAACTATTTGTAGTATCACAGTGAAATCTATTTTCTACTATACTATCTTCTAAATTTAAAATATCATCGTTTTTGGATGTAACGATGAAATTATCGTTGGATTCCAGTGTATCAACAGTATTATCTTCAATCTCGCTTATTACTTCGTTAATACCAGACTTATTTAAATTTTTAATTGCGTTATGTTCAGATTCACTTACTTCTATAATTATATTATCAATCTTTAATTCATCAATAATATCACTATCAATTTCATCTATTATAATACCATTATTCAACTCTATATCGTTTAAAATAACACATTTAGCTTCACTTATAGCCATAATATTATTATTTTGTCTTAAAAATTCAGTCATTTTCAAATTTTGTGCGTGCTATTGCGTAAGATTGCGTGATGCTGGTGGGTTCTAAAAAATTTTAGCTAATAGATCTGAAAACTAAAATCTTGAAGCTTTAAAAAAAAAATTTTTTATTTTAGATACTACCATTTTTCACTGAAATACAGCTTATCAAAAATCCCTAAAAAATTTAAGAAATTTTCTTCACCTTTTAATTGTTTCCTTTAGTGTATTTAAATTAAATATTAAATATTTTACTAATGATATAAATATAAATTCATATTTTAACCAAACAGTTTTGCTACCTTTTTGTGTTCTTATCTGTTACTTAAAATATACTGCCAATAACTGTTACATAGTCGTTCTAACCATAGAGTAGTAATTGGCCGCACGGCCAATCACTGTCGATACCATTTTTCGCGCGATATTTATTGGCCTTTAATTTTTTTTTGTAACCTGTGCTTTATTTTAGTTTAAATAATTTTTTTTCAAAGAATTTGGACCTTTATTGATTTATAATTTTTAAAAATTTGTACCAAAAAATTTTTCTAAGCATAAAAAAATCTAAGAATAGTAAGGTCACCGCTTGTAGATTTTTGTATAAAATGAAGTAAATTTGTAAGACTCTCGGCCTGGTCATTTTAATGATTGAATATACTTACAAAACAGGAAATTATAAAAAAATTACTAGTTATATCCAGTACAGAGAGGAATAAAGAATTTTCTGGTATTGATGGAAAATTATCTGAATAAAATATAGATTTATAATTATATAATTTTTTAAATATGGCCAATCATTGTCGCCTGGCCAACAACTGTACTCTTTACCCCTATATGTAACAATTTGTTGATAAAATGATTTGCATCGTAGTGGAGCACTAATAAGGCATTCATCATGAAATATTTGAAAACGTTACCAACCATTTACTCAAATTACTATAAGATTTAAAAATTTGTGGATCTATGGCCTAGGTACAACAAAGGTGATGTACCTTGGCTCTATTTGCACTAAGCAAAATAAAACCCATTGTTCTATGAAAACTATATATTTATTTTTAAATTATAAGAACTACTAATGTTCTTCTTTGAGATGACACTAAAATTGTTTGAAAAATTAACAAAACTTTTTTCGTATACTAAAATTTCGCATACTTAATGGAGAAAAATTAAAAAAATATGAATTTATAACAAAGGTATGTCTAAATTTTTATTTATTGCACGTTGAGCTTAGGGCCAAGGTACAATTTATTGACAGTGACCGAGGTACAACACACCGACCCTTGATGTTTAAACTCAAAAATAAAATTAAATATTATGCTGTGCCAAAATCGGACCACTACTATGCAAACATTAATAAATAATCTCACTCGCACCGACGAAATTGTCGTATCTTTTCGCTCTCTTCCACTCATTGCTATGGTAAATACATTTTTCGAACATAAAATCAATATTTGCTAAACTAAATTTAATTTTTTGATTTGAAAAAGATGAAGATAAAGTAGACAAGTTTAATAAGTACAAAGATGTGCGCATTCGAGCGAAAAGTGGCACATTTCCGAGCGAGGGAGGCAAATGAAGCGCGACGCGGAGCGGCGCGCTTCATTTTCCCGAGATCGGAATGTGCCACTTTGAGCTCGAATGTGCACACTCAATTTTAAGCGCGATTCACAATAATTAACTTACTTTCCATATAACACTACTTTAATTTGATAACAATATGATTCTGATAAATAATAACTGCAATTAGTATTTGTAATTACATTTGCATTTTCTATCTTCGTCTTTCTCTCAAAGACGACCACCCCTACAAAAGCCCAATTCGAGCAAGCACCGCCACCGGTCGCGCTAAAGCGCTTTCACTGTACCGCAACCCATAATTTTTGTCGCAATCCGTGCACGCGTTATCAGTCCTCCCCCTCGGCCCTAATCAAGTGCAAAACAATATAATTCATAAACAGTTTCATCCCCCGAACAAAACCCTTAAATAATTAGACGTGCGCCTGCGCCTCGGCCGTTTCAAACTGAAAAGCCGCCTCCGTAAGTTCGCAGGCTCATTCGGCGTCGGTTTTTCGGCAAATGCTGTTGAAAATTCGCACATCCGAAGAAGTGCTAGATTTTTCTATTTCCTCGGACGGCACCACCGCTCGCCTGCCGCTCCAACTTAGCCGAACCGGCGCTCGCTTTTTTTTCTTTTTTTCTTTTGTGTTGGGATTTTTTCCGCGCCCTCCGCGCCCCGCGAAACCGAACAACCTGTTACTTTCTTTAATTTATGTTCGGATCGGAGGTGCGCTTTTCGGAACGTGAAAGTCGCGTCGGTCGGCCCGATCGCCGTTCGAATTTGATTTTCGTTTGGACGTCCACGATTGGAGGTACGTGATCGAACTACCCCCCCGAAAGGTATGTTGGCGAAAATTCTATTTTAAATAATCAGGAAAAAATTCGTTAGCGAGAATCGAATTCGACGTCAATCAGGGCGCGATTTTTTCTGGCGGGATTCGATTTGCGCGTTTTTTTTTTTTGAAATTAGACTTTTGTCGAGCGTCGCCGTTCGAATTGAATTAGCGACAGGGTGCGACGTTAGGAGGCACAAATACGCGGCTTAGATCACTGTTAGGCATAACAAATTCGATTATCTCATAACTTCAATTAAATTAAATTGCGCGATATTGGTACACGTTAAATTTGCTTTTGGTTCCGTGTAAATATGAAGCTCCGCCGTGAAATTGCAATTGCCAATTATTCAATCGATGACAACGAAACTGTTATTAGTTTAAAATTAACTGCACGTTAAACTATGGCCGTTTTGGCCCCCGCCCGGTTGCCGCAAACGAACCGAAAAAAAAAAAATGCAACAATGTCGCCCGCGAAATGCCGAATATTTATTGCCGTTAAATTTGAACGACGTTTTGACGTTATTAAACTTTTCCTAAGTCTTCTTACGTTTAGATTTTCAGTCGGATTTTCTTCGTTTGCGGTCTTGTGCGATTTTTTGCCCTTGTTAATTTATAATAAAAGCTTCGAGCTTTGTAGGTCGGCATTAAATATAAAGCTTTTAGAGGTATTTGCTTTGTACTTTGAAAGTTTCGATTTGGAAGTAACAGAAATCTGTTTCCACTTAAGTCGATGGTAAACTTGAGGATTTATTTAAAAAAAAAGCTGTACGTGTACTTGTGTAGGTGCGTTCGAAGTTGTACTTCTTTCTGTTGCGTATTTTGCGTTGGTATATAGCTGGGCCAGCGACTTCCAAACTGTGGGGGAGGGGGTCCCTGGGGAGTCGCGGACTAGTGCAAAAAGCCCAAATGTGTAATTACAGTCGAACCTCGATAAGTCGAAGTCGAAGGGACACCAAAATTAATTCGAATTATCAATAATTCGAGTTATTAAAAAAAGCTTAAAAATTAAGTATATATTTGTGTATATATATATATATATCTTTTATGTGAAATGGTATTTTATATAACGTAATTAGAACTGTAAGTGGTTTAAAGCATACTTTAAAAATCCCGCTTTAAATAAGTCACTGTGATTGGCTCATTTTTGATACACCATTATGGCCGTTAGCTAATTGACCAATCAGAAAGGTTAATCACTTCGTAACCATAGTTATATTAGAATAGTTTCAATTCTACCTTTTTGAAATAGGCATTTTGTCGAGAAACACTTTCCAACTTGAGTTATCAAAGAATTCGAGTTGTCGAGTTATTAAAGTTTAACTGTACATAAAATTTATTAAAGTGGTTAAGCTGAAAATTTTCATATTACTTACAACAATTGTTAAATGATAAAGAAAGGTGCGTGTACCTATGCACGACCGTGAGAAGTTATACTTCTTGGCATAACTAAATTAAATGTAATCGTAAATGTAAATAAATACCAGGATGTGCACATTCGAGCGAAAAGTGGCACATTTCCGAGATCGGAATGTGCCACTTTGAGCTCGAATGTGCACACTCGGTTTTAAGCACAATTCACAATAATTTAAGCGAATAATTTAGACAAAAACGCAGTTGAATAATTTTAATCGTTTTCTCTCACTCGCACCGACGAAATTGTCGTATCTTTTCGCTCTCTTCCACTCATTGCTATGGTAAATACATTTTTCGAACATAAAATCAATATTTGCTAAACTAAATTTAATTTTTTGATTTGAAAAAGATGAAGATAAAGTAGACAAGTTTAATAAGTACAAAGATGTGCGCATTCGAGCGAAAAGTGGCACATTTGCCTCCCTCGCTCGGAAATATGCCACTTTTCGCTCGAATGTGCACACTCGATTTTAAGCTCGATTACCAAACGTCCCCTTTTAACAAAAATAAAATTGTTTACGTTAGTTATCCCCACCTAGTACACGGAGGGTTAAACAATGAGAGAGACACTATAAACATGTCTGAAAATAACGATTGCGGGTTGCGATATGAAATTCGAAACAGACAAGCGGAGAAACGAACGGGTAACTACAAAACCTCATAGAAATCGGTTGAATGCGAATCTGCCGGAGCAACCATCCCCCTTTCGAAAATTAATGCGAAATAAAAGGTGAGAAAAAGAAATAAAAGCTTTTCGCGTTTCATTTCCGAACTTTAATCGCATCGAAACATAAAAAGGTGTTGTACACACAGAAACGCTGGAACGAACGGTTTTCTTCGGAAAATCGCGTTTTCCGCTCGGAGGAGCGGAAGGCCGCAGCTTCTTGCATCGGAAATGAGTGATTAGAGAGCACTCGAACAATCAATTCTAAATATGTTTATTTCGAACGAAATACATTTTTCGGCGCCGATTACATTTTTATGTGTCCGTTAAGTGAAAATCGATGCCATTCAAATATTCATCCCTCAGACTTGACACCGCATTTTAGGGCCGAGTAACGCTCTTTTAATGCCCCCAAGAGCCCTCGTTTTATTTTCGATGTTCTCGTGTAAAATTTTTTAAGACCGCGTCGCACCAATTAATCCGCAATTGCTACTTCGAGTCGAAAAATAACTTTCCAGTTGTGGCTTTGACTTTATCGATGCCTCGAATCGCATTTCTTAATTTAACACGAACAATTGAAAATCGGACAAATTTTTTACAAAGAAAAGTAATTTCGTTTTAAACAAAACGGTCGTATCTCTTACGACAACGATAATATGTGCACTTCGGCTCGCGAAAGTTCGGTTCCGTGAAATACTTTTTTTGTAGCACAAGGTGCGAAAGTTTGCTTTTCGAGCGCAGCGCCGCGGTTGGAAAGTGGTCGATTTCCCCATGTCAAAATGCAGTGTAGATCCGTCGTTCCTTTCTACGCGCGTGTGGACATAACCTTAATATTGTAACAAACATAGATTAACTTAATCGAAAGCGAGATTAATGTGAGCGAATGTGTAACACACGCGCCCGAGAAATTTCTATCTACATTACCTTGAATGTTGATATGGCTAAAGATGAGAATAATCTACACTTTTCTAGAAGCTCGCTAATTGATAACGCAACACACATATAAACGTAGCCGACTCCGGTAATAGGCAATTTAAGACTGAGTTCGTTTGTTAACGAGTGCTCTCTCTATACTCGGTGAAACTGTTGGTTTCTTGAGGTTCGTTATAAGCGGGCACTACTGTATTTCCTAATTTTTGAGTGCACTTCGGCTCGCGAAAGTTCGATCCCTGAAATGTTTTTTTGTAGCACAACTGCGAAAGTTTGCTTTTCGAGCGCATCGCCGCGGTTGGAAAGTGGTCGATTTCTCCATGTCAGAATGGAGTGTAGATCCGTCGTTCCTTTCTACGCGCGTGTGCACATAACCTCAATATTGTAACAAACATAGATTAACTTAATCGAACGCGAGATTAATGTGAGTGAATGTGTAACACACGCGCCCGAGAAATTTCTATCTACATTACCTTGAATGTTGATATGGCTAAAGATGAGAATAATCTACACTTTTCTAGAAGCTCGCTAATTGATAACGCGACACACATATAAGCGTAGCCGACTCCCGTAATAGGCAGTTTAAGACTAAGTTCGTTTGTTAATGAGTGCTCTCTCTATACTCGGTGAAACTGTTGGTTTCTCGAGGTTCGTTATCAGCGGGCACTACTGTATTTCCTAATTTTTTAGTGCACTTGGGCGAGAAGTACGTTTGCAAAAATTCGTCCGCGCGGAAGCTTGATTATCGCGCCACTCGCCAACGACGGAAACATCTGAATAATATCGAAAAGCGATTATTTTAATTAATTCCCAATTTAAATTTAAATAAAGATATTAACCGAGAAGCACTATTCTGCTCGGCAAATCTTTGCGGTTTTACGGGCCGTAAAGAGCTTTCGAAATTACGCGGAGCAGTTTTATGGCGCGTTGTAACACATACACAATTTGCATAATGCATTACTCCCCCTTTAATAAAAAGGTTGATATTTGAAGATGAAATGGCTTAATTGGGAGAGGGTTTCGCGGAAAAAACATCTTCATTCTTATCGAAAATCGAAAAAGCTCATTTCTAGTAAAATCTGACCTACATCCCGCCGTGCGTCCGCGTCCGTTCTTCTAATCCCGCTTTTAATTGTTACTTTTAGAACCGTTGAGGGGAAATGCAATTATAATAATTACCTCGTCAATTGATTTTTCGAAACGAAAGGTGGCGAATGTGTCGTGCACACATGCAACGGCATCGGCATCGATTTAAAAAAATTAATAAAAGCGATCCGGCGATAAAGCTCTCTACCTTCTTAATAAGTGCATATGGAAAAATAAACATTTAAACGCTTTGCACGACATGCCTAGTTCTATCGGGTGCTGATGGAAGGCTGCATTGTGAACGTTATTTGGACAAACACTTTTTGGCGGCCTTTTCCCATTTTTATTCATGGACTATGAGAATAAACAAATTCTGCTCTTATCGCAAAATTACAAGAGTCGATACAATTACATTGGAGAATTTTCGTAGAGTTTGTCACGTATTTCATTTCGAAAAAAAGCGGTTTTCAAACCCCTTCATTAGGTAAACAATTATTGACGAGTGCTAAAAATTGATTTATTTTGTGCGTTTCTTTCGATATTTAAAATAGTTACCCTCGAACGGAGCGAAACTAATTTTATTCGCATCGGAGGTCGTAAATAATTCTTGGTAAAGTCGTAAATTAATTCGTTTTTACATATTTTTGAAGTTATACTTCTTTTGGCGCGTGCATAGTAAAATTTTAGTGGGCAACGGAAGTTGCGCGCGCACAGCAACGATCATTCGACAGTATAAAATGAAAAAGTGAATTAATAATTGTGAATCTTATATTTCTATAGGGTCTATATATCCATAGAATAATATTTATAAGATATTTACAAAAGGCATTTTTACCATGCTTATCCCCCTATATGGCCTTTTCGAAATTGCAAAAATTGTTTTTTTTCTTATTTTGTTATTGTCTACGTTTAAAAACATCAATATTCGCAAAATTTGAAGTCAATATATCAATTTATAGCACGGCTTCGATCCGGAACTAAACCGAAAACCGAAAAATTCTAAATTCTCACGAGAATTATTGACGAAAATCAATTTGGTTAAGTCACTTGCGAGATAAAAAATTTGGAACGTCGGGAAAATATTTTCCAATGCCTTTTAAATGGAAAATAAAAAATATTAAGACTAAGGGTTCAAATTTTAACAAGATCTATATTTCGGTATCCCCTACAAAATTTTGGCAAATCCTAGAAAAATAGTCGATTTTTTTCGAACACCCCAGTATATACAATATACAAATATATACACAGTAGGGTAGCCCACCAAAACAAATATTTTTTTATTTTTGGTCGTACATAAATATATGGTAATTTAACATGTTTTTAGAATGCTCACCAAAAATCGTTTCCATTAAAAAATTGTAAGAGGTCGCTCAAGATTTGAACAAATTTTCGAAATTGTTTTTTTTTTCTCGTTTTGTTATTATTGTCTACGTTTAAAATCATCAATATGCTGAAAATTTTAAGTCGATATATCAATTTATAGTAGGGCTTCGATCCGGAACCGAACCGAAAACCGAAAAATTTTGAATTCTTACGAGAATTATTAACGAACATCAATTTTAGGTTGTCACGCGCGAGATAAAAAATTCAGAACGTCGTGAAAATGTTTTCCCATCCCTTTTAAATGGAAAATAAAAGATATTGTTTTATGTTCACTGCAATTGGACACTATAAAACAACAATTGTTAAATTTGCAACGTTTCGTTTCTTTTGGTTAAAATATTTTGAGTTGTTAAGGTATTTTATAATTTATATTTATTTATAAAATACTTGTAGTTATTGTTGTTATACTTTGTTAATTTTCAGTTGCTTGATAAAGTTCCAATAAAAGAAACGAAACGTTGCAAATTTAACAATTGTTTTATTGAGTGTCCAATTCCAGTGAACATTAAGCAATATTAAAAGATATTGAACGTGAACATTATGATTAATAAAAAATATTAATATTAGGGGCTGAAATTTCAGAGTATCCCCTACAAAAATTTTGGGACAAATTTTTGTAAAATAGTCGATTTCTTTCGAACACCCCAGCATATACATTTATTTTTGTTTTTTCTTCGGATTCCTAAGGCGAAGCTCTTAAAATTAAATCGTTCGAAATTGTAGGGGTAGTTTTCTATGTTCTTAGTTAATGCTTCGAGATAATAAATCATTTCGACGTCTCGTCGAATATTGCTTTCAAACGATACCAGCGCACTTTTTACCAAAGTTAGATTTTTAAATATGCTAAATCGAATAGCTTTAGGTGCGAAATTTAAGAATTATCCAACGGCTCTCGCAAATTACCCAATTTGCATGGCAAAAGATTTTTTCCAACTAATTCGAATTAAAATTAAAAATTGCCCATATCTACATAACTAAATTAGCCGACGCCAATTTCGTTTACGATCAATCCGCAGTTCGAGAATTGTCACATTTTGGCGAAAAAGCGCGATAATTAAAAAGGAGGGTTTGTCGAGATTTATATATTAAAAAAAGCGCAATTACATTTCGCCTTCCTTCTTTTTTGCAAAGAGCTTTTTATTTTCTACAACAAAGTGTGCAGGAGCTTTTAATTTTAAATTAAAAGAACTGTGTAAGACTTTTATCCAGTTCTTAGCTTACAATTTTAATGCAAGAACAAATCTCTTGTTTAAAAAACAGTTCAATCTAGAATTTTACAAAACTACCCCCCGCCCATTTTAATTACATCTTTCTTTTTCCGTTTTTTTTTGGCTCGATTTGAGCTTCTCAAAATGTCGCGATCGCGGAAACGAGGGGCCACGTTTTCTTTTGTTTTTCTCGCGGGGCACGACTTTTTCTTTCGAGCGCCCTTTTAATCGAGGGCTTTTAGATCTGCTTAATAATTTATTTAAATCATTAGCATTCATGACGCCTTTTAGAAAGGTATGCAAATTATGTGTGGGGAGAGCGAATTAGCGGGGCTTTGATTTAAAAAAAAAATGTTAACACAGGGAAAAGGGCAATGAAATTATAAACGCCGATGGGGCGACAGCTGGGACGTTAATCCTGTATTAGATTTTGGGATAAAGCGCCACCGCCGCCCCCATGTGTGTTACAAAGTGTTAGCATCAGTAACGGAGAAGTTTAAATACCGTACTTATAATTAGACCCCTATTAGAAGTTTTTCGAACATACACTGGCGCGCATGGAAGTTCGATCACCTGTATTTTTTTACAAAGAAAGGTCAGAACAACTTAAATACTTTGATATATCTATAAATAAAAAAGCGAGCGATATTAAGGATTTCGGGAAATGCCTTGATTCGTCGGTAAAATGTTGTTTTAAATTCGTTATAAGCGATTTTTTTTCGATTGTAACAAATTAAGGTTCGTTATAAACGGGTTCGTTATTGCGATCAAAATCGACACACGTTTAATGGTACTTTAGTTCAAAACCTATGAGTTAATTCGTTATAAGCGGAAGTTCGTAATAAGGGGGTTTGTTATAAGCGGGCCCTACTGTAAAGTAAATTAATTATTGTTTATTATAGTTAAAAAAAAAAAACTATTTTTATTACTAAACAAACGAATTTTTTAACACATTCTACCTAAATAATTAGAAATTATACTATTATTATTGCATAAATAATAATCTGAAATAAATCTCTTACATTAGAGATAATAAAAAAAAATTGTTCTTACAATTAAATAAAACGCCTATTAGAATTCAATAAAAATATACTAATATGAAATAATTTGTAATTCAACTTTATCAAATTGTATAATGGGAGTTATTTATGAGTGGGGGCACTTTAGCTTGCGCCAAATGGTTGCTAATAAAATTATTTTTGAATGGATGCCCATTAGGTCTTTGTTGATAGCATGGTTTAATGAAAATTTGCCCCCGAGTTAAAAAAATTGTCTTCTTTGAGAAAAAAAATTACCATAAGATATTTAAGTAAAAAGAATATAACAAGACTTAGTTTATTTCGATTAAAAATTTGATAGAGCTAAGGATGAGGTAGAAAAATTCAATAAGTACGAAGATGTGCGCATTCGAGCGAAAAGTGGCACATTTCCGAGCGAGGGAGGCAAATGAAGCGCGACGCGGAGCGGCGCGCTTCATTTTCCCGAGATCGGAATGTGCCACTTTGAGCTCGAATGTGCGCACTCGGTTGTAAGCACAATTCACAATAATTTGAGCCAATAAATTAGACGAAAAAGCAGTTGAACAATTTTAATCGTTTTCTCTCACTCGCACTGATGAGATTGTCGTATCTTTTCGCTCTCTTCCACTCATTGCTATGGTAAATACATTTTTCGAACATAAAATCGATGTTTAGCACACTAAATTTAATTTTTTGATTTGAAAAAGGTGAAGATAAAATAGACAGATCTAATAAGTACGAAAATATATAGGAACGAGGAACGATAATTCGATTTAAGGATTTTTTAATAATTAATGGTATAAATTAAATATTAACGAGAAGCACTATTGCTGGAAATTTTGCGTTTAGGCTAAGGTTGAATTGGCGACAGTTTTATGGCTTGTACATCAATTTATATGCATTAACCTTACTAAAAGGTTAATTCGAGAGAAATGCTTAATTGAGGTTCGGAAACATTTCTTCTACGAACGAAAAGATTTCGTAAAATCTGCCTAACCGCGTCGTAGCTAACGATTTCTAATCCTTGAATTGTTTTTTAACGTGATGAATTTCGGGATAATAATTACGCGTCAATTGATTATTCAAACAAGGGATTGACATAACATATGGCAATTAAAAGATTAAAAGCATCGCTGGTAATTGCTTTTAATTGCAAGCAAAAAACGGTAAACTTTGCACCCATCCAGTCTGCGATGGAGTGACTGACAAATTGAAAACGTTTGCCGTAATTTTAAGAATGAAATGGAATAAATTTCTTAGAAAGATAAGAGTTGATATTAATGGAGAATTTTCGTATAGATTGTCACGGAAGCATGGTTATAAGAAAGGACCTTCAAGATTTTGGGCAACTTATTGGTCTAAACTGTTATATTTGGCGGACATTGAACCTTGAAACGAGTCTCCAATCGTGCGCTAATTCTCTCATTGGTCGTTGTCTAATTTCTGTGTCGTAAGTCCCCATTGTTCGTTTAGTGTTTAATTTCATTGACATTTACGTCATCCGTACGTGGACCTAATTTTCATGGCGAAACCTCGAAGGTCCGTCGAGGGCGGATTGGGTTAAATGAAGTATAAAATTGGCTTTTTAGTCTTTGGACAAATTGATTTTTCTAGGGTTTACAAGGGTCCTTTCCTGCTTTCGTCCTTATGAAATTGGAAAATTTTTTTTGCTTGGGGTTTGCTCGAGAATCCAATTAAAGTTGCAATCAAATTCATTGCCGTTTCGGTCCTACCAGCACGAATTCCTAAAAACTTTTAGTACTTCTACGACTCATTTGGAATACTGCCTAAAAATTTGGAACGTCGGAAACTTTTGCCTGCCTTTTAAATGGAAAATAAAATTTAAGTAGGTTCAATTTTAAGTTTATTTGTATCTCAAGTTTGGCAATCTAATGCGATAAATCCATTGGTAAAACCCACACGGCTTGTGAATTGATTTGCCACGTACTTCCACATTAAGATACTTACCTAGGTAGGCGACGACCAAAATTCAAACTATTTGGTGTTTGAAGTCTTGGTGTGGCGCCGTATTTAAGGTTGAACGGTTTAGCTTGTCCATTGCGTTTTTTAGAGGGCAGAGTTCGTTTGAACCATTCGTGGTTCTTGCTCCGGGTGGAATGGTCAAGTTAACTCTTGCGAAATGTGTTAAACGGTTACTTTTGGTGCCTCGAAAGGACGACCAAACGAAGGTTCACTTGAGTTGATCCAAATTAAATTTTAGATCGTGCAGAACTTTTAAATTCTTGTGATGTTTCCATTAATGGGTTAATTTTTTGATCATTCGACAGTATAAAATGAAATATAATAATTGTGAATCTTATATTTCTATAGGGTCTATATATCCATAGAATAATATTTATAAGATATTTACAAAATGGCATTTTTACCATTGCTTAATCCCCTATATGGCCTTTTCGAAATTAAGCAAAAATTGTTATTTTTCTTATTTTGTTATTGTCTACGTTTAAAAACATCAATATTCGAAAATTTGAAGTCAATATATCAATTTATAGCACGGTCTTCGATCCGGATAACTAAACCGAAAACTGAAAATTCTAAATTCTCACGAGAATTATTTGACGAAAATCTTAATTTGGTTAAGTCACTTTGCGAGATAAAAATTTGGAACGTCGGGAAAATATTTTCCAATGCCTTTTAAATGAGAAAATAAAGAATATTAAGACTAAGGGTTCAAATTTTAACAAGATCTATATTTCGGTATCCCCTACAAAATTTTGGGACACTAATCCTATTGAAATGAATAGTCTTTGATTTTTTCGTTAACACCCAGTATAATTACAATATACAAATATATACACAGTAGGGTAGCCCACACAAAACAAATATTTTTTATTTTTGGATCAGTACTAAATATATGGTAATTTAACATGAATTTTTAGAATGCCTCAACCAAAAATCGATTTCCATTAATAAATTGTAAGAGGTCATGACTTGCAAGATTTGAACAAATTTTCGAAATTCGTTTTTTCAATTCTGTTTTGTTATTATTGTCTACGTTTAAAATCATCAATATGCTGAAAATTTTAAGTCGATATATCAATTTATAGTAGGGCTTCGATCCGGAACCGAACCGAAAACCGAAAAATTTTGAATTCTTACGAGAATTATTAACGAACATCAATTTTAGGTTGTCACGCGGAGATAAAAATTCAGAAGTCGTGAAAATGTTTTCCCATCCCTTTTAAATGGAAAATAAAAGATATTGTTTTATGTTCACTGCAATTGGACACTTATAAAACAACAATTGTTAAATTTGCAACGTTTCGTTTCTTTTGAAGGTTAAAATATTTTGAAGTTGTTAAGGTATTTTATAATTTATATTTATTTATAAAATACTTGTAGTTTGTGTTATACTTTGTTAATTTTCAGTTGCTTGATAAAGTTCCAATAAAAGAAACAAACTTGCAAATTTAACAATTTTTATGTGTCAATTCAGTGAAACAAGCAATTAAACGTTTGAAGTGAACATTATGTTTAGAGTATTAAGTTCCAGTTTGGTTTTTGTTAATGTAATTTGGCATTTTGTAAAATGCGTCTCGAAACCAGCATACATTTTTTTTATTTTCTCGATTCCTAAGGAAGCTCTTAAAATTAAATCGTTCGAAATTGTACGGGTGTTTTCTCGTTTTATTAATCTTCAGATAAAATCATTTCGACTACGTGAATATTGTTCAAACGTTACACCACTTTTTCTAAAGTTAGATTTAATGTGAAAACGATAGCTTATTTCGAGTTGGATTGATCAAGTGTCCAATTCCCAGTTGTTTTCAGGAGGGTTGACGACTTTCGATCAATTGGTTGCCTACTCGGGATGGAATGGGCACCCTTCGAACGCATCGCTTCAAATCGGGGTTAAAGTCTAGCGAAAGGTCGCAATAAAAGTGACTTGCTGCACCTGGAATGGATCAGCATTGATTTCGCTACTTCAATTGTTGAGACTTTTGATAACTAAACGTATTTTAGCAGCTTTTAAGTTTTAATTGAAAGAGGTGTTTACTTATCAGCGTTGGATATCTTTTACCATAAAACTCTGTTTAAAAAAGTCGGTGTGATTGGCTGAAATCCGTTCATTTGTTACTGTGGCTTCTTTCGGAAACGGGTTTTGGTTTATGTCCGGAAACCGAAAATTTGGGCTTCAACCATGTCCAAAAATGTTTTTTGCCAGATAGAGGGAAAATTTTCGGGGTGTATGGCTTTTGGTCTCTGGGGTTAATTTTTCAAAAGAAATCGGGGGGTTCCAATTTTTTTCCCCAATTGTTGCAGGGAGCCCATAAAGGGGAAAGCACCCTAAAGATGGCTAGGGACGTTTGGCCCGGGTGTATAGGGCGATTTGCCAGGTTCTCGGTTTTTCGAAAGGGGTTTGTTTCAGGGCCATTTTCGGTTTTTTCCTTTTAGTTCCCCGAAAGGCGTTGGGGGGTGTTCTAAGCCCCCTTGGGTATGACCCCGGAAAGAAATTCACCATACCCAAGAACTGTCGCAGTTTCTTTACGGTGTCGGGCCGTGGGAATGCTTGAATTGCCTCGACTTTCTCTGGTAGCGGTCTCGTGCCTTCGGTAGATACTAGGTATCCCAAGAATTTTACATTTTGTTGGCCAAATGTGCATTTTCCTGGATTGACAACAACGCCGTACGACTTCAGACGCTCGAAAATGATCTGCAGGTGCTGAAGATGTTCTTCAACAGAGGCTGAAGCTACGAGTATGTCATCAATATAGGCAAAACAAAACTCCAGACCTTGGAGCACTTCGTCTATGAAGCGCTGAAAAGTCTGAGCTGCGTTTCGTAGTCCGAACGTCATGTAGTTGAATTCGAAGAGTCCAAAAGGTGTTGTTATGGCTGTCTTTGGAATATCTTCCTCGGCTACGGGAATCTGGTGAAACGCTCGTACTAAGTCGATTGTTGAAAAGACTTTGCATCCGTGCAAGGCTTGGGAAAAATCCTGGATGTGCCTAACCGGGTATTGATCTGGACACGTGCGGGCGTTAAGTGCGCGGTAATCACCGCATGGCCTCCACTCGCTGTCCTTTTTAGGGACCATGTGTAATGGCGTAGACCATGGGCTCTGCGATGGGCGGATGATGCCTTGCTGCATCATCTCTGCGAACACCTTTTGGCGTCCTTTAGACGTTCCGGCGCAAGTCGTCGGGGTTTTTTGCGCCACCGGTGGTCCAGGAGTGGTAACTATGTGGTGTTTGGTAGCGTGTTTCGTGCTCCTTGGTTTCCACTGGGCTGTGTTACCTCCGGGTATTGTCGAAGTAACATGTGGTACGGTGAGGTCCCCGACAGCGCTCGAATGTGCAACCACTCGGCGTTGCATTCTGCCACCTGACCTGTTGCCGTCAGGCTTGTGACGCCGTCGACGAGGCGTTGGTTGCGGATGTCAACCAACAAACCGAAGTTTGCTAGCAGATCCGCGCCAATTATGGGCTTTGAGACGTCCGCCACCACGAATCGCCACGTGAATTCGCGTCGCAGGCCCAGGTTGAGGTGGAGGGTTTCGAAACCGTATGTCGCGATGCTGGTTCCGTTCGCCGCGTAAAGTTCATATGGAACTTTATCGCGACGCCCCGTACGGCTTGACTGGGATGACGCATAGGTCCGCTCCGGTGTCCACAAGGAATTTGATTTTGTGGCTTTGTCCGTAACGAAGAGGCGACGTGTTTGGGTGCTGGATTCGTCTGCCGCCATTAACGATCCGCTTTCTCGTTTCCCGCGTGCGTGCACGGGGTTGTGCATCTACGGGCTTCTTTGCCGAATCTTCGATGGTACCAGCACACGCCTTTTTCGTCGTTGGATTTGGTTCTCGAAGAGCTGCGGGAGTGTCCCCGTGAGCGTGACCGGTTGAATGGTCGTCGGTGCTCCTGGTGACTGGTTGCTGCGGCAATTTCGGCTCTCAACGCCGTTGTCACCCCGGCTATTTGCGTGGTGAACAACGTCGTTAGCCTCGCTACTGCCTCTTCCAAAGGGTCCTTCTGCACCTCGGCGATTCTGGTGTGGGTCGTAGTTTCGGAGATGGCGTCCGCTAGATTTGCTAGGTCGTCGAGTTCGGTTTTCTTCTGCGTCGCGAGGATAGCTTGGCTTGATGCTGGGAGTCGTCCGAGCCAGAGGGGTCGCAATACGTCGTCGGGCACTATTGTGCCGGCTAATGTTCGCAGGTGTCTCAGAAATTGTGACGGTTTGCGATCGCCCATACACTCGTGTTCGAGTAGCCTACGAAGCTTGTTTTCCTGCGACTCGCTGAGTCGCCTTATGAGCTCTCCTTTTAGTTTCTGATATTTTTGCGTCGCGGGAGGATTTGTAAGGATGTCCCTCACTTCTGCAGCATATCGTTGGTCCAGGTGTCCGGCGATGTAGTTGAACTTGGTATCCTCTTGGACGATTCCGGCGAGTATGAATTGGTTCTCTATTTGTGCAAACCACGTCTCTGGGTCGTCGGCCCAGAAGGGTGGTATCCGCATGGAGATTCTGTCGAGAGCGGGAAAACCTGGAAGCAACGATGGCGTTCCGGATGTTTCTTGCGGCGTTGTCATGTTGCGTCGTCGATCACGTCGGGCTTTTGATCACGTCGGGCTTTTTGATCACGTCGGCTTGATCCTTCCTTTGATCACGTCGGGCTTCCTTTGATCACGTCGGGTCACCAATTTGTGGCGTGTTACCACTTTTTATTTTGGTTTATTTACAAGGGGAGAAATTATTTAAGGGGATCGTGGAGATTTCGTGGGTGGGTGCTTGGGCGGGGGATGGCGGGTCAGCCGTGAGGAACCGGTGTCGGGGGCAAGGTCTTATTATTCGAAGGGCGGAAAAAAATTGGGGGGGTTCTGAGCAAGAGACTGGACTAGTTTTGGGGAAAAAAACGGGATTTTATAAAAAAGTTTTAAATGGGAAAAAATGTGCGTTGGATGGTTGACAGTTTGCAAACGGTATCCACCCCAGAGGTGGATGACCGCCAAACTTGCTTTCCCCGGAGAAAAAGTAAATAGGGGATTAGGCACTTGGGGAATTGGTTTTGAAATAAATTTATTTTCGGCAACGGCAGGGGGTTAATTTAAGTTAAAAGGGATAAGCGAGAATTGTTGGGCCAATGTTAGCGTTGGTTCCCATAAGGTATAAGAAAAAATAAGCGTCAAAACTTCTGTTTTTTATCCCTCTTTTGAATAGAATTAGTCTGGTACATTAATACTTGACCAAAATTCTGCTAGAACACGATTTAGAAAGTCCTTTGTTGCTACTTGTTGAGCGCCAGTTTTTTTTGTTTTTTTGCAAAATTTACATTCAATTGTTATTCTGTCAAAAATTTTTAACAAAACTATAACAAATAAATACAGAAATAAGTTAAAACATTGAGGAAAAAATAAATTAAAAAGTTATTTCTTATTTTTGCCATGGTACTGACATCCACGGTACTGACATTTGAATTTCTAATTGGCCTAACTTTATAATGCGGATAAATAAAATAATTTCCTAAATAATTTCGATTGTTTACGTAAAAGTAAATAAAAATTTACTATAATGAATTCAAACGTCGTATTGATAACCGTAAATTTCAACACCACGATACTGACATGTAATTTTATGACATACCTGTTTCAAAATAAAACAAATTACTTTAATTATATTTTTGAAACTTCAAAATAAATACACGGCTGTAAACGTTGCACAAATAATCCCTCCTGAAAATGCTGCCAGAAGGAGTGGATGAAGCTAAATTAAAATGGCGATTAGGCGGCAAATATTTAAAACTTAAAAATTGAATAAAATTCCCGGACATAAATCAAAGACGATTATTTTTTTTACCAAACATTATTTTCGTATAATTGCAATATAATTTAATGGAGTATATATTAGACTTAAGTTATGAGAAGTAACTTTTAAATTACAAAACGAATATCAATAGAAATTTTTACATTTAGTTGTATGCTTTTATTTTACTTTGAAGTAAATGATTGAATTGTGCATATTTTACAATTTTCTGATGAACCTATCTTCACGGTAAAAAGGGGTTTGGAAATAATTTAAATTAATTACTTTTTGTGTGTATAAAAATAGAAAAAAATTCCTTTTTTGGCTATGATATCAATAATGACTTTTTAAATCCAAAAATTAATGTCAACAAATTCAATAAATACGAAGATGTGCGCATTCGAGCGAAAAGTGGCACATTTCCGAGCGAGGGAGGCAAATGAAGCGCGACGCGGAGCGGCGCGCTTCATTTTCCCGAGATCGGAATGTGCCACTTTGAGCTCGAATGTGCACACTCCGTTTTAAGCACGATTCACAACAATTTAGGCCAATAATTTAGACGAAAAATCAGTTGAACAATTTTAATCGTTTCCTCTCACTCGCACCGATGAGAATGCGGTATCTTTTCGCTCTCTTCCACTCATTGCTATGGTAAATACATTTTTCGAAAATAAAATCGATATTTAGCCAACTAAATTTAATTTTTTGATTTGAAAAACGAGTTTTAACATATAGCGTTGCGAAATATCATTTTTAGCCCCCATTTACGCGTACAGTTTATTAAAAACGATCGGTGGGCGCGGATTTGCGCTTGCCTTTTCTAATTTGTTACAAAACGCTAAGCTTTCAATCCGAACCACTTCTTGTTCATTGCTTCGCCCGGCCCCCCAAGCTCTTCTTTCGGTCTTAATTGAAATTTTTCGAATTAACGCGTGCGTTTTTTTCCGAAAAATTACCGCGCGGCAAATCGACGACCTGTAAACGTCTCGGTAATTGGAACAAACTTTAATTGAGGGCTTTAATTAAAGGGCGAACTTCGAACGTAAACAACTTCGAAATTCGATAGCTTTCGAGGAACGGATTTTAAATAAAATCTATTATAACGACGGAGGGGGAGGGGCGTGCGCGGTGGAAGACGACAGTTATTGTGGCGGGTATCAATGAACAATAACGTTTAAAACAAAGAGAAACCCGTGTCAAAATCTTATGCTTGGCTTTACTCGAGCATTATCCGATTGTCTTTTGCCGCTCGGCTTCGAAGGCGTTCGAGCAAAGCGTTTTACGATTTGTTTAGCCGTTTAACTGGGGAACGTTATTTTTTCGCTTAGCCCCGCCAAAATTCCTTGCATTTCGAACGAACGGCCCGTAAACTTAATTAATTCGGAAAACATTCAAATTCGGCTCCGCGCGAAGACATAAATTAGCGGCCGATAAAACATCCCCTAAATTTGTTTTGAAAATAATGAGGCCTACATGCTCATCGAGATTAGAGAGATACCTGAACGAAAGTGTTTTGGTATTGATTGAATTTATTTTTAGTCTACGGATCTACAAAAGCTATCCCTAACACTAATTGAGAAGAAAAGTGTCAGTCCGATAACGATCAAGTTTCTCGATGAATTAACCCTTAAAAAAATTCAATTCGGACGTGCGTTTAAAGCGCGCGGGGGGGAGGGGGCGACGAGAATGGAAAATCGAGCCCGTTTCCTCGCTCCTCGCCTTTTAAAAAGTCTTAAATACGTTTCATGCAAGGTTAATCCAAAGACTGTCTTTATCTGATTTACAATCGTTGCGTGCTGCAGATTTTTCAAATGGAAATCGTTTGAATAAAAATCGGCAGCGTAACTTAATGACCTAAATGTAAATGTGTAACAATATCGTGTCAACTTTATCGGATTTTAATACCCACCTATATATATATAAATGTATACACCGTGGGGTGGCCCAAAAAAAAACAAATATTTTTGCAATTTTGGTCGCACATGAAAATATGGTGATTTAACGCGTTTTTAAAAATCGGTTCGATTCAAAAATTTTATGGGTTGCTCAAGATTTTAACAAAGACCATGGGGGATAAGCATGGTAAAATTTTATTAATAATAAAGCGATCGATATTAAAGATTTCGGGATGTGCCTTTGATTAGTCGGTAAAATGTCCGTTATAACCGAATTTTTTTTCGTTTATAACAAATTAAGGTTCGTTATAAACGGGTTCGTTATTTGCGAAAAAAATCGACACACGTTTAATGTTACTTTAGTTCAAAACCTATAAATTAATTTGTTATAACCGGAAGTTCGTAATAAGGGGGTTTGTTATAAGCGGGTCTTACTGTAAAGTAAATTAAATATTGTCAATCGTGCTTAAAACCGAGTGTGCACATTCGAGCTCAAAGTGGCACATTCCGATCTCGGGAAAATGAAGCGCGCCGCTCCGCGTCGCGCTTCATTTGCCTCCCTCGCTCGGAAATGTGCCACTTTTCGCTCGAATGCGCACATCTTCGTATTTATTACATTTGTATAATTTACCGTGCGCTCCTTCAAATCAAAAATTTTAATTTAATTTAGCAAATGGGTGATTCCATTCTAACTGTGATTTTTTGTGTCCTATACTGTTTGCTCTCGCCGGTCATACATTATAAATCTGTTAATGAAGTTTTTGTACCAATACGATCATCATGAACATATTTCATCGCTTTTCTTGTAGAATATTAAGTTGCAGTCCAAAGAAAACTTGCAATATGTCACTTAAATGTCAGTACCGTGTCATGTCCTTTTCTAGAATTTACCTATAAATCGGTTATTTTTTTTGTTGCAATAAATAATTCAAACCAATTAACTGATAACACTTAATGTATATAATCAAACTTAAAAGAAATTAACGAATTTTTTTTTAATACATGAATTTAAGATTTAATTTCGGCTTAATAACTTTTAGTCCTCAGATTTAAGCAAATTTTTAAATTTGAATGTGTATGACTCGTGCGCCATTTACCTCGAAATTAATGAAACAACTAATAAGCCATATTGAAAGTACGTTAACTGAGTTATGTTTACAAACATAACACAAGTGAAATTCTCAAGCAAGTTTGTGTCATTTTAAAACTCAATTTTAAAAGATGATGTCATAAATTTACTTGTCAGTACCGTGGTATTGGTAAACTTAATTAACGATTAATTTTTTTCCTCATAAATAATGAATTTCTGTACTTATTACTAACCTAAATTATAGGGTAATAGAATATTATCAAATTCATAATCAAAAAATTATAGTTGCTATTTTAATTTAAAATGTCAGTACCGTGGCGGTCAGTACCGTGTCAAAAAATAATAAAAATATATTTAATTGTTAATAAATAATATTGACTTCACTGAAAATTATTCATGTAAATATGAAACAGAAGTTCAGTCAGTAGGTACACTTTGGGGCTAGTAGAGTACAATTTTTCCAAATTACCAGACAATTTTAAGCCTTTTGTAGGCACAATGAAAGTATATAAGTGGAATAAATTACAACGTAATTGTATTTTATCCAATCCGTTAAGTTGCTTTTATTGCTCTAATAAGAATGCATGCAGACACTTTTCTATGAGAAAAATTGATTATTCTTCAAATGATAAGGAGAGAAAAATAATTAACAGAATGACGCAAAAAACAAAAAAATCTGAGAATTCATCGCAAGAAGTTCAAAAATTGCCAAAGATGACTGAAACTGTATCACTGCGTAGAAGTTTAAGAATTAAAACTGCTGTGATAAAAACCAAAAAAAAATTATAGTTAGTTAATTTTTGTGAAATGTGTTTGATTTGAGTTGATTAATGTTTGATATAAATTATAATGTATTATTTGTTATAGATAAGTTACTATGGATTATTGAAATGTTAAATAATCCATGAAAAAGAGTTTTAAAATGTTACAATACAATTCATAAATGAATTTAATAATTTTTCTGAAGAATGTCTACCAAATTTATTTTATGTCAGTACCGTGGCATGGAAATTATAAAATATGATTCTCATTCTCGATATTCTAAAGTTGTAGCAAAATCCTCTCTCACTTTCAGTTTCATTATAAAATAAAGTAATAATATGCATGAAAAATCAAAAAACGTTTAGTTATAGAATTCAAAAATTTTTAATCAAAAAAGTAACTGTTAGAACGGAATCACCCAAATATCGCTTTTATATTCGAAAAACGTATTTAACGTAGCAATGAGTGGAAGGGAACGAGAAGATACGATAATCTTGTCAATACAAGTGAGAGGGAACGATTAAAATTATTCAATTAATTTTTCGTGTAATTGATTGGTCTAAAGTATTGCGAATCATTAAGAAATTGTCGTCAAATTAATTTGTATTGCAATAAGAAGACAAGAATGGAATTCTTGTAAGGTTTTTTTAATATTGACACGTGTCTTTGGAATATAATACTCAAAAAAGGGTCAATAGTTTATAAATTTAAAAAGAAGTTAAGTTCTTGTATTTTTATTAATAAGTCTATTCTAATGCATAAATAAATATGTGTTTTACTTAGACCTATTCATTATTGGTTATTAAAATATATTTCTTATCATTTAACTGTCATAAAGTGCACTTTTGTAGATTTTATATCATTTTAAGTTCGGGTTATGGCAAACCCCACCTAGTATGGCATGTGACATTTAGTCACCTAGTATGCCGAAGGTTAAGGACGTTCTTGGCAATATCAAAGTTCGTCTTTGGAAAAATTTAAAAAACTCTTACTTTCCACTTTGAAATAATTCTCGTTCGCGATCTCATATTTGTTTATTTGTTTATTCTAAAACGCAAATATTTGATTTATCGGAATGCATTTCAATTCTGTTCGACTCGAAATGAGATCGATTTTCCGGGGGTCTACACATGTATGTAGGTTAGACTGGTTCGAAGAAATCGACTATTTTTTTTTCAATGTCACATGTTTATTAGTTGTAAGAAGAAAAATGAGACGCTGTTGTAATTTGAGTCCTAATATTATTATTTTGTGGTTTTCGAACGCAATTTTCTATTTTCCATTGAAACATGAGAATTTTTTTTTTCTAATGCCCACTTCAAAAGTTTGATTTTCGAACGCCGTGCGGCGGTGATAAGTGGTCAATCCCCCCCATGTAAAGTAAAATTTCGTCGTTCCTTTCTGCACACGTGTGGAAAGTGCGTACTTTCCCTTCTGTATTCTAAAATACCATAATTTGTATAAAAAATAGTAATAAACATGTTAAATTAAAAGTTTCTTCATCACAATAAAGAAACTTTTTCAAGATTAACTGCGCAACTACTAGACTAGGTAATCATAAAATATTGTGCGTTTTTTTGTAAAGCATTTCAACCGCTACAAAATCATGTCATTCAATTAATTTTCAACTTAAATAAAATTATATTTTGTTAAAAAAAGTACTTTTAAAGTGGAATTAATTGTCACGTTCATTAAAATAATTAGCGAAAAGACGTATAATCAGGTAAGTTATATTTTAATTATAAAAGACCTTTTTTGTGGAGCATTAAATTCACTGCCAAAATATGTATCAGGCATTTATGTACGTTACTAAGCTGCAAAATTCAAAAATAACTAAAAAAAGTTACTCATCTTATCTTAGGCTTTAAGCGAACAATTCCAGTATATACAGTAAAACGTCGATAATCCGGATTAATTGTGATCAGAGCCTATCCGGATCATCAAAATGTTCGCATTTTTTAAAAGAACAAAAACTAGTGCCGTTTGAGGCCGTGAACAAAAAAAACTTGCAAAAACAGCTAATAATTCACTTTAGTGATCAAATAATTAGAGCAGATACATAAAACCATTAATATAAACTTATAAATATTTTAATAACGTAATATACATATGTACCTATGTACGTATATGGGTAAATAAAACAAATTACATATGTACATAGAACAATGAAAATATTTACAGAACTGTATCCGGATTATCGACGGTTCGCATTATTGACGCTCTACTGTATATATCTATTAGTTTCTCGAAAACGACCCCAAAGATTTAGATCAAATTTTTTATTTACATGTTTTACAAGCGCCATCCCTAAGAAATTATTTTAAACAATTTTTTTTTTCTAACGCCAACTTATAAGAACATTGAAGTACCAATAGGCTGAAATGTTCAGCCACCCAACACCGGATGGCGCTACATTACATTGTTAACATGAAGTTATAAAACTTATGAATGATAACTGTAAAGTGAAAATCAATATTTATATAAATCTAATTACCTTGACTCCCGAAAGTTATCAGATTCCCACGGCAAACTCGAAAAACGCCAAGCCAAGCTCAATTAAGCATGTGACATTAAAAAAAAAGTCGATTTTTTTGGAACCACAGTGATGTAAATATGTACATTTTATACAAGAGTGTCGTATACGTTTTACAGTTATCACGTTCATCCTTTAATAAAGTATTTTCCTCTAAAATTCATTACGAATGTGTAAACGAGGCAAGAAAAAGACGGAAAGCATATTTCGCGTTTCCAGCGAAGTGAAGCGAGAAAAAGAACCTTTTTCGCTTTTATAAAGTCAAATTATGAAACCACATTTAAACCGAATGGATGCCAGCAACTGCCATTCAACTCCTAAGATACCCAAATTGAAGCCGAAGTGCCTTCAACTTTTAATATCGAAATCTTAATTCCTTTTTTTAACAAATAAAATATTTCAACAATTCGACAATATTAAGTAAAAGCCTTTCAACCGCGCAACGGAAAAGTTCGAAAACTCGACCCACCGTGTTCTACAAGCAAAAGTTTTATTACTGTAATGGAACTTTTCGGCTTTAAACCGAAAAAGATTCTCAACAGACACGAGCGACTTCTTAAAGCAAGGGGCGCTTCGACACACAAATAATTTTTGACTTTTTTTTTTAAGAGGCCGTCATGGAGAGCGACGAAATTTCGTAAAAGCGATGCGAAGAGAATCGAAAAGGAGGTGAGGGATAAAATGGAAAACTCCACGGAGCCCTCCGACCCCAACGCCTCCGAAAATTCAAATCGGACCACCCCCATTTTTTCCATAGGACCTCAATTCATCGCCCAATGGTGAGTCTTTGCGATTCCTTTTCTATTTTTGTTTTTCTAATTGCATTTGATGGCGTAATTAAGTCGGCGGCGAAAATATAAGCGTCACGCAGGAAGTTTTCCCGCGATTTTCCGGGCACCACTTAGCACCGGAATTCGCTAATTTATTTGCCGATATTTTTTCCTACATTAAAATTGATTTTCTATTTTACAAATTAAGGCGCAATTTTAGCGTTGGACCGAATTAAAGTGGTTACAACTTAGCGTCTCTCGTGTATTTAATTATTGCTCTCGAGGGCTATATTACAGTGCAACCCTTAACTATTATAGTGGTCTGTTTTCGTTTAAAGGGTTGGATAGTGTGTTTAGCTAGTTTCTGACCGGGGTTTGTTGGTTTTTGAAAGCCGGGTTATCGCAACCGTTAAAGAAGAAGTTTTTGGTCTTATATTGAAGTGAAACTTCTTATGCGAGGATAAATCAGAAATTTTGTAACGAAAAAGGGGTACACCGTGAGAGAGAAATATAAAGTGAAAGACGAGAATGAACAGAGAAGAGGAAATGTTTTAGCAACAAATCCAATAAGTCGAAAAAATTGGGAGAGTCGAAGAGTCGCGCAATATATAACGTAGAGAGTATTCAACGCCCAAGTGTGTGGTGTTTGGCGCATGCGCAAAAATTAGTCGACCCTATTATATATTTACGTGTGAAAATATGTTTATATAAGATAAAAGACCCAGTTATTGACACTGACCCGGTTTCTGACCCTTTCAACCTTACTTTGAATTAATAAAAAGAAAATTACCTCAAATTGATAAATTAATTTTTTCAAAATTAAAATTAATTCCTCGTGTACCTATTTGATGACGATATCTGTTACAAAAAAACCGCACTTAATAAAAAAAAAATATTTAAGCCCAGAGTGACTGTGAAAGTCATTTTTTAGTTATAGTCTAAGCCGGGGGTCGGCAACCTGCGCCCCTTTGTACCTTTTTGCGCGGCCCGCCAAAGCACCAATATAATTTTAGGAAAATTGCGAACAAACATTTTCAAGAATGAATTTCATGAAATCAAAATATAGAACGAGGTTGACGGATGAAATTTTACAAAACTTGTTGAGGATCTCAATATCCCAAACACAACCGGACTTAAATGAATTATCAAACACTATACAAGAACAAAAAGGGCATTGAATTTTAATGAATGAATAAATATTAAAACATCATAGTAAATTATATTTTATTATTAAAATAAAAGTGCCAATAACTAGGCTCAATTTTATAGGTATGTTACAGTTATTGACACTCAAATTCTAACCTATGTTATGTTTACATATTTGTTTTTATAATATTTAATTTTATTATTTTAATTATTTTTGTGTTGAAAAAATTAACATTTTATTTATAATAAATGATACATTATAACAAATTATGTTTGATTATAATAAATTTAAACTTGATAGTGTATAACCTAATAAATGAAGAATAATTTTGAAATATGGAGTGTCAGAAACTACAGCAATAGAAATTTTAAGTGTCCGAAACTGGGTCTTCAAACATTATTTTTTAAAACATTAATTTAAATTATCAATCTGCTTCAAATAATTAATTTACGCATATGATCTTTTCTTGAAATCGTGAACTTATACTGGGTGTTTCATTTGAAGTGCCACGAGCTTATAACTCCTAAACTAATAAAAATTTCAAAAAAACTATAAGTATAAAAGTGTCTTTAATTTATTCGATCTATAAAATGGCATAAATATAAATTTTGTCCTACTTCCGGTTTAACCGGAAACGGTGTCAACTTCCTTATCTTAAACAGAAGGGTATTTATTTTTTTTTATAATTGGATAGAGCCCGTCGAGAGCTTTCGAAAAATGTATAACAAGTTAGCATTTGATTAATAAATAATTTATAAAAAAAATAATTTTTAATTTCAAATTGTAGGGTTTCAGTAAAATGTCACAAGCTTATAAGTTCTAAGCTAATAAAAATTTCAAAAAACCTGCTAGTAGAAAAGTTTCTTTAATTTATACGTTCTATGTACTGGACAAAAGAAAAATTTCGTTTCACTGCCGATTTAATCGAAAAAAGAGTCAACTTTCGTGATTTAAATAGTAAGGCATTATTTTTTTTCTGAAAATGTATGACAAGTTATCATTGAGTTGATAAATTATTTAGAATTTTATCATATTGCCACAAATTTCAGAAAAGGTTAAATGTTCTTTTAATTTATTTATTCTGTACCTGGATAAAATATCATATTTTGTTCTAGTTTTGTTTAACTGGATATTTTGGAAACTTTTTTATCGGAAACAAAAAAAAACAATTTTATAATAATTAAATAGTTTTTAAAACCTTGCCACAACTGTATAACAAGTTACTATATGGTCCACAAATAAGAAAACAATCTCCGATATAATTTTACGTTTATGCTATACGTTTTCGTTTATACCGATTTCTTTTTTTAAAGATTTTTTTTGAGAAAATGGTCACTTGTTATACATATTTGGAGAGCTCTCGACGAGCTCGATCCAAATATAAAAAAAAATAAATACCCTTCTATTTAAGATAAGAAAGTTGACACCGTTTAAATTAAAGACACTTTTATACTTATATTTTTTAAAATTTTTATTAGTTTAGGAGTTAGCTCGTGGCACTTTAAATAAAACACCCGGTATATAAAAAAAAATTAATTATTTAAATTACATTTTCTATAAGTTATCCTGTTATAACCTCAGCTGTCACTCTTAAAGTGTCAGAAACTGGGCCCTTTGCCTTATTCGCTAAATTAAATTAAAATTCTGATTTGAAGGAGCGCACGGATCAATTACACAAATGTAATAAATACGAGGATGTGCGCATTCGAGCGAAAAGTGGCACATTTCCGAGCGAGGGAAGCAAATGAAGCGCGACGCGGAGCGGCGCGCTTCATTTTCCCGAGATCGGAATGTGCCACTTTGAGCTCGAATGTGCACACTCAAATTTAAGCACGATTCGCAAAATTCTGGCATCGAAAAATTAGTAAACAATTTTTATCATTCCCTCTCACTCGTACTTATGAGTTTATCGTATCTTTTCGCTCGCTCCCACTCATTGCTATGGTAAAAATTCGTTTATCGAATATATAATCGATATTTTATTAAATTTTATTGATTTGAAAAAAAGTCGAATAGACCATATACAATAAATAGCAAGATGTGCGCATTCGACCGAAAAGTGGCACATTTTCCCGAGATTGGACATGTGCCACTTTGAGCTCGAATGTGCACACTCAAATTTAAGCATGATTCGCAAAATTTTGGCACCAAAAAATTAGTAAACAATTTTTATCATTCCCTCTCACTCGTACTTATGAGTTTATCGTATCTTTTCGCTCGCTCCCACTCATTGCTATGGTAAAAATTCGTTTATCGAATATATAATCGATATTTTATTAAATTTTATTGATTTGAAAAAAAGTCGAATAGACCAAATACAATAAATAGCAAGATGTGCGCGTTCGAGCGAAAAGTGGCACATTTCCGAGCGAGGGAGGCAAATGAAGCGCGACGCGGAGCGGCGCGCTTCATTTTCCCGAGATCGGACATGTGCCACTTTGAGCTCGAATGTGCACACTCAAATTTAAGCATGATTCGCAAAATTCTGGCACCAAAAAATTAGTAAACAATTTTTATCATTCCCTCTCACTCGTACTTATGAATTTATAGTATCTTTTCGCTCGCTCCCACTCATTGCTATGGTAAAAATAAGTTTATCGAATATATAATCGATATTTTATTGATTTGAAAAAAAGTTGAATAGACCAAATTCAATAAATTTTAATCGCTCCCTCTAACTTGCACTCACAAGACTGTCGTATCTTTTCGCTCTTAAAGTGTCAGAAACTGGGCCCTTTACCCTATATCAAACAAGTTTCACTTCTGTATGAACCCCGTACACGACCGAGTCCGTGCTTTCTCGTTCCGCTTCTTCTTCTTCTTTTTAATACTCCATTTGGGTGCATTGAATAGAATTTTACTTTTAATATCAGTGCATCTGCTAAATAAAACCGAGAATCGAAATTAAAATGTAAGCGAATCGTTTCTTCTTGCAAACAAAGCAAACGAAGAAAACGCCGAGCAACAAAAAAGAAGCTTAATTACTCCGAGCTTTAGAAATTTTCTTTTTTTAAAAACAAGTTCGAAATAGACTCGCGTTCCCCGAGGCGGTTTGGATTTGGGACGAGCGATCGCGAAACTTTCGACGTGCATTTCGTATTTGCGAAGCAAATAGAATTAATTTGGGGGCGAAAGGCCGCCCCCCACACATTAAAAGAACTGACGTTAAATAATTACACTGCGAAACGTTGTTATCTTAAAAAATCGCTTAGTTACCGGAGAGGCATATAAATTATGAAAGGGAAATAGCTTTTCTAGTGGAAAAGCGCGTTATTCCAGTTGACAGACTCTCACCTGGATAAACACGAGAAGGACGGCATCACCGATACAGATCCATAATATCGCAATATCGATAATACAATCCTGCCCTTAAATTTCTTCCTCGTACCACGCACGTTCGCGTCACGCTGGCACGGAAAATAAAAACAAACGCGCCTTTCGTACGCTTTTAATTATTCCAAAAAAAAAACGTTAGATTTTTTTCGTTCGGGCCGATCGTGTGCGAATGTTCAAAAGAACCCTACGTACGCGAGGGTTGGCCGTCGCTTTTATCGAAAATAGGAGGAAGCACTTCCCGAGGGAAATAAAAGCAGCTTATAACAATCAAACACCGTCGATGATGCGTCCTGATAACTTCCCGAAAAGTTTTTTTCCGAAAGTTTTCGGCTTCCCTAAATCTTCAAGGGTTGAAACTTTTTAATTCTTCGACGACCGGCCTCGTCGATGCTTAATTAAAGCCCCGAGTTTCGTAATAGGTGTTATTGTAATTTTATAAGAGGCCCACGGGCAGTGGATTTCGCGGTTAAAATTCGGCACCCCGCTTATTTAGATACAGTAACACCTCGATTATACGGATTCGCCATTAGCCGGATTGTCGACCGCGTTCGGACCCGTTGCGATAATTAAACCTCGATATTTCTCACTAAATATTTTATTATTATTTTTGTATTTCGCACTAAACAGTGTTTTTTTTGTTTTGTTGATTTTAAGATAATGTGCGACTGTTTTACTTAGTGATTAATATTAATTGGGTTTTTTGTAAACATATACCTAACAATTTAACCAAGTTTTTTCCTGTTAAAACGAGACACTTCGTAATCGTGCTTAAAGCCGAGTGTGCACATTCGAGCTCAAAGTGGCACATTCCGATCTCGGAAAATGAAGCGCGCCGCTCCGCGACCCCGCTTATTTAGATACAGTAACACCTCGATTATACGGATTCGCCATTAGCCGGATTGTCGACCGCGTTCGGACCCGTTGCGAAAATTAAACCTCGATATTTCTCACTAAATATTTTATTATTATTTTTGTATTTCGCACTAAACAGTGTTTTTTTTGTTTTGTTGATTTTAAGATAATGTGCGACTGTTTTACTTAGTGATTAATATTAATTGGGTTTTTTGTAAATTGTAATTTAACCAAGTTTTTTCCTGTTAAAACGGGACACTTCGTAATCGTGCTTAAAGCCGAGTGTGCACATTCGAGCTCAAAGTGGCACATTCCGATCTCGGGAAAATGAAGCGCGCCGCTCCGCGTCGCGCTTCATTTGCCTCCCTCCCTCGGAAATGTGCCACTTTTCGCTCGAATGCGCACATCTTCGTTTTTATTATATTAATATAATTTGTCGTGCCCTTCCTCAAGTCAAAAATTTTAATTTAATTTAGTAAATATCGATTTTATGTTCGAAAAACATTTTTACCATAGCAAATGGACGGAAGGGAGCGAGAAGATACGACAATCACGTAGGTGCAAGTGAGAGAGAACGATCAAAATTATTTAACAAGTTTTTCGTCGAATTAATCGCTCTGAATTGATTGTGAATCGGGCTTAAAATCGAGTGTGCGCATTCGAGCGAAAAGTGGCACATTCCGATCTCGGGAAAATGAAGCGCGCCGCTCCGCGTCGCGCTTCATTTGCCTCCCTCGCTCGGAAATGTGCCACTTTTCGCTCGAATGCGCACATCCTCGTATTCATTGAATTTTGAAAACTAAACTTTCTTTAGAATCAACAAATTTCAATTTATGTCAGTAAATATTGATTATATATTCGAAAAACGTATTTTTACCATAGCAATGAGTGGGAGAGAGCGAAAAGATACAAGAAACTCATAAGTATGAGTGAGAGGGTATGATGAAAATTGTTTACTACTTTTTTGTTATCAAAATTATTGTGAATCGTGTTTAAAACCGAGTGTGCACATTCGAGCTCAAAGTGGCACATTCCGATCTCGGGAAAATAAAGCGCGCCGCTCCGCGTCGCGCTTCATTTGCCTCCCTCGCTCGGAAATGTGCCACTTTTCGCTCGAACGCGCACATCTTACTATTTATTCAATTTGGTCTATTCAACTTTCTTTCAAATCAATAAAATATTGATTGTTTATTTAATAAACGTATTTTTACCATAGCAATGAGTGGGAGCGAGCGAAAAGATACGATGAACTCATAAGTACGAGTGAGAGGGAACGATAAAAATTGTTTACTAATTTTTTGATGCCAAAATTTAGCGAGCAACTGTTTATTCACATCGCTTTAAGATTTAAAAATTCGTGGAACTATGGCTTAGGTATAACAGGAGTGATGTACCTCGACCCGTCTCATGAAAAGTATATATTTATTATTTATTTTTAGATTATACGAACTATTAATGTTCTTCTTTGATATAACACTAAAATTGTTTCAAAAATTAGCAAAACATTTCTCGAAACTGAAATTTAACTATTCAAACACTTTAAAAAAATTTAACTTTTAATTTGACTTGCTAAGCAAAATAAAATAAAGAAGAATATATATATATTTTTGTTTTTTTGTTTTTATACTTATATAAATCTCTACATGTCTACAGTCAGCAGTGATAAGCTTTATCTGCATTGTATTGACCGGTTGAAGACTTAAATTTTGAATTTTGATTTTAATTTTAATTTTAATTGTCTTTTGTATTCATTTTTTGTTTGTCTTATTGTTATTGTTTTACTTTTGTTGGTGTTATATTTGTATATTAACTAAGCACCAGTCCTAGATACAGGTATATTCATGTACCTCCTATAGGCAGAAGATTTTTTTATTCTGTATTTTCTGTACAATTTTCTTTTTTTTTGTAACTGGTTAAATAAATAAAAAATAAAATAAATATAACAAACATACTCCTACATTTTTATTTATTACACGTTGATCCTGGAGTCAAGATACAACTGACCGAAGTACATCACACCGGCCCTTGATGTTTAATCATCACAAGAATAAAATTAAAGGTTATGTTGTGTTAAAATCAGACTATTACTATGCACACGTTAATAAATAATCTTCCTGCTTACGATGAGTCATTATTAGGTAATAAAAATTATGTCAGTGGATTATACTAATGACTTTGAGTGCGCTAATGACTGTCAGGAGAAGCAATTTTTAATTTTTTTAAAATTTTTTATTCCAATTGCTGTATTCATGTATTTATTAAACTTAGTTATCAAATATATTATGTCCAGTTTGATTACTTAAATTTTTTAAAGCTGTAGGCCCTATTACCCTTCAGTAGTATAATAAGGCCTACTGGCAAAATTTTTAAAAATGCTAATTTTTGGTTTTGTTTATGGTGAAAGTTGCCATTTCTCTTTTATATTTTATAGTAACTGAATCTTAAAAATGATTACTATTAAAACCTGTTGATTAAATTCGATGTTTTTCATTTAATTTCCAATTTCCATTAGATAGGCCTTATTACCCGCAGTTACCTTACATTCAATTATCCGGATGAGCTGCAACAATAATTAGTCCGTATAACCGAGTTTCCACTGTATTTTAAAATGGGAATTTTATTATCGGTATCGTTGCGTCTCGAGCAAATCTTTGGATTCGTTTAGACAATGACTGATGAATAGGAAAAGCAGTCGGGGGTGGACGTTTAGAACATGTAATGTATACGATAAACACATTACAGCCCAATTTTTCTATTAACAAACGGGATAACGTTTCCTTTTTGAAATTTTGAGCGGCTTCCGAATTCATTTTGTGTAAAACGTCTTCTCTAAACGATTGCTCAACTTGTAACGGCCCTTAGGAGAACAATTAAGGTGCGTGTCACTTCATTTCGCAGTAAGACTTTATAACCGTGCCGAATTTAATTGTAACCAAGTTTTGGAGAAATCCGTTTCGGTTTTTGAGTTTTTTGCGGGAGTTTTGAATGGCCCAAGGAGACGCGGTACCCGAAAGCGCGAAGGAAAAAACGGTAAAGGTACTGGGTACTAAATTTCGTGCCGAATACATTAAAAGTGAACTTTTGTTTATTTAATTTTTGACGATTGAGAGTTGAAAATTTTTTATAGGTCGAGACCACCCGAATATACTTTCGAATTCTTTTTTAATTTGTGAAATTTTTCAGAAAAAAATTAATAAAGAGAAAAACAGCTTTAATTTGATTTACTTTCTACGGCTTCAAAAATAAAAATATCAAACAATAAGTAATAAGTAATATGTAGTAATAAATAACCCCAAAATGAAATATATCTATATACTAGGGTGTCAGTAGAGCCAACACTAAATGACATTTAAAGTGTTGCCGTTTCGAAACTCTGAAATTTTGAGATTTTTAATTCTCATTTTGAATTAATTACTTTATTTTTAACTATTAAAATTATTTTTTTAATTGTTTTATTTTTGTTATATCAATTGCTTTGATAATTTTTCAAAATTTATAAAATATAATTAATTTTATTTTTCATATTTTTTGTTTCTATAAGTTTGTACAAAACATACAAAAGTTAATGCATTCTTCTAAAATTATTTAATAAAATTAAATAAACAATATTTATAAGATTAAAATTTTTTCGATAATCATAATAAATTCTAAGAATAAATATAGTTATACTCTGTCCGGCCAACAGAAATAGTCAAGCCACGCCCCACTAAATTGAACCAATGTATGTGGTGCCCAGTTTCACACGGTACAAATTAATAATCAAGTTTGTCCCCGTTCTTGCAGGACTTAAATGCTTATATGGTTGCTTGTGTTATGTGCTTTAAAAATTAAGCCAATAGAAAAAATTCTATTTAAATTTAGCGCACATTTGTGGGAATGGCTTAACTATTTCTGTTGGGCAGATAGAGTATAGTCTTATAATTATTTAATACAAGGCATTTCTGAATGACAACATTCCAAACTTTTGATTGGGACTATCCCAGCTCAACCTCCTTAATTGTTTATAACTTATTAATAAAAACACTTATCAAAAACTCGAAATAAAAATGCGGCCCTGGCAGCCATATTAAGTTACCATTTAAAGTGTACAGCACGAAATTTCGTACCAAGGACCCTTAAGATTTCAATTGGACAACTATCTTATACCGATATCTAATATTAACGTCCTCCACAGATAAACCCTTAAAACCTGTTGAATTTCCGATGGATTTAAAGAAGCCTATAAATTTAAAAACAGATCCTTTTGACGAAGATATTGCGAAGGTCTTTCAGCCACACTCGACGTCATTGCATTAACGACCGGAAGGGCAAAACGCGCGAAAAAACTAAAGGAACTTCAATAAT
The DNA here is from genome assembly GCA_036325965.1 of Sinopyrophorus schimmeli. Lineage (NCBI taxonomy): Eukaryota > Metazoa > Arthropoda > Insecta > Coleoptera > Elateridae > Sinopyrophorus > Sinopyrophorus schimmeli. The sequence goes on along the minus strand of JARFIZ010000051.1, from coordinate 74,101 downwards.
TCCGATTTGATTTAAGTGTATCGTTAAAGGGGATCTGCCGTTTCGGCCATGAATCAGAAAACCGAAAAAGTTGGAGTACGACAACATCGACCCTTTGTTCGTTCCAATTGAAAATGCGAGAAAACATGTTGGCGCGAGAGCAATAATGCGAAACATCGACGATTTCCAAAAGTGCGATTTTGACCGAGTCCCCCTTTCCCAATGTTTTAGATGTGCACTTTTCAAGATACACTTTCTCTTTCGAATTATCGCTACAATTTTATTGTTGCTTTTTAATTTTTATTATCAAACGAAGCGCCAAGCGGAAAGTTTATAATGCTACCCTTCGAATTGAATTATTTTCTTTTATACTTAAGTATTGGCAATTTGATTAGAAATGGAGGCGGAGGCCGAAAGAAAGTAAAAAAAAGGGTTATTAATTTTGCGATAAAAGGCGAGACCTGTTTTTTCGTAATTGGATTGATATTAAGATTTTTCCTTTCTGTGCGCCTTTGTCAATTATAAAAAATACCGCTCTTGTTGAAAATGTTATTTATCTACCTTTCGATTCATAGAATTTCATTTTGTTTGCCATCGTGAATGGAAAATGCATGGTATTCGATAAAATTGAATTTCTCGTCCGGCATTTTCAGGAAGTAACACCGCGAACACATCAATTTTTGTGTTGGAAAAAAATCGGTTAATTATCGATTATATTGTATATTTAGGTGTACACTACCGGACAAAATTAAAGGAACACAAAATGTATATCTCCAGTTTCAATATCTTTTGGCGAGAAATTTTTTTGACCTACGGTTTTTGAAAAATCAAAAGACACATCTGGGGAGTAAAATTTTGCATTTTTTCTTATTGTTCACGAACTCGTGTATTTTTTTTAACTCGAGCAATTCAGAGGTCAATTAGAGACTTAGAGCTTTAAACTGTTTTTTTTTGTATATCTCGAAACGGCAATTTTTTATTAAGATTACGGCCTTTCAAAGATTTTATGAAAAATTTGTGTTCCTTTCATTTCTTCCAGTAGTGTACGTACCTAGGTAAAAAATAACATTCGCCAGGATAATGATAATTCACAATACGGTTGTATGATTGATAACAATGGCGATCCCGACACAATGCCTGGTTTACATGAAGATACATGGCCGAACGTACAATAGTTCCAACTCAAAACTGGGAAGTTGCAAAGTGAACATGCACGACGTCGCATTTACCCTAATGAACGGTGTTTACCCGAAAAGAATTCTCAAAATTTTTCCTAACCCGTTTTTATTCCATCATCTTTTTTTGCATATCAATTTTTGACGAGGAGAGAACGGAAATTCTAAAGCTCCCTTGTAAATAGGGATGTGTGCGCGTGAATTTTCCCTGTATTTAACGTGTGCATTCATTCATGGGGTGGAAATATGGGATGTCGTTGCATCTGTGAATTACAGCATGCATTCCGAACGGAAAATTGGCTTTGTTATTTTTGAGAGCTTAATTAGTGGACGAATTAAAAGCTCGTCGGAACATATTCCGATTTTATTTCGCGTGCAGACGGCATTTGGGAAAGCAAAAGGAAAATCGGTTGTATTAGGGGTGGAAGTTATACTTCTTTGGCGTAACTGAATTAATTATAAGCACGTGTAGCAAATTAATATAAATAAATTCAATAGATACGAGGATGTGCGCATTCGAGCGAAAAGTGGCACATTTCCGAGCGAGGGAGGCAAATGAAGCGCGACGCGGAGCGGCGCGCTTCATTTTCCCGAGATCGGAATGTGCCACTTTGAGCTCGAATGTGCACACTCGAATTTAAGCACGATTCGCAAAATTCTGGCATCAAAAAATTAGTAAACAATTTTTATCATTCCCTCTCACTCGTACTTATGAGTTTATCGTATCTTTTCGCTCGCTCCCACTCATTGCTATGGTAAAAATACGTTTATCGAATATATAATCGATATTTTATTAAATTTTATTGATTTGAAAAAAAGTTGAATAGACCAAATACAATAAATAGCAAGATGTGCGCATTTGAGCGAAAAGTGGCACATTTCCGAGCGAGGAGGCAAATGAAGCGCGACGCGGGCGGCGCGCTTCATTCCGAGATCGGAATGTGCCACTGAGCTCGAATGTGCACACTCAAATTTAAGCATGATTCGCAAAATTCTGGCATCAAAAAATTAGTAAACAATTTTTTTTCATTCCCTCTCACTCGTACTTATGAGTTTATCGTATCTTTTCGCTCGCTCTCACTCATTGCTATGGTAAAAATACGTTTGTCGAATATATAATCAATATTTTATTAAATTTTATTGATTTGAAAAAAAGTTGAATAGACCAAATACAATAAATAGCAAGATGTGCGCGTTCGAGCGAAAAGTGGCACATTTCCGAGCGAGGGAGGCAAATGAAGCGCGACGCGGAGCGGCGCGCTTCATTCCCGAGATCGGAATGTGCCACTGAGCTCGAATGTGCACACTCAATTTAGCATGATTCGCAACGATTTAGGCCAATAAATTACACAAAAACAGTTTAATAATTTAAATCATTCTGTCTCCTCGCACTGATGCGATTGTCGCATTTTTTCACTCCCTTCCACTCATTGCTATGGTAAATACATTTTTCGAACATAAAATCGATATTTACCAATCTGAATTAATTTTTTTGATTTGAAAGAGCTAAGGATAAAGTGGACAAATCTAATAAGTACGAAGATGTGCGCATTCAAGCGAAAAGTGGCACATTTCCGAGATCAGTATGTGCCACTTTGAGCTCGAATGTGCACACTCGAATTTAAGCACGATTCGCAAAATTCTGGCATCAAAAAATTAGTAAACAATTTTTATCATTCCCTCTCACTCGTACTTATGAGTTTATCGTATCTTTTCGCTCGCTCCCACTCATTGCTATGGTAAAAATACGTTTATCGAATATATAATCGATATTTTATTAAATTTTATTGATTTGAAAAAAAGTTGAATAGACCAAATACAATAAATAGCAAGATGTGCGCGTTCGAGCGAAAAGTGGCACATTTCCGAGCGAGGGAGGCAAATGAAGCGCGACGCGGAGCGGCGCGCTTCATTTTCCCGAGATCGGAATGTGCCACTTTGAGCTCGAATGCGCACACTCGATTTTAAGCACGATTCACAACGATTTAGGCCAATAAATTACACAAAAAAGCAGTTTAATAATTTAAATCGTTCTGTCTCGCTCGCACTGATGCGATTGTCGCATTTTTTCACTCCCTTCCACTCATTGCTATGGTAAATACATTTTTCGAACATAAAATCGATATTTACCAATCTGAATTAATTTTTTTGATTTGAAAGAGCTAAGGATAAAGTGGACAAATCTAATAAGTACGAAGATGTCCGCATTCGAGCGAAAAGTGGCACATTTCCGAGATCGGAATGTGCCACATTGAGCTCGAATGCGCACACTCGATTTTAAGCCTGATCCACAATAATTAATTTACTTTTTTACGCGGCTAACTTCATACTATTGATTTTTCGTTGGCTGTGCGCGCGCAACTTCCGTTGCCTTCCAAATTTTCACCCTCAATTCCCCAAAAGAAGTATAACTTCCAAAACAAGAAAACAAATACAAAAATTATGTTAAAGCTAATTCCTCCTAAGAAATTCCCTGTGAAAGCAATTGGATGTTAGAGCTTAATTATCTGTCGGAATAACTTTGCTTTAGAGGGTTGTAGAGTCGGTTAGAAAATCCTGCAACGTTTTGAAAGTTTTAAGTGGGGAGAAGCGACGTGGGAAAATATGTTTAAATTTTTGCCTGCCAAACTTAATGTTAATTTTAATGAAAATTCTGGACGCCGCCGCCGCACGGCCGACCGACGAAATAGGGAAAAATCGACGCCCTAATTTATTTTTATTCTCGCGCGACCCACGACGCGAATTTAAAAAGCGAGCCGGTGCAGTAATTCAAAAGTCAAAAGTGGAGTCGCAAAGAAATAATATACGGGTCCGCTTAATGAATCTCTCGACGAGACGTTCGATCCCAATCATCTGCGGCCCTTTCTAAAGTCCGAAAAGCATTAATCAAGATGAGAAATAATCCGAGTCGGAGGAAAGTGCGGTGGCGCGTAGTCAATTTTACCTTCGAAATTGTCACGCCGAATATTAGAAAATCTGACTCTCTGCGAGAGCATGTCTTAGCACTAAATCCTAAGAATGTCATAACAGTAATCCGAAAACTGAAGCGCCCTCTAGATAAAATTAATATTTCGAGCTTTCGGATGGGAAAAATTTTGACAGAAAAGATGATCTCCCGTAAAAAGAGCCAAAGAGCGAGCATGGGTAATCGGCCCCCAAAGATATTTGCTTCATTTTTGAAGTTGTACTTCTTTTGGCGCGTCGGGAGTGAGACGGGAGTTGCGCGCGCACTGGCAACGAAAATTCGACATTATGAAACTCCATACGTCTAAGAAAGTAAATTAATTATTGGGAATCGTGTGTTCGCAAAATGTATTTGCCATAGCAATGAGTGGGAGAGAGCGAAAAGATACGACAATCTCATCAGTGCGAGTGAGAGAAAACGATTAAAATTGTCCAACTGATTTTTCGGCTAATTTATTGACTTAAATTATTGTGAATTGTGCTTAAAACCGAGTGCGCACATTCGAGCTCAAAGTGGCACATTCCGATCTCGGGAAAATGAAGCGCGCCGCTCCGCGTCGCGCTTCATTTGCCTCCCTCGCTCGGAAATGTGCCACTTTTCGCTCGAATGCGCACATCTTGCTATTTATTGAATTTGGTCTATTCAACTTTCTTTCAAATCAATAAAATATCGATTATATATTCGATAAACGTATTTTTACCATAGCAATGAGTGGGAGCGAGCGAAAAGATACGATAAAATCATAAGTACGAGTGAGAGGGAATGATAAAAATTGTTTACTAATTTTTTGATGCCAAAATTTTGCGAATCATGCTTAAATTCGAGTGTGCACATTCGAGCTCAAAGTGGCACATTCCGATCTCGGGAAAATGAAGCGCGCCGCTCCGCGTCGCGCTTCATTTGCCTCCCTCGCTCGGAAATGTGCCACTTTTCGCTCGAATGCGCACATCTTGCTATTTATTGAATTTGCTCTATTCAACTTTCTTTCAAATCAATAAAATTTAATAAAATATCGATTATATATTCGATAAACGTATTTTTACCATAGCAATGAGTGGGAGCGAGCGAAAAGATACGATAAAATCATAAGTACGAGTGAGAGGGAATGATAAAAATTGTTTACTAATTTTGTGATGCCAAAATTTTGCGAATCATGCTTAAATTCGAGTGTGCACATTCGAGCTCAAAGTGGCACATTCCGATCTCGGGAAAATGAAGCGCGCCGCTCCGCGTCGCGCTTCATTTGCCTCCCTCGCTCGGAAATGTGCCACTTTTCGCTCGAATGCGCACATCTTCGTACTTATTAGGGTCTGTCTACTTTATCTACAGCTCTTTCAATTCAAAAAATTCAATTTAGTTTGCTAAATATCGGTTTTATGTTCGAAAAATGTATTTACCATAGCAATGAGTGGAAGAGAGTGAAAAGATATTTAATTTATTCGCGCCAAAGAAGTATGACTTCTAACGCGCCTACACAAGTACACGAGAGTGCTTTTAATGTCCCTTGCGCTTCGGCGAAATTTTACCCAAAAATCAATCTCATAAAATAATTTTTATCTTATGAACGTGTGAATCTATTTTCATAAAAATAATGTACGACGTAAATATTATTAAAACACATTTTGCAAAAAATTAAAAGTTTGTAAAATCATGGGAACCGTCAGAAAAAAAATATTAAATTTTCAACTAGTTTTTTTTTGGAGGTTAAGGGGTCTGGCACCACTCCAATTTTTTTAGAAAAACAATACATTTGTCTATAAAGTGTGTAATTTTCAGATTTTCAAAAAGGGGGACATTTAAAATCTCCCCGAACCGCGAGAGACATTAAACGCGCCCCCAGAAGCAAAAAATGAACATTTTTGGGGGGCCGATCGCCCACGCCTGCCCCCCTATGCCCCTTAGATAAATACGTAGGAGACTTTTTCGTGTATCCGAAAAGGGAGAACAAATACTTAAAGTTCTTTCGGATCGCCCCTTTCGCCCTTACAGGGATCTATTTTTGTCCACATCCGCCGTCTTATCAGAGAAACCAAAGCACGCCCGATTCCTGTTCCCGAGTCGTTTTCCAACGCGTTAACGTCCCCATCAAAGAGCCAAAGTGTTGAATCAATTTGTATTCTTTTTTCCTCTCCGCTCGGAAAAAATAAAAGTTCGACCCGCACGAGGCATGTAATTTTTTTTATTAGGATTGTCACAAAACAAGAAGAATTCGACCATAAACTTTTTGCACAATAGCGGAAGAGCTTTACAAAGCTTTTACATATGCTGACGAAGTATTAAATCCATCAGAATCCGGTTTTAAAAGGATCCCCTAAATCTACGGACTTAGCGAAGTTGTAAAAGATGATTCCCGCTACTACATTTGCGTAATTTTTCTTTACGTGCCCCCGAAAGGCTCTTAAGCTAAAAGTTGCCGAAATCTGCGATTGGACAATATACTTTCGTCTTCGATTTTGGCCGTTGCGAATGGGAAAACAGTCGTTTGCAGTGCCGAGATAAATTTTGCAAAAGGACCAAATTTAATTACGCGCCCCGCATTGCAGAAATAATGTAATAATGTTCGTAAGCACATTATTATTGAGTAGAGTAAATTTGTTGGATAAACAACTCGTCAAAGAGCAAAAGGACACCTGCTACGAACTAAAATTATGCCCGCAAAAAATTATTAATTGGAATCGCATGGGGGCGGCCCGCACCGAGCGCCACTTTTGGGGGCGCCAAAATTTTACAATCAATTTTGATTTAAATTGAGGCTTCTTCGTTATTTGGGTTTCTGTTCCTCTTCAATTAAAGAATATATATGTTACAGTCAAAGCGTGCGTTTCAGTTAGAGTATAGGCTAACTAGGTAAACTATGCGTTTACTACCTTCTGTAGTAAATGTGTTGATTTCGAGGAAAGAAAGTTTTTGCATTTATGAAACTTGCGCAGTGAATGTAAACAAACAAAATTTGAAACATAACCATCTTATTGGCGTTATTTGTTAAAAGCCTTTATAGTATTTATAGTTTTTTCATATTTATATAAAGGATGTTATAATTATTCAGTAAATAATGCAATACGTTTTTTTATAAATTTATAACCATCTAGAACTAAATACTATTAAGTATTAAACAAATCAAAAAATATTCATATGTAATAATAATTAGGTAGATTTTACTCTAAACATTAGGAACTTAATATTACTAAGTATTAAACAAATCAAAACAATATTCTTAGGTAATAATAATTAATCAGTTAGAGTTCATTAGAAACATTATATTACTAAGTATTAAACAAATCAAAAAAAAAATTCCTAGGAAATAATAATCAGTTAGATTTCACTATACTCTGTCCGGCCAACAGAAATAGTTAAGCCACTCCCACAAATGTGCGCTAAATTTAAATATAAAGTTCCTAATGTTTAGAGTAAAATCTAACTAATTATTATTACATAAGAATATTTTTTGATTTGTTTAATACTTAATAGTATTTAGTTCTAGATGGTTATAAATTTATAAAAAAAACGCATTATTTATTGAAAAACTATAACATCCTTTATATAAATATGAAAAAACTATATATATATATAAAATTAAATTTAGATTGGTAAATATCGATTTTATGTTTGAAAAATGTATTTACCATAGCAATGAGTGGAAGAGAGCGAAAAGATACGACAATCTCATCAGTGCGAGTGAGAGAAACCGATTAAAATTATTCATCTGCTTTTTCGTCTAATTTATTGGGCTAAATTATTGTGAATCGTGCTTTAAGGTCGAGTTTGCGCATTCGAGCTCAAAGTGGCACATTCCGATCTCGGAAAAATGAAGCGCGCCGCTCCGCGTCGCGCTTCATTTGCCTTCCTCGCTCGGAAATGTGCCACTTTTCGCTCTAACGCGCACATCTTCGTACTTAATAGGTTTGTCCACTTTATCCACAGCTCTTTTAAATCAAAAAATTAAATTTAGATTGGTAAATATCGATTTTATCTTTGAAAAATGTATTTACCATAGCAATGAGTGGAAGAGAGCGAAAAGATACGACAATCTCATCAGTGCGAGTGAGAGAAACCGATTAAAATTATTCACCTGCTTTTTCGTCTAATTTATTGAGCTAAATTATTGTGAATCGTGCTTTAAGGCCGAGTGTGCGCATTCGAGCACAAAGTGGCACATTCCGATCTCGGGAAAATGAAGCGCGCCGCTCCGCGTCGCGCTTCGTTTGCCTCCCTCGCTCGGAAATGTGCCACTTTTCGCTCGAACGCGCACATCTTCGTTTTACCAAAAAAAAATTGTTCACGTTAGTTATACCCCACCTAGTACACGGAAAATTAATCAAACATTTCTAAATAGTTAAAAGTGCGCCAAATGCATTTTAACAATGCGCAATTAACGAAACAAACAATAGGCCTGTCGCTTTTTTTTGCGCGAGCAAAACTTACCTGGAAAACACAAGTTTTGAAAAGAAAATCCGCAAAGGCAACTTTGGAGTTTGCTTTCTCCGAAGATAACCAGGTGTCTTTAATTAAAATTTTAATTGCGAGTTGCGGTCTAAAATTTCGAGCTTTTGTCTTTGTTGTTTAATTAAAGTCGTATCGGTGCCCGTTTTTAATTTCGAAAAGGCCTTTTCGAACTGCGCCCTTTAAAAGTTTTCGCGGTGGAAAATCGCGAGCTTCGATGACTAAAAATTTTCGATAAGGGGTTGTTCGAGGAACCGTTAAAGCGGCTTCGATTTTGCGGGGGGCGAAATGCGCTTTTGGCGACGCTCGTCGGATTCGCTCCTTTTTCGTTTTGTGCCGAGTTTTCTTATTTCGAAAATGTGATCGACTCGGGAACGAAATAAATCGTAATTGGTGTATTAAAATTTATGACAGAATCGCGTAATAAATTGTTCCTTGCGTACAGGATTAAAGTATAATGCAACGAATGATAATCCTGGAGCGGCCGGGAATTATAGAATAAATACATAAATAATAATTTGACTGCGAACAAATATGTGGGTCGGCTTCATCGAGCGCATTACAGTAGAACCTCGATTATCCGGACCTCGGTTATACGGATTCGCGATTGTCCGGATTGTCAAGCGCGTTCGGACTCGTTACGAAAATTAAACATCGGTATTTCTTACCAAGTATTTTGTTATTTTATTTTGTATTTCACACTAAACACTAAACCTTGCTTAATTCCGAAAAACTTGAATTATTCAAAAATTCTTAAATTAAGGGAGGTATCGAGCTCCCATATTTTTAATATAATATTTTTACGTTTTTAAAAAATTATTAAATTTTTTTTAAATTATTTCCCAAAATTAAGCCTTAGGGCACTGGAGATTTTTGAACCTACTTAATTCGGAGAAGTTTGAATTATTCAAAAATCAAATCTCCGTTCAAAAATGTCTTAAATTAAGGGCGGTATCGGACTCCCAAATTCTTAATTCTTTAAAATCTTGTTAAAAAAAATGATAAGTTTTTCTAAATTATTGTACAAAATTGAGCGCTAGTGCATTAATATTTTTGAACGTCGCTTAACCGAAACAGTTTGAATTATCCGAAAATCAAACCCTGTTCAAAAATCTCTTAAATTAAGGGAGATATCGGGCTCCCAAATTTTTAATATTGTCTTTTTACAATGTAGGGCAGACCGGGTATGGTTGTCTCACGGGTAGGTTGTCACATTAACCATAACAAAAACCTAATGAATTAATAAATTTGTTTACTCCTGTATTTACCATAGCAATGAGTGGGAGTGAGCGAAAAAATACGAGAATCGCGTAAGTGCGAGAGAGAGGAAACGATGAAAATTAGTCAACTACTTGTTCGTGTAATTTATGGGCCTAAATTATTGTGAATCGGGCTTAAAACGGAGTGTGCACATTCGAGCTCAAAGTGGCACATTCCGATCTCAGGAAAATGAAGCGCGCCGCTCCGCGTCGCGCTTCATTTGCTTCCCTCGCTCGGAAATGTGCCACTTTTCGCTCGAACGCGCACATCTTGCTATTTATTGAATTTGGTCTATTTAATTTTCTTTCAAATCAATAAAATTTAATAAAATATCGATTATATATTCGATAAACGTTTTTTACCATAGCAATGAGTGGGAGCGAGCGAAAAGATACGATAAAATCATAAGTACGAGTGAGAGAGAATGATAAAAATTGTTTACTACTTTTTTGTTACCAAAATTATTGTGAATCGTGCTTAAAACCGGGTGTGCACATTCGAGCTCAAAGTGGCACATTCCGATCTCGGGAAAATGAAGCGCGCCGCTCCGCGTCGCGCTTCATTTGCCTCCCTCGCTCGGAAATGTGCCACTTTTCGCTCGAACGCGCACATCTTGCTATTTATTGAATTTGGTCTATTCAACTTTCTTTCAAATCAATAAAATAATCGATTATATATTCGATAAACGTATTTTTACCATAGCAATGAGTGGGAGCGAGCGAAAAGATACGATAAAATCATAAGTACGAGTGAGAGGGAATGATAAAAATTGTTTACTACTTGTTTGTTACCAAAATTATTGTGAATCGTGCTGAAAACCAAGTGTGCACATTCGAGCTCAAAGTGGCACATTCCGATCTCGGGAAAATGAAGCGCGCCGCTCCGCGTCGCGCTTCATTTGCCTCCCTCGCTCGGAAATGTGCCACTTTTCGCTCGAATGCGCACACCCTCGTATTTATTATATGTATTTATATTATTTTTTGCACTTGGTTATATTTAATAAAGTTACGTCAAAGAAGTATAACTTCTGCCTCGTGCTGTTTTATTTGTTTTTATTAACTTAAAGTACAATTTTGTAGATTTTATTTCATTTTATTTGCGAGGTATGGCAAACCCCACCCAGTACGGCATGTGACATTTAGTCACCTAGCATGCGGAGGGTTAAGAGTCGAGAAGGAAAATTTTTACGGCGGAAAATAATGAAGAAGGAAATTCTGAAATCGCTTGTGTTCATTATGCGAGCGAATGAGCTGGAAGTTCATTAACGTGAATTGCTGATAACCCTCTGGCTGTGTAAAATTTGATTATTAAATGATAAGACTAATGATACTGCGCTGCCGTTCGAGATGCTCATTTTACACCTATGTCATTGGCACGAGACGAGGGTGGCGCTTTTTTTCCGCCGCTCACACGCTTTTTCTCCTGTTTCAGGAAGCTGCAAAAGCAAAAGGAGCGCTTCTGCAAGACCGTCTATCAAGGTGTCCTTTCCTTCACCGAATGCACCCAGGCGTTCAATTCTACGAGTTCTCTTCGTTCCTGGGATCCAGATCCCCTGAATATTCTGGGAAACGATTCGGTCTCGCTTATCGATTGGATTACCGAAGGTAACGATACGGAAAACGGCAGCTTAACTTTTTCAGAGCCCACGCTAACCGCAGTTCTTCCGCCCTTCGAATTGTGGCAGACGATTTTCATAGCCGTTTGCTTGGGAATTTGCATTGTGTTGACGGTGGCAGGAAACGTCTTGGTCCTTCTGGCCTTCATCGTCGATCGGAGCATAAGACAACCCAGCAATTACTTCATCGCTTCCTTGGCCGCCACCGACATGCTTATCGGTAAGTACCCAACAAGCTCGTTCGACTTTCCACGCTGCTAAAGGAGCGTTCACAAACCATGTGGTTCCATTATGAACCCAACCAAACCTTGGCGTAGCTTTTACCATGACCTCTTTGCCCCCGGATGGAACGTTTTGTGCTTTCCATTAGCAAAACTATTTCAAAATTATTGCATATAAAATGAGTAAGTCTGATAATTGTTCTACCAATTGAAAATGTCGATTTTTTCGTCAAAAAAAACACATTAATATCAAAAATGGTTTATTCCAAATATTTTCCATCGCTAGCTATGCATTTTCCCCATCCTTCGGGCAATTTATGGATGCCGTCCCAAAAAAACGTTTCCTCTTTCTGGGCAAAGCATGAATCGACCCGATTTTTCACTTCTTCGGCTTGCTTCTGATTGGCTATCGAAAATAATTAACTCAGTACCTGAGAGTCAGGTGCGAAAACTAAAAACTTTTCGTCTCAGAATTGCATCTCCCATCTACCCTTAAAATTTGATTCCCCACTTGTAGAACACCCTGTATACTCGTTGCAATGTACAGTGGAAACTCGGTTATCCGGACTAATTATTGTTGCAGGTCATTCGGATAGTCAAAAATTCGGTTAATTGAATGTATAGGGAAAAAAAACTAATTTTAGCTATATACAGGGTGTCCCAAATTGAGTAGGCTAACATGGGTATCTTTCTTATTAGTGGAGATAGAAGTTTGGTTAAATGGGCAATGTTTTGCAGTTTTAGTTACCGATTCAGATTCCGTTAAGAAAATTTTAAAATTTCGTATAGTTCCGAAGTAATCGTCAAAAAACTGAAAATCGTTATTTTCTTTAATGTCAAATAACTTTGTAACTACAAAATTTACAAAAAAAAGTATAATATAAAAGTTACTAGGTTTCATAAAATACAGATAGAGATTAAGTCAAAATTAAATTGAAAATGGCGGTTTCCAAGATATTGATACCAACTTTCTTATTTTAAATGGACGCCATATTGGATTTTTACATAGTTAGTTTTCCAGAAAAAAAGCAACCGAACGTTAAAATTTTTAAAAGATTGGATGTGAATATGCAGAAGTATGGATGTTTACAGTAACCAAATTAATTAATTAATTAATCTAATTTAATTCGACTTTTAATTTTTTGAATTGAAGATTAGATTAATATAGGCAAATCGAATAAATACGAGGATGTGCGCATTCGAGCGAAAAGTGGCACATTTCCGAGCGAGGGAAGCAAATGAAGCGCGACGCGGAGCGGCGCGCTTCATTTTCCCGAGATCGGAATGTGCCACTTTGAGCTCGAATGTGCACACTCGGTTTTAAGCACGATTCACAAAATTTTAGACCAATAAATTAGACGAGTAATTAATTGAATAATTTTAATCGTTCCCTCTCACTTTCATTGACAAGATTATCGTATCTTCTCGCTCCCTTCCACTCATTGCTATGATAAATACGTTTTTCGAATACAAAATCGATATTTACTAAATTTAATTAAAATTTTTGATTTGAAGGAGGGCATGCTAAATTATACTATTGTAATAAATACGAGGATGTGCGCATTTGAGCGAAAAGTGGCACATTTCCGAGCGAGGGAAGCAAATGAAGCGCGACGCGGAGCGGCGCGCTTCATTTTCCCGAGATCGGAATGTGCCACTTTGAGCTCGAATGTGCACACTCGAATTTAAGCATGATTCGCAAAATTTTGGCATCAAAAATTAGTAAACAATTTTTATCATTCCCTCTCACTCGTACTTATGAGTTTATCGTATCTTTTCGCTCGCTCCCACTCATTGCTATGGCAAATACATTGTCGAACTTAAAATCAAACTTAAAATGTGTACACTCAGTTTTAAGCGCGATTAAAAAAGTTGGTCATATTGTTAGGTATATGTTTACAAGAAACGCAACAATTATTAGTCACTAAATAAAACAGTCGCACATTATCTGAAAATTAACAAAGCAAAAAAACACTGTTTAGTGCCAAATACAAAATAAAATAATAAAATATTTAGTAAGAAATACCAAGGTTTAATTTTTGCAACGAGTCCGAACGCAGTTAACAATCCGGATAATCGCGAATCCGTATAACCGAGGTTTTACTGTATAGGGAACTATAGCATAGCGAAACATAAAACTAATAAAAGTATGGAAATAAATATCCATATGCTGTCACTTATTCTGTAAACTGTTTCCATTGTACCAAATAAAATAAAAAAAGAAAGCTCCCCTTTCCCCCCCCCCCCAAACCAAGGCACGTGGTTTGTGTACAATCCCTAAAGGTGCGCTACATTTCAGGTACGGTATCGATGCCCTTCTACACGGTGTACGTCCTGATGGGCTACTGGGACCTGGGACCATTGCTGTGCGACCTATGGTTGTCCGTGGACTACACGGTTTGTTTAGTGTCGCAGTACACGGTGCTCCTAATAACGATAGATCGCTTTTGTTCCGTTAAAATAGCGGCCAAGTATCGCAGTTGGAGAACTAAAACGCGCGTTGTTTGGATGGTTACCATAACGTGGATAATACCGGCGCTCTTATTTTCATAAGCATCTTCGGTTGGGAACACTTCGTGGGCTATAGGGACCTCTTGCCCGGTCAATGTTCGGTGCAGTTCTTAAAGGATCCCGTCTTTAATACGGCTTTAATTATAGGATATTATTGGACCACGTTAATAGTGCTTTTTATTTTGTACGGGGGGATCTATAAGACGGCTTACGACATGCAGAAAAAGAGCGAGGCGAAGCAGAGGAAGATGCAGTCGATGGTGGCGCTGAGTGCTGGGGCCATGTCGGGCATGGCGGGTCGAGCCGCCGGCATCGGTCTATCCAAAACGCAAAGCACCCTTCTAAGTCAAGACAAGCCGCCACCTCCTAACGTTCTTGCAGCTAGCGTGCCACCATGTCCTCCGACCCATTTAAATCTGACGGTGCGAGAAGCGCATCCGGGAGCCGGTTCGGGCGACTCCAATTCCAGTCAAAAGACGAGTTCGCACAAAAGCAGCGGTACCACGACCACGACCACCACCACGACTGCCGATTTAAAAATTGCGACCGACGAAACTTAAGTCTTCCCAACACGCAGTTGGTGGCCGAAGTCGATAAATCGGAGCGTTCGAGCAGTCCAGCTTTCGAATCCGACGAAGACAGCACCACCACCAGTCAGCACCAGCACCAGCACCAACAGCAGCAGCAGATCCGAAAGCGTTCTTCGATGGTTGGCATTTTTGTACAAAGTAGCGCACCTTTATACGCTTTCGACAATAGCAATAAAGTAAACGGAGGAATTCCTACAGGGCTGAAGCAGATGCCGAAAACGAACGTCGAAGAGGTATCGTCCTCTTCCCTGCCCCAGATTTTGGAACAAAACCTCATGGACGCCGACAACACGACTTCAGGAGGAGGGGTAGGTGAAAACTTAGTAGTTCCTCTGCAACCCGAACCCGCAGTAGATGTGGTTTCCCCTAAGCAGCCCGTAGCACCTCCGACGTCCCCCGACCTCTCCCAAAAATCGCAAAACATCATCCCTCCGCCGCCGCAGTTTCAAGGTAGTCCCCCAGTAACGAGTAGTCCCCAGTTGTCGAGCAACTCCTCGTCTTTGGCCGAGCGTCCTCGTAGCTTGCAAGTTCCATCCCAAGCGACCTACGACGTCCTAGTCGGCTTAGACGGCGCAGATTTGCGTTACATGGACGAAAGTTCCATCGTCGTACCTTCTCCCGTATGCGAAAGTTCGCCCCCGTCCAGCTTAGCCCAAGAATCGCCCGTACATTCAGTTGCCGCAAATACTTCCTTGCTTCAGGCCGCGCTTCTCAGAGCCACCTCGCAAATAGCGCCCGCTTCCAGGAAGATGGACACGGAAGTGACCATAGCGGCCGAAAAACCGGTGACCACGATCGTCGGCGAGCCCCTCACGTTCGACAATCGGGAAAGCTGTACCGGCGACAGCACCCCGATGTGCGGGATGTCGACCATCAGCCAAACAGGTAACGCCGCAGGCATTATGACCGCCACCGCGATAGTCGAAGTTAATAAAAGTAAAATCTCTACCAAATCAGACGTCGAAGAGACGAAGATGAAGAGGGACTTCGTCAGGAACCTGGGGAAGCGGCTGAAGGGCAAGAAGAAAAAGAAAGAGGGTCCGTTCGGGTGCTCGGACGGCAGAAGTCCAAGTCCGAGAACAGGGCGAGGAAGGCCCTACGAACGATCTCCTTCATTTTGGGCGCTTTCGTCATCTGCTGGACGCCGTACCACGTCCTGGCGCTGGTCGAGGGATTCTGCGCGGAACCGCCTTGCACCAACGAGCATTTGTACATGTTCGCTTATTTTCTTTGCTACGCGAACAGTCCCTTAAATCCGTTCTGCTACGCACTGGCGAATCAACAATTCAAGAAGACTTTCACGCGCATCCTAAAAGGGGACCTACACCTTTCGTAGTAAGGTAACAAAACTGTATAATTTTCTAGATGATAAGAGTACATAGTACCCTAACAATTAGAACGGCGATAATTGTTATTTATAGATACATAAGTATAGATAGTTAGATACCTATTGAAATTGTCACGAATTATTTTCTCGTGCTATCGGCACAGTGGAGTCAATACTTTAATGGACAATAAGTAATTTAAAAAAAAACATAGCTCACGTCGCAACTAGTACCTATTCGGGCTTACTTTTTTGGGGAACCGAAAGCCACAATGTACTTTTAATAAAAGGATTCGTAAACTGGGAGACCTTTCGGTTCCGCCGAGAGATGATAAACATAGAAAGACGATGAAAGTTTGCTGTACCGAGCCCTCGCAGCGCACTTTCATCTATTTTTTGGTAGCTGTTAGAAGAAAAAGCGTCGAAACGTGGCGTTTCTTTTTTTTTCCTTAAGAAACGCAACGTGTCCACGTTTTCTGCAAATAGTTGACGTACCTACAATGTGATCCTTAGGAAAACAATTAGATATTTACTGTAGAACCAATTTGAAAAGATGAAGAAGAAAACGTCGACGAACATGACAGCCATAAGTTTATATATCACAAAATCCCCTGTGATAAATTTCGTTAATTTGACATATCAATTGTTTTTAAGTCGATATTGCATCTTGGCTTATATTCAGTTATTCAACACCTATCCAATTCACAAAATCATTATTCCTTGGCTTCTAAATTTCGAACGAATTCGACGAACTTAATTTTTACAAATTTTGATAACATCCGCGGGATGCAATACGCACGCTCGTTTTGCATAACAAAGAAAATAAAAAGCATTTTAGTACTTAGGAAAAAATAACGAGACGCTGTTACGGTTAGGTTGCAGTTACAAAATGTAATGCTTTAGTTTTTGGGAAAAATAAATACATAAAAACTAATGTGTAGCTTTATTCTGTTGGTATTTGGTACTCATAACATCCCTACAAGACGGCCATGTAAAATCACAAATCACGTAAAATTTGTTAATTTTTTATTCCGAAGTTGGTGTAAATTATAATGAAACTTGTTCATTAAATTAAAGTGGTTTTCGCTTGCTAAGAAACGCAAAATCGAAACGAGTATGCGGCGCCATCTATCACGAGCTCGATGAACTCCTATAGGTGTTCAATTCAGAAAAGATTGGGCTTACGTCATACAAATTATTTTCAAGTTACGCACAACGTCGCATGACATGTTTTAAAGGTAAAAAGAAAAAGTTTTGAAAATCGTTGTCTTCGCAGAACGAATATGCGTCTTTTGTCATAGGTCCCAAACATTGTTAGTAAAATTTTCTATTTTCTTTTCAATTACACATATTTTTTTAGTATTGACCATATTTATTTACTTCATGATGCTATAAAACGCAAATATTCACTAATTGCAAATTTTCAGTACTTTTGCCTCCGACTGTACCCACCATACATCTGTAAGTGGGCAATAGTTAAATAGTTTACCTTACATATTACTTAATTTGTTAACATTAGGTATTCTAAAACATTACCAGACTACAAAAGTTTGAATTTTTTATTTTTAATAATCCGATTTGTCCCTTACTACAAATAATCACCCGTCACGTTGAAAAACGTTACAAATACTTTGGCGTACGAAAATAAAAATGTGTAAACGCGTAAAGTTGCAAATTGGCACAAAAAATGGCAAACGCAACATCAGAATAACAATAAATATTGTTCTTAAGGCACAGAAGCCCAAAAATAAGTGAAAACCTTGACAAATCACAAAACTGGTGACTTCTGCTGCCGATGGTTCTTTGGTACAATGAAAAAGCTGAAAAGCACGAGCGCAATTTCGAAGCCACCCTCTTCTGCAACCCCAAACTCGATTATAAAATTAATATGAAAGAAATTTTAAAAATCTCGTCGGGGCTGCAGCAAAACCATAAGAAAGGTGCCCCGATGTCCCAACTAGCGTGAACATGGGGCGGCACAAATACAAAAATACACAAAAATACAATTGTACACCGGCGGAAGGGTGACACACCTTTCAATTATTGAACTTTAAAATTAGTTATTAATAACAATTTGTGGAAGAAGGAAAAAGCTATAAAAGTGGTGTGCCGGGCCTACCGGGTGTACCAAAAAAAAATGCTCTCAATAAACGGAAATGCTCTCCTTTTTAAGTTTTCGGTGTTATACAATAAATCGACAAGCGAGGGCGAGGGGGCGAACGACCATACAAAAAAACATCAACACCAAAAACTCGCAAATTTGAGCAAACTCCGGTCGCAAAAGTTGAAGCACGTTATGCTACTTTTGCGCTTTATTGAGTCAGCAAAACAATGGGAAAACGTGGAAGTGCGGCGTGGAAAATGATTAGTTTTCCTCACATACACCCCGCTGTTTTCAAAAAACAATGTTGCAGTGGTGTTTCTGGTTAACGAACAAACTTTTAATCCCCATAATGTTTTTGCAAATTTTGTATTCAAAGTATTTAAAAAATTTTGAGTTATTCTGTAACTAAATAATTTGGAAAATGTTAATAAGTTTACTATAAAATTTTAAATGCAAAATTGTATTGTGATTAAAATAAAAAATAGACATCTTTTTTTTTAAATCAAATTGTGAATTCTAATTGAAAATATTTATTAATAGATCTGCGAGTTATATCAAAAACGATTTGTTAAAGTTTTTTACTACCCTTGTAAGTTAGTTGAATAGGCCCTCAATTCAACAAAAATAAAAGAATAAAGAAAATCTACAACTTCTATAAAAAAAATTTTGAAAATAAAATACGCCCTCGGCAACAAATCGAAATCTGATTGAAAACTTTTATACAAACTTGAAGTTAATAAAAACAAATAAAACAGCAAGAGGCAGAAGTTATACTTCTTTGGCGTAACTAAATTAAATATAACCAAGTGCCAAAAATAATATAAATAAATTCAGTAAATACGAGGATGTGCGCATTCGAGCGAAAAGTGGCACATTTCCGAGCGAGGGAAGCAAATGAAGCGCGACGCGGAGCGGCGCGCTTCATTTTCCCGAGATCGGAATGTGCCACTTTGAGCTCGAATGTGCACACTCGGTTTTATGCATGATTCACAAAAATTAATTTACATTCCTAGACGGCTAACTTCAACAATCGAATTTGCTGTGCGCGCGCAACTTCCGTTGCTTGCTAAAATTTTACTGTCTAACGCCAAAAGAAGTATAACTTCAAAAAAAACTATTTAATCTAATTTATGAAAAATTATAGTTTGAATCTAAAAACCAAGCAAAAACATTATAGAAAACAAAAATGTTAAGATGTATGAAAACGCGACTGGAGCCTTATAATTCAACCCTTAAATTCCAATTTAATTTTAATTTCGGCTGGGCGAATGAATGGCATTTGCAAAAAAATAATTGATATAATAAACTGCAAAATTAAAACAATATTTAAAATATTAAAACACCATCCATCACACCCAATAATCGACCAAAAATCTGTAATTCTCCTTCTGATGTTATTTAAAAGAAAATTTTTAGTTTTGTATTACTTTAGTGTCCAAAATAATTATTGTTATGTATCGTTTCGAAAAATTTCGATTATATAAAACCTAACAAGTTTTCTTTCAGAAAGGCGCAATTAGGATGCCCAAACGCAATCGGCGAAATTGCACTATCACTCCTCGTTATCACGAAGCCCGTTCAAAATTCTGAAAGATAATGCAACTAGCAAATTCCTGAACTAAACAATTTTAAGGCTCCAGGATACCAGAAACACCCCCTGCAATGCACAGTAAAAAAAACTTGCAAGTAACGACGAAAATCGGTCCTCTTGTCCCGCGCTGGAAGAACCTACCCTTATTATCCCATTTAAAGATGTGTTCACAATGGGGGGTAACGAGCTGACCCCATTGCCGGAATCCTCATCCCTCTTGGGCCATCAGCTTCATCGGAAACTCCCGCACAACAAGAGTCTTCAAGATTACAGTTTTGAAAAACGCCCGATTTTATTTTTTAAGGGACCACTACATTTACTGGGAGGACAAGCATTCGGTTAAAGAACTACGGATAGTAAAAACGTCACCACGCACCCACTAACGGCGAATCCTGGAAAACGCGTCGATTTTCGCGAAAAACGCTCGGGCATGCCGGCCCCCCGACTGTAAAAAAGGCCTTATTATTCAGGAATAGGGGCCAGCTATTCCCATTATTTAAATTTCGACTGCATGCACTTCCAAGAACGATCTTGGTGGCATGCAATCTGTGAGATATCCTGAAATAAAATGTGTTATTAATTTCCGCTTTCATCCTGACGAATCTGCACAGAAGAAAAACTTATTAATAGATTAAAGACGAAAAATTAATTTCCAGTACACAAAATCTTTAAAGAGCGATTTAGTATAAATTTTTTCAGTTCAATAATTTTAAATAATTTTTTTAAATAAATGCCACTATAATTAAACCAATATCTTTTTTACTTTTGTGCTTTGAGATATTTTTTAATTGTTTATAAAAATTATACCAAAAGATTCGTCCTCTCTTGGCTCCTGCAACCCATCCATTGGTCCATATCCACGAGGAAATGTATTAATAACACTTTGTAAAGCGTAGAACTTTACAGTACCAAACCACTTTTAAAACTGAATTAAACATTTAAAATGCAAGTAAATTCTAGAACGTTAAGTAATCAGTTAAACCGATGAGTGTTATCTCTTTAAAAAACTTCATATCAAGTTCAACACACCTGCTTATATACCCACATGGTTTGCTGTTTAAAATTGAACAAAAGCATAAGAATTAATTTTAAATGTAAAACGAAAAGTAATTAGTAAAACATACCAAATTAATAATTTTGAATATTTGAAAATGCTTTGAAAAATAGCAAAGTGTACGAAATCAATGTTACCTGAAAATATAAAACTAATTGATACAGAAATTAGATATTCAAAGTAATAACAATCAAGTTGTAGAATAAATCCAATCTGTCGATAAATTTTAGTGTAATACCTGTATTGGAATACCTAGCTAATATTAATTTCAGAAAATTGTTATAAAAATTTAAAACCCAATTTCAATTCAATAACTAAATAAGTTTAAAATCGTTTGTCTAATAAATATAAGCATTTAAATGTCGAAGTAAAAAAGTAATGTAAAATCCTCCGATCTTTAAAGACAACTTGATTCAAATTACGCCCCAAATGAATTTTACTTTTTATCGTGTTCGATTCATAATTATTTCAATATATGTATACTTTATATTATATTCACTTACGAATTAGTTCACCAAAATAGAACTTTTACTGTTTTCATTAAACAGATTAATAAATAATGTTATACTTTACCAATTCTTTTAGATGTTGAACTGCTTCGGCTGGGCTAACAAATGGGGGATCCTCAGGAACTCTTGCTTTACGAATTCTTATAAGGATCAGGTCTTCAGTTCTAAGGATTTTTTTTTATTTTACAGAACAGGATTTCGGAACGACCATAATGGGATTAAAACAACGGCAATATTCTCACTGTAAAATGTAATTTAAAATTATAGCAATTATAAATAACAAATATCAAAGTTATAAATAATAACTAAGATAGTGTTACTAGTTTTTTAATAAGGTTTTAATGAAAAGGTGTTAAACTTACATCGGAATCTGGAAGAAAGGGACTCTATAAAAAATGACGGACTTGTTCTTACAACAAATTTCAGCCCTTCTAGGTTTGAAAAATGTTTGGGATATGATTTCAAATGTGCTTTTGTGTAAATGAACAATATGTAATGATCTTAAATATGAGCAAAAAGATGTACTGCCGTACGAAGCCCAGATCGAATCGTACTTCGATTGTTGACCACTCTGTAGAAAAAAAACGTATGCATTTCAAAGTATTTTACAAAAAAATTGAATATTACCACTTAATTCAGTGTAAAGCTCCTCTAAATAAGGTGCAAGCAACATCGGATACTACATGAATCCTCTGAAGGCTACCCTATTTGGTTTCACATTGTAACCAAGTTCAGCAACTGTAAAGACAATAATTGCCATTAAACGGCTTTATAATAATATATACACGTATCAATAAAGCGTACAAATTTAAAATATAGCAATATTGTGGGGTCATTAGTATTGCGCAATATGTAGCAATCATCAATCTCTGCAGAAAAAAATCCCCCGACAAAACCTATTATTTCCAGATATTTAGCAACACCAAACAACAATTATTATGACAATTATTACTAAGCAACAATAATTTATATATAAATTACTTACATTTCTCCAAAAGGACGCCGTTCAATGCACTTCACAAAAATGAAAATGGCGGTGTCACATGACCAAGCGTTGGTTCTAAAAATCAGGTGGCCAACTTAGTGCCAAAAGTTATATTATTTATGATAAATACTTGGTTATGGCAAAATATTTATTAAATTCAATTACGAATTAACATCTTTTAACTTTTAGATTAATATTAGAAACACAAAAAAGCATTTAATTGAGAAGCATTTTTAAACGTTTATGAGGTTCTGTATCTGACTATGTATAAAAACCTTAGCCCTTGTTCGTGAACAGAAACTACAGTAATCTAAAGTCTTTAATTTTTAAGACATAATATATCTTAAAGTTGTGGAAATTACTATTTAGAACATACATGATTTGCAACTTATGTATTTGTAAATTGTAGGAAATGAATAGAACAGTAAAAGTGTGGCACATTGGTAAAATCAAGTATTTAGAAAGTTTACAATTACAAGCAACTTTGACTGAACTGCATCATAAATATACGTCTACACCAAATGTAGTTTTATTTGTAGAACATCCACCAGTTTATACAGTCGGAATACGAACCAATGCTTATACAACAGCGGACGAAGAAAAGTTAAAACAGACAGGTATACATTTTAATCGATTATTGTGTTTACCTAAAAACTAAATTTTTTAGGTGCAGAATTTTATCGTACAAACAGAGGTGGGTTAATAACGTTTCATGGGCCAGGACAATTAGTTGTGTACCCAATTTTAAATTTAAAACATTTTAAAGCAAGCATAAGATGGTATGTATCTCATCTTGAGAACACTGTTATTAATCTATGTAAAAGAAATGGTTTAAATGCTGAAAAATCACCACACACAGGTGTTTGGATTAATGATAATAAGGTAAATGCATTAACTTAAAATAAACGAATAAATAGTTAGATAATTGTAGGTATGTGCTATCGGTGTACATGGTAGTCGTTTTATAACATCACATGGCCTAGCATTAAATTGCTGTGTAGATTTGGATTGGTATAAACATATAATTCCATGTGGAATTAAAAACAAGGGTGTAACTTCCTTATCCAAAGAATTAAATAGGACTGTAGGTATTGAAGAAATAATTCCACAATTTTTAAAAAGCTTCAGTGAAACGTTTGATTGTTCTTGTACAGACTTGGTCAAAGATGAAGTAGATACAATCTTATCAAATGTTAAACTAAAATGTTAGTTTATTTAAAGATACATTGAATCAGTGTAAATATAATTAATTATAAGTTTATTATTTTTATAATCCTTCACATTTTATCATCTTTTGTGCACAGTAATTTGGAAATTGTATTCCTTGCAATAACACATCACAGAGCCCCTAAAATATTTGTGGTAAAACGATACGTTTTATTTTCTTACATTACGATTTGTATCGAAATAAAATTCACTTACTTTTAAGTCGGGAATGCATGCAGTAAGTGTATATAAGAATATGTACCAAGGAGAGCAAAAACAAGCTACAGCAAAGGATATTCCTATTAGTACGATAAGCCAAAATATTCCACAAAGTGGATTTGTCATTTTATGACTATTATTTTTATTTTCTTTTTGAAATATACGAACTACTTTTAAATTATTTTGATTTAAAACATATTTTAGACATGGTGGCGCCATCTAGGTTACATAAGCAGAAGGCAATGATAACCTCAATTTTTTATGTTTTCTTTTTGTTATTCAAAATTTCAAGTATTATACATTCATTAAAATTAATTTAATTAAAGTAGCAACTATAAATGCAATTTTATGAGTGAATTTATAACAATACAGGGTTAGCATGATAAATACACATATTTCAGTAATGACTTTGAATTTTTAGTCGGACAATGTGGAAATCAAATAGGAGCCACATTCTGGCCTTCAATCTTAGAAGAATACGGAATACAGTGCTCCAAGGAATTCAATAGTTATACAAATGGTGTTAATAAACAATATAATGGTATTCGTGAATCGAAATCATTTCACAGTTTCTTCACTGTACCTTCTGTACAATCATGCTCATCAATGAATACGTTAGCTGACTTGAAACGGTCAGAAGTAAAGGCAAGGGTAATTGCTCAATGATATATGTTAATTAATTAATGAATAAAACTTTTCTTAAGTCTATTTTAGTAGATATGGAAGATAGTGTCGTTTCTAAGTTTAAAACTGGTTTATTGAAAGATCTATTTGAGGACAAATGTATAATAAGTAATTATTGTGGTTCTGGTAATAATTGGGCTGAAGGATTTTGTTATCATGGATCACAATATAAAAGTAAACTAATGTATTCTATTCAAAGAGCTGTTGAAAAGTGTGATTCATTACAAGGGTTCATTATGCTATTTTCTGTGGGAGGTGGCACAGGTTCTGGCTTAGGAACGTACATTTTGAATTTATTAGCTGAAGAGTTTTCTGAAATTGAAAGGTATAAAAAGTAATGTAATAATTATAAATATTACTTCATTATACATATTTCAGGTTTGTATCTTGTGTTTATCCAACTGGTACTGAAGATGTTATTACTTGTCCTTACAATATGGTATTATCCACAAGAGAATTAACTGAACATGCAAGCTGTGTATTTCCAGTTGAAAATCGAGCTCTACTTGAAATTGTATCAAGACAACTTTATAATAAGAACGACACTAATAATGTAAACTCTATAATTGAATTTAAACCTTTTCACGATATGAATAATATAATAAGCAATATGCTGTTACATTTAACTAGGTAAACAAAGCTTTACTGTGAAGTATTTTTTTCACGATCTTTTATTTTAGTGGCTCAAGATTTGCGGGGAGTATGAATGTAGATATTGGTGAAATAACTACCAACATGGTGCCATATCCAAAATTACACTTTTTGTCTTCGAGTTTTAGTCCAATTCTATCATCCCCAAGTAAAACAATTGTTAAGCCAAGAAA
The DNA here is from genome assembly GCA_036325965.1 of Sinopyrophorus schimmeli. NCBI lineage: Eukaryota > Metazoa > Arthropoda > Insecta > Coleoptera > Elateridae > Sinopyrophorus > Sinopyrophorus schimmeli. The sequence continues at coordinate 48,845 of JARFIZ010000051.1, read as the reverse complement.
TAGGTAGAAACTTAGTATATAATTATATGTTGTTTAATGCTTTGTTTAGTCGACAGATAAAAAATGAAATATTTGTAAGCGCCTCTAGTAGAAATAATCAATTGTTAAAGATTGATCCATTGGGAGCAGATTCTGTTCTTTTAGGATCGCTTTTAATAGGCAGAGGAGACTACTCAGTATCTGACATGAGAGATTATGTGGAACGCATCAGATCTAAGGGTCATTTTACAGGATGGTCTGAAAAGGCTGTGAAAGTGGGATTGTGCAATGTACCCCCCGTAGGGCAGTTGGCTTCCATGTTTTGTCTTTTTAACACTACAGCCATTTCTACACATTTTGCTCACATTTCCTACCTTTATAAGAAACTCTACAGAAAGAAGGTATTTGATAAGGTACTTATTAATGGACACTTTACTTTAATTTGATTTTAAGGCCCACTTGCACCATTATACAAATATTGATGGTTTTGATGCAGACTTCTTTGAGCAGTCCTATGAAAGTTTATTATTTAATATAGAATCATATAAAGAGATGGAGAAGAGAACACAGACAGTTCCTAGATTATCAGCTCTCAATTAAAGAAAAGACTACTTCTCGTCAGTATCAATTTTGTACAGTATTATTTTTTTCGAATTAATAAAGTTGAATATTGTTTTATAAAAAAATTTAATAATTGCAGAAAAGCTTGGTATAAATACAACTACTTAACCAATTAGTAAGGCTTATAATATACTTAATTTACGATTCTTGAAATTTTTCCGCTCTAAACTAAATATAGTTTAAGCTTATTTGTAGGTTACTAAATTATGTTAATATAACTTTCTTGAGTTGATTTTAGCACTTAAAAAAATATTTTAGAATATACAAAAACATAAATCAACAAAATTTAACAGACGAGATGTGTTATCAATATAAAGTTGAGTTCATTATGTTTACAATACTTTATCTCGTGAAGCAAATGAACAAAGCAATAACATTTTAAATACTACAAGTTACTTGGAAATTTGTGGAAGGCCAAATTCGTCCACTTGTATACCTTCCTAAAATCATAATCAAATAACTTAGTATATAATAATAAATCTTGTAAAATATTCGTTACCGGATTTTTCTTGCCTTCCGCTTCTGGTTTATTGCTTGGTGCTTCAGGAGCTTTCAAAACATCATCCAAATAACTGGCATCATCGTCTAAAGCTATCTCGTCTCCAAGTGCATCTAATTCTGCAGCCAGTTCATCGTCATCTATTTCAGGTGTGTTGTATGTGCGACCTAAAGCCTCTTGTACTTCTTCAGCTTGATCCATCATATCTGCTAGCTCATCTTGAACATCCTACGCAAGATCACTCAATTAATCTAAGGTATAATAGCTAATTATTATCTTACATCTATTTCTTCTATATTTATGTTTTTAAAATCTTTTTTCATCGCTTTCATGCCATCTTTCATAGCTTGAACAGTTATATGTGTATCCTTCAATGTTTGGTGAGCAAAATTTGCTTGTTCCATATTAAATGATTGGCCTCTCAGATTATCCAATTGTTGTTCGTACATCTTCTTCTGCTTTAATACACGCATAGCCTTAGCCTTTACTGCATTTTTGCCAGGGCCCTCTCTCATTTTCGACATTTGCTCTTTAAACCTTCGCAGTTCATTATCCAAAGTGAGTATTTTTTTTTCTACATTTTCAGCTCTTGAATCTACCTAGTAATGAAATTATTAACAAATCTCGAAGTGACCATTTTTGGTAAACACATACTCCACCTATAACATCAGAAATACTAGGACCAGGTTCTTTGGGCTTAGACTTTCCAAACAATCTATTCATTATTTTAAAATATCGTTTACAATAATAAGATGACTAAGGATTTGCGTAATTTGATAATGTTAACAAACAATATAACCTTGGTAATAAGATTCGACCATTGTCCACAGTTGGTGGAACTGCTTACATTCTCTTGATGTTATTAATGAAGTAATAACTAACCTCATTTTATTGTTAATTTTTGTTGCATTTTTGATTTTATTATAGTTTAATTACTTTTACGTGCTTAGATGTATTTGAATAGAATTATTTGACTTTTAGTTTGGTCTCCATCTGGATCTGTAAAGGACCTTTTTTCGCATGGTTTTTTTTGCAGTTTATATAAGAAACTATACAATTTTTTTGTCGCAGAGTAAATACTGCTAATTTACTTCACTCTATTTAACTACATATTTACTAATTGAATATCTAAATATTTCTACAAATACAGGTATTTATTACTATTGAAATTTGTAAGTTTGTAACGGAACATTATTTTCATGTTACTTGGTTTTCTAAATGGATTTTAATAGCCGATAGTTAATGACTTTTATGTATTATCTGGAGAATTGCCCAATGCTTTATCAACGTGCACCATAAATAAGCGTCAGTGTTATTGCTGCAAGATGTTTTTCTTTTAATATTTCTGACCTTTTGATAATAATTGCCCCTGGCCTATTACATTATATTAACATTTTACTTTTGTAATCGGCACCATGGCAGCAAGTGGTAAAATTGGTATGAAAAAGTTAGTGGCATTATGCTGTACTGTAATTATATTTTTCTACATTTGTAGCTCTTCTTTCTGTATCCAACAAGAATGGATTGGTTGCTCTGGGCAAAAACCTTACAGACTTAGGTTTTACATTAGTCGCCAGTGGTGGCACAGCCAAAAGTCTGAGAGATGCCGGTTTAGTTGTAAAGATGTTTCCGAGATTTCAGGCGCCCCTGAAATACTTGGTGGAAGAGTTAAAACTCTTCACCCAACTGTACATGGTGGAATTTTAGCTAGGTATAAGTCAGGAAACCATTCAAAACGTAATTTTCACTTTCTTAATTTGTAGATTAACACCTTCTGATCAAGCAGATTTAAAGAAGCAAAATATTGAATTGATTCGAATTGTTGTTTGCAATTTATATCCATTTGTTCAGACTGTTTCTAAACCCGACGTTGCTGTAAGTGATGCGGTAGAAAATATTGATATTGGTGGTGTCACTCTATTAAGAGCTGCTGCCAAAAACCATGAAAGAGTTACTGTCATTTGTGATCCTATCGATTACGACAAAATAATTGATGAAATTAAAACTTCACCGAATAAAGATACCAGTGCTACAACAAGGTAAACATTACATGGAATTCTAAATTTGAAATAGCTATAATTATTTATTTTTTTAGACAAACTTTGGCTCTTAAAGCTTTTACTCATACAGCTGACTATGACGTAGCCATATCGGACTATTTTCGCAAGCAGTATTCAAACGAAGTTTCCCAACTAACTTTGAGATATGGCATGAATCCTCATCAAAAACCTGCACAATTATATACAACACTTTCTAAGTTGCCTTTGACTGTTGTAAACGGATCTCCTGGTTTTATTAATCTTTGTGATGCTCTCAACGGCTGGCAATTAGTGAAAGAACTTAAGAAAGCCTTAAGTTTACCAGCTGCTACTAGTTTTAAGCACGTATCACCTGCTGGTGCTGCTGTTGCTGTGCCATTAACTCCCGAACAAGTTCGTTTAATTTCAAGCACTTTTTTGCTCTTTACAATAAATACTTCTTAATAATTGCAGGCTAAACTTTGCATGGTGGACGATTTACAAGAACAATTAACACCGTTGGCAATTGCTTATGCACGAGCTCGTGGGGCTGACCGTATGTCCTCTTTTGGAGATTTCGTTGCCTTATCTGACCCATGCGATTATGCAACAGCTCGTTTAATTTCTAGAGAAGTATCTGATGGCGTTATTGCACCGGGATATTCTACAGAAGCTTTGGAACTTTTAAAGAAAAAAAAGAATGGTGGATATTGCATTTTACAAGTAAACTTATTTACAATTATTATGTTTGTTTAATTATTATTAACAATTCGTTTCAGATCGATGCATTTTATGAACCGGAACCTATCGAGAGAAAAGTACTTTTTGGATTGACTTTGGAACAACAAAGAAATAATGCCGATATAAATAAGAGTCTTTTCAGTAACATCGTTACAAGTAACAAGACGTTGCCCGATAATGCTTTACGTGATTTAGTAGTAGCCACAATTGCATTAAAGTATACACAAAGTAATTCTGTTTGCTATGCTAGAGATGGGCAAGTAATTGGAATAGGTGCTGGACAGCAATCTCGAATTCATTGCACTCGATTAGCAGGAGATAAAGCTGATAATTGGTGGATGAGACAGCATCCAAAAGTTTTGAATATGAAATTTAAGAAAACTGTTAAAAGAGCAGAGATCTCCAATGCAATTGATAACTATGTTAATGGAACTGTTGGTAAGTATTCATTCTTTAATATATATTATTTTTTATATTGGAATTTTTAGGAAAAGACATGGATACTGCTGTTTGGACGGCTATGTACGAAGAAATTCCTTCACAACTTACAGTTACTGAAAGACAAGAATGGCTTGGAAATTTAAAAGGTGTTTGCTTAGGTTCAGATGCCTTCTTTCCATTCAGAGACAATATCGATAGGGCACGTTTGGTAATTATTAAAATCATTTGCAGTTTTATAATGCTCAATAATTTCTATTTCTATTTTTAGAGCGGCGTGTCGTACATTGGAAGTCCAGCCGGCTCTAATAATGACGCAGACGTTATTAAAGCCTGTAATGATCATAATATCGTTTTAGCTCACACAAACCTTCGTTTATTCCATCATTAATTTGATTTTAATATGAAATGAGTGTTATTGGTGCATTACTTCAAAAATAAACTTATAGACACTTATTTTATGCAATTTATTTTAATTTATTCACATAGAGAAGAAAGTTTAACATGATATGAAAAACACTAAACAAGAATTTATATGGCATTTAAGTGCTAATGTAATTTATTTACAATTTAGATAGGAACGGTGCACCATCGTGCTCCTGCACTTCAAGATAAAATAACAAATTTCTCAGCTGGTTTTATTTAATGTATTTTTTTATTTCTTTTGTAGAACATTCTAGGAGGTACACAGTACACCAACAATTCTACTGAATCTCAAATAAATCAGTTTCGATGTAGTTCGTGCTCCTTTTGTTCACCATTTTATAAAACATGCAATTGCAGAACAGAGGTTGGCTTAACGTTTCAATCGAAAAATAAAATGTTATAAAAAATAATAAATCAATCAAAGGGTTTGAAATGTCATAATCACAATTGTTTCTTAATTATTTCAAATTTAATTAAATTTAAAAAGTGCATGCATGCACCATCTATCATCACTCTGCTGAACTATAAATTAAAATTATTTAATAGTTTCAACATTTTCTAAGAGGGCAGCAGCTCCACTAATCCTGCAGTTCTGTCATTAAATTTATGAAGGTTAAGTATTTGATATTGCACTTTTAATTAATACTTGAATTGTATTAATTTTGTTTATAATTTAATAACGTCTGCCTAAAAAATAAATTTTGGGTAAAGATTAATCTAACACGTGAGTCATTTATCTAAAGCATAGATAGAGGTTATAGTGTTAATCAATTTCGAATTATGTCATGGCTATTTTAATTCGAAGGATCTTTTATTGTTAAAGGTTATAACCCATAAATAGGGTGTGAAATTTTGTTAAATAATGTGTTAAAAATCACAATGGTTTTCGAATCAGTTGTTACCGATGTTCTAAATCGAATTCTTGGAGACTATGTTGAAAATTTGGACAGCAAGCAACTAAAAATTGGAATATGGGGAGGCAAGCAGTATTTCTTATTTGTTGTAATTCTTATTATTATTTGTAAAATATTGTAGGAGACGTAGTGCTGACAGATTTAGTTTTAAAACCAACAGCTTTGGACGACTTGGATTTGCCAGTTCAAACAGTTTATGGTCGTTTAGGTACTTAAGCAACAACCCGAATTATTATTATTTTGATATAAATTTGTCTCACAGGAAAGCTTGTATTAAAGATTCCATGGAAAAGTTTATACACTTCTCCTGTCGAAGCAAGCATAGAAGGCTTATATTTGCTTGTCGTGCCAAATCAGCAAGTTAAATATGATCCAGAAAAAGAAGAAAAAAAGGACATTAAAACCAAACAGGATGAACTACAAAAGGTAGAGGATGCTAAAAAAAGGGAGGCAGAAAAAGGTAACGACTTGATGTTCTAATCTAAAAGACACAAACAATTTAGTGCATGAAATTAAGCACTTTGGGGGCTACTACAGCTTTCTGTGAGATAATGAACATTCATTAAATCCTTTATTTTAGATAAACCCAAGCCGGATGACACATTTGTCGAAAAATTAACAACTCAAATAATTAAAAATGTCCAATTAAAAATTAAAAACATTCATATAAGGTATGAAGATAAGGTGACCCGTTTAAGTCATCCTTTTGCTCTGGGAATTACTCTAAGCAATTTATCGTTGGAAACGACCGACGAAACATGGACACCCACCATAGTACAAGAAATGGTCACAAAAATTTTTAAAGTATTCAATTGAAATTGTTACTTAATCAAATCTAAATGCATAAATTTTTCTTAGATTGTTAGCTTGGAAGGTTTAGCTGTTTATTGGAATTGTAGCTCTGCAATGTATGCCAACCTGCCAATTGTGGATCTCTTATACAAATTCAATAATGAAATTGCTTCAAAAACTGCTAGTCCACAAAACTACCAATATTGTAAGCTTAGAGATCTGAAAAAGCAATTTAATATAACATTATAATTTTAGTATTGGGGCCTATAAATTCGTCTGCAAGATTGCGTCTTAATCCTAAGCCTGACAGCGACTCACCAACATTTAGTGTACCAAAGGTTCATTTAAATTTAGATATGGAAAAGCTCTTTATCGGTATTTTACGACTTCATATTTGTTTACAAAGTAATGTACCTACTTATTTATAGGAATAAGCAAGTCACAATATCAAGATATCATAGCTTTAGCAGATTCAATGGATCGCATGTCAAGAGGGGTACCTTACAGAAAATACAGACCGGACCTTACGGTTTATAAGACTCATTACAAGGAGTGGTGGCATTTTGCTTACGAGTGTGTTTTGGATGATATAAGGAGGAGAAGGCGTAACTGGGATTGGACGCACATTTCGGCTCATAGGGACATGTGCAAAAAATACGCCACAGTGTACCAAACCAAATTATTACAGAAAAAAGTAATACACCTTTTGCAACTTTTATTTCATGTCCTTTATATGGTTGTTAATTTTATAGATCTCTCAAGATGTTCAAAATCAAATTGCACTCTACGAACAAAAGCTCGATATATTTAATATCGTAATAATTCGTCAGAAGATTGAAATGGAAGTAGCTCGGTTAGGCAAACTACAAGAGCAAGTGCAGAAAAAAACTTGGTTCAGCAGCTGGTGGGGAAGCAACACTGATGCTGATAAAGAACTCGCAGAAAGTACCGACATCGGTATGAATTTATATTTCTTTACAATGAACCCTTCTATATTAAAAAATTGTTTTAGTTAAAAAGTTTGAAGCTGCTATGACAAATGACGAGAAGTCGCGTTTATATAAAGCCATCGACTATCAAGAAAATTCGGCGCCCGTCGAATTTCCCGAAGAGTACATCGACAATTCTTGTACATTCATTTTGCGCCTCCTCGAAATTCAAGTTAGAGACGATTCAATAGAAATTCCAAGAGTTGTAAGCACCGAACTAAAAGGGGTTAAGTGTCGGTTAGACACACGAGCAGCTGCTTCTGCTGTTAAGTAATAAAACGTTAAGTTGTTAAGTAGCTTTTGATGAATAAGAATCTTGTAGAGTTGCTGTCAACATCGACGAATTTACAGTCTTCGGTTTACAACAGGAAGATTACATGCCTCAGCTTGTGACATCGAAAACTTCTACAGGCGAAGACGGAGCTTTGCTTGACGTACTATTCGAACTAAATCCTTTGGATAAAACGTGCACCCAACGAGTTCACGTTGCCGCTAAACCTTTAAAAATTATTTACGATGCTCAAACAATAAATAAAGTTGTGGATGTCTTTAAAACACCACAATCATCAGCGTTGGAACAGTAAGAGCTCAATTCAATTTCATTAAAATACTTTTTTATAACTTGCGCTTATCTTCTAGGCTTTCGGCAGCTGCCGGAAGCAGTTTAAGCAACTTCAAAGAAATGTCAGCTACGGGTTTGCAGCACGCAATAGAAAAACACGCCGTTTTGGATTTGAAAGTCGATCTTCGTGCGCCCTACGTACTGATTCCTTATGGAGGAAAATATACAGGCATCGAAAATGTGTTGGTCATAAATCTGGGTCACATGCAGATATCATCAGCTGAAAGATCAGGGGAATCCATAGCCAACATTCGCCAGTTGCACGCTCAAGGAACTGATGGACAATTAATATTGGAAGAAATGATTAACCGCAGTTACGATCAATTTGATTTGCAATTTACAGATTTGCAGATTGTTTTAGTCCAAGGTGGTGAAGATTGGAGTAGATACGTCAACGAATCTTGCGTTACTGCTTCTCATCTTTTAAATCCAACTAGTTTGAGTTTAACGTTCTATAAGTGTCTGATTACTGACGATCCCCGTTTGCCTCTGACGAAAATTAGAGGACACCTTCCTTCAATTTCTGTTAATATCACCGATGTCAGATTGTTGCTGTTAGTCGCGTTAGCTACCAGCATTCCGTTGCCGGAAGAAAGCCCTCCTGAAACTAGACCTTTAATGGTGAGTAAATATTTTTAGGAATAATCTGATGTTTTTTAATTTTTTCAAATTGAAGAGGTCGTCAAGATCTTACGCATCTAGTCAATCTTTATTGAAATACCTCGAAGTTCCTGAAAAACCAAAGCCAAAAGAAATGAAAGAACGCAAAAACGATGTGGTTCAATTTACAACTTTAGATTTGCAATTTGTAATGAAAGGTAAACGATTTACTTATAGTATTACCCTTACCACATAAATGAACACCTTTTTGCAGAATTTTCTCTTGTGATAAGCCACCAAGAAATGTCTAGCTCTCCCTTAGAAGAAATAGCGAGTTTCAAAGTACAATCGTTGGAATGCGATTTAATTCAACAAACTTTTAACATGGAAGTGTCGGCAAGGCTAGGGGTAATAGCTTGCAACCAGTCTCGCAAAGAAGGCAACGTCAACATTATTAGCACCCCTTTAAAGGCGGAAGAAGGCGCTTATTTATTCGTTGTCAAGTTTATACAAGTTAACAGGAGCTCCCCTGAGTTCCATTCCAAATATCAGTCGTGCGAAGCAAAGTTGAGCTTAGAATTTACTTCTCTTAATGTCGTCTTACATCAAGAGGGATTACAATCTTTGTTAAAATTTACCACTGAGCTTCAAATGCAAATCGAAGATCTTCGATCGAACGCTGGCGTAGCACAGGTCATGTCCGTTCCCAGTTTCGAAGGTGGCGTACGTCGACTCTCTTCGGTGGCAGAAAGCGTTGTTTCTGGTGTTCGTAGCAGCAGTAAAACTGGTATGATAATTAATTTGTTTAATGGATCATTTAAATTTGTTCGTTTTAGCTCAAACTTTACACGAGACTAAGATGTCGAAGAAAGTTGTGATTGAAACGATCCAGTTTAAATTAAACGCCCGTTTGGATGAATTGGTGGTCGTCTTTGCTTGTGATAAACAGCAAATTAGTTCGTGTGCTATCAAAGGCATTGCGTCTGAAGTAATTGTAAAAAAATCGTACACCCAAATTACCGCTCGTCTGGCTTTACTTACAGTGTTGGACCTGAATCCGAAGACGATTTATTCAAAGGTACTTGACTTTATCTCTCCATAAAATTAAACTAGTAATATGTATTTAGATTTTAACTGTGACGAGCGATGAAGCAGTGAACGCACAAGTTGTTATGTACAACTCCATACATAATTTTAATGATGTCGACATCTCAGTACAAGCATCCATGGGCTGTTTAAGAATCGTATTTCTCAATTGGTTCGTCAGCAACATGTTGGTGAGTGCGTTTCAAGATCGAAATGGAGAGCAACTTAAAAACATTTATATTTCTTTAGGACTTTTTAAATCAATTTCAAGCAGCCCAAGAAAGAATTATAGAAGCATCTCAAGCAGCTGCGGAACAAGCTAAACAAAATATGCAAAGCGTGTATGCTAACAGCACAAGAATCAGTTTAAATATCGACCTGAAAGCTCCCAACATTATAGTTCCTGTCAGCTCGCAAAGCTACAACGCTCTCCTGCTAGATTTGGGTCACATTACCCTTTCAAATCGCTTTATAACTTTGGAAGTTAAGAACGAACAAGATCAGAATGCCGTTTTAGACGAAATGAAATTGAAACTTAGCGACTTGACGGTGGCTCGAATTAAATTGGATAAAGATAATAATATTCTTAGCAAAAGCGCTCTGTTAGAACCGGTTACTTTTTCGTTGTCGGTAAAACGCAATTTATCAGCAGGGTGGTATAAATCTGTGCCCGACATCGACTTGTCCGGCAAAATTGACTCGATAACGGTAAGACCAAAATGCGCATCAATTCACTTTAAATACATTTTCGATTTTAGCTTCTTCTAAGCCAATGTGACTTTCAAATGATTATGAGCATACTAAGTGGAAATTTAGCGGAAGGTCAACCGCAGGCATCGCATTCGCCACCTTCGGTACAATCAAAAAGTGAAGCCCAAGTGCAGCGGAAGAGCGCCGACATGAATGTAGCTGCCAAGCCTTCGAAAACCTACGCCAAAGTTGAAGAACAACTTAAAGTTAATACGACCGTTAAATTTACTTTTACAATGCAACGATTCATTATTAATTTATTTACCGGGGGTTCAAAAACTGTGAGTCTGGGTGGAATAATTTGAAAGAAGTATTTCGACGGTTTCATATTTTAGCTCTCCAATTTGGCATTGGCTCACGATCTTAAGGACGCCCTAGCTCGCTTTTCTTTGGAAGTTTTATCTATCAAAGGCCGTATTTTATCGGACGGTTCCATTGCCACCTCTATTTTATTAGTAAATTGTCTCATGGACGACATGAGGCAAGGAAGAGAAAACAAATTACATCGTCTAATTGAACGCAAACAAGACGAACAAGAAGAGACCATAAGTCTTTCAACTTCCATAGATTCTCTTGCTCCCGTTAAAAGTATGGTGGACATAACTTTTCAATTGAAACAAAACGATATGTTCGGTAATTTTTGCGTTAATTAATTCGACTCAATTTTATATGTATATTTTTTTAGCTGACGTCCGCGTGTACAGCTTTACTCTCATTTTATCTGTGGATTATTTATTAAAAATAGCCGAGTTTTTACCACTTCGCTGGCCGAAGCTCAACCAGACATTCAGAAGAGTAAATCGGTGACTAGCACGAGTAGTCGAAGTGTTACTTCCGCTTCCAAAACGAGCGCTGCTCCAAGCGACAAGGAATCAACCATGACTTTAAATTTGAGGATCGAAAAACCGGACATTATTCTTGTCGAGCACATGGATAACATCGACACCAATGCTCTCATTCTTAATGTTTGTTTCTAAATTGATTAGGAGATTGTAATTAAATTAAATCGTTTGTTTTTAGACTGAGATTGTAATGAAAATACGTATGGCAGGGAAACATCAAGTAATCAATGGCTCCATCAGCGATATCCAACTGTACACTTGTTGCTACGACCCTGCAAAACGAGCAGACACAAAGAGCCATGTTCTTCATCCTGTAAGTATAAGCGTGGCAGGTTCCACGCCCGAAGGACAAGGATTACACATCGAGGTTTGTTTTTTTGTTGCTTTCGATAAAACGGTCTAATCATAATCAAAAACCAGGTGTGCGTTACGGACGTTCGAATCTGCGTCTCACCGACAACCATCGAGCTGCTAAACAGAGTGTACTCCACAATGTACGGGGGCGACGCGAAAAAAATAGACGACGAATCGAAATTCGAAGACTTCGGCAAAGTGTGGGATTCTGCCGCATTTAAGGAAGACGATTTTTGGTTTTTGAAAGCCGAAGAAGCTGAAGACGCTTTCGAAACGATCGGCGAAATTTCGAATGCAGACGTGTTAACTGTATCGCCTTTGACTCCCAAAGTTAAAGAAATGGCGATTGTGGCTATGCCTTCGTTAATCATCACGTTGGAAGCCGGCGTCGGCAACAAAACTCTTCCCATGTTACTCTTAGAAAGTAGTTTTCGTGGGACGGTTAACGATTGGAGTTCGCAGATGTTGGTCGAAGCTGGAATGACTTTACAAATTGGATATTACAACAGCACGTTGGCCTTATGGGAGCCTCTTATTGAACCGATCGAAAGCGCCAATAACCCAACAATTTACGAACCTTGGACTTTGAAGCTTGAGGTATCCATGAACGAACCAGAAGAAAACTTAGCTTCGAGTCCCACTGAGGAGACCGAACAAGAGATCGTTCAAATCCAACCAGCCGCTATGAGTATCGATATCTCCTCCAGTACCAATCTCGAGCTGACTGTGACTAAAACTGCTTTGGAAGTCCTAAACAATTTGGGTAAAGCCTTCTCTAACGCTATTGCGGCAGGGCCTTTGAAATCCACCGAAGCGTACGCTCCATACAAGGTTAAAAACGAATCAGGACTGAAGATCACCTTATGTCTAAACGAGAGCGCTTTTAAAATCTACGGACTGAATAGTCCGGACGAAGTCGTTCTAGGAAGTGGAGCAGAAGTGCCGTTACAACTTAAACCGACTCTCGAAGCCAGCACCAGCTTACATTTAATGCAGGACGTTTCGTTGGGATCTTCTAAAACTGTTAATCGCTTCTTATTCGTACAGGTTTGCGTTGTTTTTTTCAATTTGACGGTATTGTGTGGGAAAAATTAATCAATTAATTTACAGATAGACGATGCGATAAAATGTCGATTGGAATTACCAGTCGTAAGAGCCGATAAGAGATATTTCTCTTTGCAATACAGAGGGGAGAATAACGATAGTTGGGGCTTGGTGTCAACAGTAACCGTAGAGGAAGGAGTTCTAATAATCACATTAAAAAGCATTCTTCAGGTTGAATAATGAAACGATTTGAATTTTAAAACATTAGTTTACTTTACTCTTTGTAGATCTACAACCACTTCAACACTGCAGTTGATGTTTATTATATGACAGCAAGGGGTAACGAATTAGAATGTATATCCAGCATCGAACCGGGGGCGTCGATGAACGTACCATTAAGATCGGTTTATACTCCGACTAACGAAATTTTTTTCTCAATATCTGGTTATTGTGTTACCAGCACGCCTTTCATCTGGAAGGAATTACAACTTAATTTGACGATAACGAAATTGATGCAATGCGTTCCTAAGAAGAACGCCGATAATAACGAACCCTTTATTATAAAAGCAATAGGAGAAACCGAACAGATTTATCATGAGAACACTAGCCGACACACGATGGCTAGCACTTGTTATAACATTCACTTATATCCTGCTGTCATCCTCAAAAATTGTTTGCCTGTCGAGATAATTTGTTGCGTGCAAAATATCGTCGAAGAACAACTTGTCAAGCCTGGCGAAGTACTTCAGATGCCCAACGTCGATCCTGGCCAATCGAGAGTTGTTATAAGAGTACACAATATTTATACAAATTAACGAATATTGTCGTTCTGATTTCTTTATATTTCAGCTGCCCAATTACTTAGAAAAAGAATGGTCTTGTCAGCACGACGTCACGGCAAATCCGTCCCCATTTTCTGTGTGGCAATTCGATAGTTACGATAGCGTCAACAGAGTATCTCTGGATCTTGGAATGCATGTATTATGTAAAGCTGGAACTATGGTGATGTCTCTATATTGTCCCTTTTGGATGCTCAATAAAACTGGATTGTTAATTTCATACAGAGTAAGCTATATTCTTACGGTTTGCTAGTTTGTTTTGTTCAAAAGCTTTGGATTTTAAAAGAAGGGCTTATCTATTAGTGTTATTTATTGGGGTAATATTGCCTGCACATCTGTAATCAGATTTTAACTCGCTCGTAGAAGAGGCGCATTTAACAATGGGCAATACTATCCTCCTTTAATTAATTTAATCACTCAGCCATAATCATTTTACAGAAATCTAAAAAGACAGAGAAAAACGAAGTGTCTGGAAGTCCTGCTAAGGTATAAAAATTGTTGGCGTTTCTATTTTTTCTTGCTCTCTATGAGGCTTCTTCTGCTCGTTAGTTAAGAGCATTTGGTTGGCTTTAAATGTTTTCGGTTTTTTTTTTTTATTAATCTTCGTGTACGAGGTGACCAATTTTTTTCTTGTTAAAACGGGACGCTTGGTAATCGTGCTTAAAACCGAGTGTGCACATTCGAGCTCAAAGTGGCACATTCCGATCTCGGGAAAATGAAGCGCGCCGCTCCGCGTCGCGCTTCATTTGCCTCCCTCGCTCGGAAATGTGCCACTTTTCGCTGGAATGCGCACATCTTCGTACTTATTCGATTTGTCTACTTTATCCTTAGCTCTTTCAAATCAAAAAATTAAATTTAGTTTGCTAAATATCGATTTTATGTTCAAAAAATGTATTTACCATAGCAATGAGTGGAAGCGAGTGAAAAGATAGGACAAACACATAAGTACGAGTGAGAGGGAACAATAAAAAAATATTTACTAATTATATGTCACTAAAATTATTGCAAATCATGCTTAAAACGGAGTGTGCACATTCGAGCTCAAAGTGGCACATTCCGATCTCGGGAAAATGAAGCGCGCCGCTCCGCGTCGCGCTTCATTTGCCTCCCTCGCTCGGAAATGTGCCACTTTTCGCTCGAATGCGCACATCTTCGTACTTATTCGATTTGTCTACTTTATCCTTAGCTCTTTCAAATCAAAAAATTAAATTTAGTTTGCTAAATATCGATTTTATGTTCAAAAAATGTATTTACCATAGCAATGAGTGGAAGCGAGTGAAAAGATAGGACAAACACATAAGTACGAGTGAGAGGGAACAATAAAAAATATTTACTAATTATATGTCACTAAAATTATTGCAAATCATGCTTAAAACGGAGTGTGCACATTCGAGCTCAAAGTGGCACATTCCGATCTCGGGAAAATAAAGCGCGCCGCTCCGCGTCGCGCTTTATTTGCCTCCCTCGCTCGGAAATGTGCCACTTTTCGCTCGAATGCGCACATCTTCGTACTTATTCGATTTGTCTACTTTATCCTTAGCTCTTTCAAATCAAAAAATTAAATTTAGTTTGCTAAATATCGATTTTATGTTCAAAAAATGTATTTACCATAGCAATGAGTGGAAGCGAGTGAAAAGATAGGACAAACACATAAGTACGAGTGAGAGGGAACAATAAAAAAATATTTACTAATTATATGTCACTAAAATTATTGCAAATCATGCTTAAAACGGAGTGTGCACATTCGAGCTCAAAGTGGCACATTCCGATCTCGGGAAAATGAAGCGCGCCGCTCCGCGTCGCGCTTCATTTGCCTCCCTCGCTCGGAAATGTGCCACTTTTCGCTCAAATGCGCACATCCTCGCATTTATTATATTAATATAATTTACCATATGCTCCTTCAAATCAAAGATTTTAATTGAATTTAGTAAATATCGATTTTATATTCGAAAAACGTATTTACCATAGCAATGAGTGGAAAGGAGAGAGAAGATACAATGTGTTTCACCTAAACCTATTCATTATTAATTATTAAAACATATTTCTTATCATTGAACTGTCATAAAGTACAATTTTGTGGATTTTATTTCATTTTACTGTCGGGGTATGGCAAACCCCACTTAGTATGGCATGTGGCATTAAGTCACCTCGTATGCGGAAGGTTAAACTTTGCTTAGATTTTAATTTATTATTTCCGTAGAGTGGCGACGAAAACTTGAACGTTCTTCATCATCCTGCGACATTTAAAGGTCCCGTTTTGTTCTCATTTAACGCGAAGAATTTCTTTGGCAAGAAAAAGGCTTCGGTTAGGGTAGAACAAGGCGAATGGTCCGACAAATTTTCATTGGACGTCGCCGGTTCTTCTGGGTTTGTTGTTTGTAAGGCGAACAATATGATTTACCAGGTAAAGTTTCTTATCATCGAAAGATCCATTAAAAAAAGCAATATATTTTCAGATAGGAGTACACAATCAGCTCACCTATAATGGTTTAACAAAACAAGTAACTTTTACTCCATACTACGTGATTATTAATAATTCTCCATTAGCGATCGAATGTCAAGAGTTAGAACGCCCAGCAGATGCTTGGACTAAGGTCGAAGAGAGTTCTTGCTCGGCCCTGTGGCCTCGCAGCGAACGCGACGACAAGCTGTTAAAACTAAGAGTTGCTGACAGCAGCGAAGTATCAGCGCCTTTTCTATACACCGAAACACACACAACTCTTCTTAAGCTCGACAACAAAGTAACAAATTCCTTTAATTGCAAAACGCATAATTTATATTTACAACTTTTAGTACGGTGGCATTAACGTCGACATTCAAATCACTGAAGGTGCCGTTTATATAAATTTAACTGTCTACGAGCCAGGAATGGCCCCGGCTCTCATTATTAATCATACAAGAGATGCTCTGCGAATTTGGGAAAAGGAAACCGTTCAATTGCGAAGATTAGAAGCTGGAAATAAAATGTTGTACACCTGGGAAAATCCTTCGGGTCCTCGCGTTTTGGTCTGGGACATCGGAAAGAAAAAGGAAATGGAAGACGACCTCCGTAAAGACGGCGTCGGCGAATTTACCCCCGAAGAAAATTATCAGGTTTATTGGGTGTCCTTTTTGGATGGCATGCAACGCATCTTGCTTTTTACGATGGACCAAGCAGTCGCCGAGAATGTTCAAACGGCAAAACAATTCGAAGCGATTCAACAAGAAATTAACGTTTCCATTCACGGCTTAGGTCTTTCGTTGGTCAATAATCCAATTAGACAAGAGATTATGTATGTGGGCATAGCCAGTAGCGGTGTCATATGGGAAACTTGCAAAAATCACTCTAGAAGATTCAAGCAAATGAACGACAAGGATAGTGAAAATATCGAGAAAGCTTATCAGATTTATTTGACGAAACAACAAGTTAATACGCCCGATTTTGGACGGGCACTTGTCGATAATAAAACTGAGGTTGATTTTGAAACAGGCTACATAATTAAGCCTCACAAGCGAAAGATACGAAGGACTTTCCAAACAGGGCTTTGGCTCCAAATGAAAACGAGCCCCAATCAGTTACAACTGCATGCTAAAGTTAATCGTCTGCAAATCGACAATCAAATGTTCGATTGCATCTTTCCTGTCGTTTTGGCACCTGTTCCTCCACCTAAAAGTGTAGCCGGAGACAGCAGTACGTTTTTATTGATGTTATCTTTATTTTCTGTTATTTACCGATACGTATTTCAGTTCAGAAGCCCTTCGCCGAATTGAGTATCGTTCAACGCATAATAAAATACAGCCAAATCCGTCAATTTAAATATTTCAAAGTTCTCATTCAAGAATTTCATATTAAAATTGATTTGGGCTTCGTTAACGCCGTTTTAGACCTATTGCAAACTTCAGAGTACTCTCAGCAAGAAGAGGTAATATTTAATATTTGCTTAACATTTAAGCGAACAATAAATTTCAGACTGAACAATTCCTAAAAGACGTAGCTTTGGTCGACGAGCCTTTGCTGGCTCACGTTTCGACACAGTCCTTACAAGAACAGAAAAACTTTTACGATTTGTTACACTTTTCTCCACTCAAAGTCCACGTGAGCTTCTCCATGCAAACTGGGTCTTCTTCTGGTACTGCGCAGAATGTCAGCACTCCGAACTTTTTAAATGTCCTCCTGCAGGGATTAGGTGTTACACTTACTGATATGCAAGACGTCGTCTTCAGGTGAGGAATTCAAAGTTGAATTGTTTTGTTACTAATCGTATCGATTTAGGTTAGCGTATTTCGAGCGCGAGTACAGTTTTTTGACTCAAAGACAGCTCATCAGTGAAGCTACAACCCATTATGTTGGCCAGTCAGTTAAACAATTGTACGTCTTAGTTTTGGGATTGGATGTCTTAGGAAATCCTTACGGGCTTGTCTTAGGCATAACGAAAGGTGTTGAAGATTTGTTTTACGAGCCTTTCCAGGTACGAATTTGTAAGATATAAATTTGTTGCTGTTTAGAATAAAAAAACGTACGTTTAGGGTGCGATTCAAGGACCTGGAGAATTTGCGGAAGGCTTAGTTTTGGGTGTTAGGAGTTTATTTGGGCATACGGTCGGAGGAGCGGCAGGAGCTGTGTCACGCATCACCGGAGCTATGGGTAAAGGCATCGCAGCTCTCACCTTTGATAAAGATTATCAAAGAAAACGTAGAGATCAAATTAACAAGAAGCCAGCGACTGTTCAAGAAGGTATTGCAAGGGGTGGCAAAGGACTTGTTATGGTAATGGTTTTCAATTTACCATTAAGAATACTTTGCTTATATATTTTTTGAAGGGTGTCTTTGACGGAGTGACTGGTGTTTTTACAAAGCCTATAAGCGGAGCTAAAGAACAAGGTGTGGAAGGCTTTTTCAAAGGTTTGGGAAAAGGGGCTGTTGGACTTGTTACCAGACCAACTGCTGGTGTAATAGATTTTGCCAGCGGGTCATTAGACGCCGTTAAAAGGTAAAAAATGTCGAGAAAAGGCGTGGATTCTATGGGTTCTATTTTAGGGCTACGGAGTTAGGGGAAGAAGCCAACAGATTAAGACCACCTCGTTTCATTCCATCCGATGGCCTAGTTAAGCCTTACAATCGACGAGATGCTGATGGACACAAATTACTAGCGGAACTCGAAAAGGGCAAATACGCCCATACTGATATATACTTTTCGCATTTTCTCATCATCGACAAGAAAGAAATTTTGCTGCTCACCGATAAACGTTTGGCTTACATCACCCACAACGACATTTTTGGAGGGTGGCAGGTAAATGTTATTTTTCTCGATTGGAAACGAGTTTTTATTTAATTTTGTTCCATAGATCGACTGGTATTATACTTGGCAAGATATACAGGGACTGCCTAAAGTCGTAGCAAAAGGAATCGCTATATCAACGAGCGATGCTAAGAAGAAAAAACTCGGCTTGTTTGGCTCTAGTGACTCTGGCAAAATTATTCTTATTGGGGATGCAAATCTTCGCGACGACATTTGTAGTAAGATCGAAGATCTAATGAGAAATACTTGAGATAGTTTCAAAGTTTATCAGATTCTAAGCTTTAAGACGCCTTTCATAAAGAATTTGCTCTTAAAGGAGATTCTTGATATGCTTCAGCAATATACATTTAATATGCTTCTACACATAACTACACAGCTTTTGCTACTGTTTTTGTTAACATGTGATAAAAGAATTTAATGAAATTTGACTCATTTACATATGTTAGTAAGGAGAGAATAATCTGCAATTTGTTTTATATGGGTCAACCTTTTTAGTTTCCCCGAACGCCTAATAGTCTATCGAGTAATGTTAATTTTTGCACAATTGTTGTACTTTTGTATTAGAAGAGTGCTTTCTTCTAGAAGTCATCATCGTAACAATGTCACTTAATTCTTCGATGAGAAAGCACTTTGATTTTGCATAAAACATAGATATTCATTGTTATACACTCCTATTTGAAATACCTCATTTACTTAAATTGCTGGTCGACATGTTTTCTATATATACAATACATATTAGTAAATATTTGCTTGAATGCAATTAAAAATGTGAAAATCTAGCCTTTCAAAGTACAAATACTTCGGATACATGAAACACTTCAGTTTGCAATTATTTTTTAATTTTTAATATTCAAGTACTTATTCTATAACGCTTTGAATTTCTATTTTTTTACGAGATCTTATTTTTTTAAAGCAGAAAAGAATTTAATTTTTTTTGTAACTACTGGCTAGTCACAAGATTGTTGTAATTAATAGCGTTTTTAGGTATTCGGATAATCCCCAATTTAATTAATTTTATACAATTTTTTGTTAAAGAATTACAGATGTATGTTAATATATTTTTTAAGGACAGGCCTACGTTATTTGTAGCAATAATTTTAAAAACTACTTTTAAAGTTATTCTAAAGATTTAAATATTACGAATGTTCAACTTATTATGAAATGTAAGTATACGATATAGTAGAAAATCTCAGTGCGTTAACGTCTTTTAATTTTTAGATTTGCTCTAATTGTCAATAATTGAAATGCAAGTTCAAAACATTGTAAAAGCAGAAGCTGGAACGAGCCTTTGGAAGACTGTGCAGATCTTCACTTGATGAGAATACAAACGGTCGACGAGCGTGGCGATAATACGCTAGAAACTCAAAAAGATAAAAAACTATTAGGTACATTATATAAAAATATAACGAGTGCAGCTAACGAACCACCAAACACAACTTATGTAGTTGCATTTCAACCTGCCGGTGCCCAAACGCCTTATTATCAGGAACAAGTTGCAGGACAACCCGTTTACGTTCAGGTCAATTCTAAATACATCGCAGCGATTTTTGTACATAAACTGATCATATTTTAGGGTTCTTCTCAGTCACGAAATGCTGCCAGAATGCAGACTTATCAGTACAGAAGAGATTCCAATTACACATCCGACAGTTTCATTTTTATGGATTCTTTCGAACAGCAGAGCATTAGGAATAAATTTGTTCAAAAAGTTTATACGATACTTGCCATCCAATTAATTTATACTTGTGCTTTTATTTCTCTCTGCATTTATGAGTATTATAAAAATAACATAATTGTATTTTACTCTTAATAATTTGCTTGATTTTAGTGAAAATCTGAACAAGTTCGTAAGAAGTAATTTGGTTCTATTATTAACAGCTGCGTAAGTCATCTTACAATTTATTATGAATATGTTTCAAACTTCCTTCCTAGGATTACGGAAATGGCTATTTATTTTTCGCTTGTATGTTGCGTTTCGGCAAGAAGGGTGTTTCCCATAAACTTTTTTCTTTTAGCTCTATTTGTAAGTATTCGTCTTTGAATTAAAACGATTATAATGTGATTTTTTTTAGACTGTAGCTTTTGCTTATATCATGGGTGTAATATCTACCACGTATAAGACAGAAATTGTTATGATGAGCATGGGGATTACGGCTGGTGTTTGTTTGTTAATTTCTGTATTCGCTTGCCAAACTTCGGTGGTTATTTTTCTATAGTTTAAATGAACCGACGTGAGAGGCATATCTTTTTTAGTTCGATATCACCGGATATGGGATGTGTCTTTGTATAATGGGAATGGTTGTTGCAATATTCGGTTTTGCAACTGTGATTGTTCTTATATTTACTCGCAACAAATTACTACTTCTCGTATACGCAGGTTTAATAGCTCTCGTTTTTTCTCTGGTAAATTAATTTGATGTAAGATTTTAATTTTAAAATAATCTGGTTAACGGTTGTAGTATTTAATGTTTGATACTCAAATGATTATGGGGGGCCGAAGAGTCGAATTGTCCCCAGAAGAATATATTTTTGCTGCTCTTACTTTGTATGTAGACATTATGGAAATATTTTGGGCCATATTAACAATTTTAGGACTTACAAGGGATTGAAGACTGATTATTAATTCATATAGTTACATATGTTAAGTGGCCCTTTCAAGCCCGCTGTGCTGGATTAAAGAGTTATATTTTAAATTAATTCGCCTGTATTAAAGATATGATATACTTATAACTAACTACCCATCTTATTCAAGTTTAGTCTTCTTGGATTGACTATTTTAATAACTTAAAAGTTGTAACATTTTGTGCGTGCAAAATGTTCAGTCACTTTCGTGTAGAGGGTGATAACGTAGAAAATTATAAATATAATAGATTTGTATGATTGTTAATTTAAATATTTCAGATTTATGTACTTTTAGAACTTTTTCACAAACTTATTCACACTATCAGGAGTTATCTTAATTCTCTTATTCCTTCAGTACAAATCTATGCAATTTTAAGATTCTGTTATTTTCCGTTGGCCTATTACAGTGGCATAATGGTCCGACCAATTCTTTTAAACCCAGTGAGTTGAAGACTTGTGATCTTGAATGACTCGGACCCTGTGCATGGGGCAGCCTTGGTCTTTCGTAACACTCTGCAGAGATAATCGATGTGATGACAAAGCATAAATCTATCAAATACAGAAAATTGAATATACCTTTAGTCAACAACCAATGACCAGCTTGCGTACATCAGAAATTTGATACAGATGATTTTTGGAGTTGTGTACTTAATTCATATAGGAGTAGTATGGATCATCTTGTCGGTTTTGCAGAATGGTACTTGAACATAATAAAACAGCGGTGGTTAATGCATATTTGCAAGTACACAGTGTTAGAAAATTAAGAGTTATGCATACTTACATCATGTCTGTTATTGTTAGAGGTAACACTAATCCTCCAGTCATTATGATTGCAGAGATGGGCAGTGACTTTATTAAAAAATAAATGGGCTTTAAATCTGAATCAACATACACCTTTGTCGACCACTTCACAATTTGATGTTAATGCGAAGACTGTTCTTTTGGATTACATCACCTTCTAAAGTATTGTTATAGATTGTGAGTTTCTAGTATATTCAACTGTAGATCAATCTTATCTAAAATTAAAGAAAGTAAATGGTCAACAAGAACCTTGAAATGAATCCATATTATTTCACTTGTAGAATCTTCGAGAGGTGCAAAACTTGCTGATAAATTACACAATGAGTCTCTGCTTTACTTTATATTACTTATTATACGTAATTTTAAACAATAAATTTCTTACTTAATGCTGATTATATTTTCTAAATCAACAACAAAATATTACTTTGATCGAATAAGTTGAGGTTATGTTGGTAGAGTTTTTACTTTTTAGAACGTAAATCTTTATTAAAATTAAGATAAACATATTGTTACATATTATACAACGATAGCGCTTATTAGTAATAATTACAATTTTTACAGTTCCAAACAAATTACAATACTTTATTTGAAATTAATTGAAGGGGACTTGGGCGAAAATTCAGTTATTTTAGTATTGTCTTGCTAGAATTGTTAGTAGTTTATTGTTATTAACAATTAGCAGCTCATGTTTTACTAAATTAATTATTAGAATGATTGGAATAATTAATACTTAGTTTTTAGGTTATTTATACAAATGTTTATGAGTATTTCAGTAATTTTGTAGTTTTATAACGAAAAAAGTAGTTTAATCACTTAATTTAAGTTTATTAAATACTACCATAAATAAATAATAACATATTTAAAATAAAATTGGTTATTTTTTAATTTTAAATTCAAAATATTTTCATAAAGCGCGCTTAATGAGACACGAATGGGTCAACGTACTTTGCCGAACGATGTCTAATATATAAGGAACTCGTTGCCGAACGCATTTAGTAGTGTTCGTGGGCTCTTTGTTGAAACTATGTTTCTCGGCTTCGCGATATTACTGTTAGATATCAATCTGAAAATATGTGCATTTATATTTTAAAATACGGCGAAAACGATGGAGCTAATTGGTTTTTTTGTGAAATCACGGTTAATGGGGGAAAATTGATTTTGAACAATTTCACCCGTTTTTGAGAAATGGCGTCGAAGTGAAGTTCGGTCCGACTTCATTTGTCTTTTCATGGATTGGCAATACGTAAATGGAAAAATTGACATTTGAAAGTAACCAACTGAGTAAGTCACCATATTTTGCTTAAAAAAATTATTTTTGATTATTGTAAGTGCTCGTTAATGTAATGCAGCATGAGGTGGTTTATTTTGAGTACGATTGTGATTTAAACTCTTTATAGTTGCTGTTTAAGAATTAGTTTTTTAAAGAAATTGTTTAATTTGTTTGGGTTTGCTTTTGTACCAATATAGATTTGGGTTAAGGTGTCTCTTAATAATCTCTTAATAATGTTTATTGTTTAGATTGCAAGCTTTGTTTTGGTTTTTAGTTCTATAATCTCAGAAATAAATATTTGTATATTGTTTTAGGTATTCACACCTGGACTTTTCCATAGTTGTGATTGATACTCTGGATTCTAATTTAAGGAATACATTATGAATTGATCTGTGATCTATTTCATTGTCTTTATTAATAAAATAACGTTATTATGGATATTATGTATTGTGAGGTAATTTACAAATGATCATATTTCGAACTTACACTTAAAATATTATATTTTAGATTTATTGCAACACTTATTTGAACCACTTGTGTATGTGAAGCTCGAATTATTCTTTTATTCCTACAAGTACTTTTGATTCTCAGTTTTGCTGCCGGATTTAATTTTCCAAATTTTGGATGTGGATTTACAGCAAGGGAATTAATCACTGCACTTTAAACAAGCATTTTTAGGTACCATTAAAATTTTATATAGCCATAGTTCATTACATTTTAAAACTGGTCTTTGCAAATTTTAGTCTTGTTGTCTATGTTTTTAGTATTCAACAAACTACAACCAACACCATTGCAGAAAATCACATGCAACGTAATAGTCTTGATAGATTTTCATCAATTTTGATTATTCATTTTTTATTTTTATTATTAAAAATTGATGTTGCTGTTAATTAACATTAATTAGAGAAAAATGTCCTTTGTCGTCCTGTGAAGTATCCTAAAATCTAATTTTATAGTTTTACAGGTTATTTTCGAGCGATGTTCCAAATGGTTGTTTATATTTGAGAAAAGTTTGCACTTAAAAAAATATTTTGCAGTTTACAACTAAATTTAATGATTTATTATGGAATTAAACACCTTTTTCAATATCAAAGTTAGAAAACCTGAAATCGAGAGACAAATCTTTTCCAAATATTACGTAGTGTTCCTTGAGCACGTAATATAGTTGCAGGATTATAGAAGGCTTTTCTTGATATATAATATCGACTCTATAAAGGAAAACTATAAATAGTTTGCCATTGCAGGGCTAAACTAATCATGATATAAGGTTATGACAAGATAACCATCATAAGCTCTAAGTAAATGGATTTTTAATGCTCATGAGCATAGCCACAAATATGCAATGAGATACAAAATATGTTTGATGTTTCCTTACTTGAATAACTTTGTTTTTTATTATATTTATTTTAACAGTTGTAGGATTCCTGGAGAGTGATTTGCTTAATTGGGCACCACAATGCGGATAGACCAAGTTTTAATTATATGATTTATATGTTCTTTTGAGCATTATTATTCGAAGATTCTACTTCTTACTTATTTACAATTTTTATATAATTTCTAGCTAATGTTTCTGCTCAAGGATTTGCTTCCAGAATGCAATTAACTGAAAAATTAATAACTTGTATTCCAGGTTGAGGTGGATTGTATGCTAACAAGGTTACTTGTTGGGCATCCAGTCGAAATGTTATTTCTGGAAGAAGTTGGCCACTTCTTCCAGATAATTGGGCCTTTTTTCAGCACGATAGGGCCCGGTGCTCTTACGTTTCTCGTGGAAATCGTCGCGAAAAGCTGGACTGTCTAAAAGCTTCGTCGTCAGTGAGTGCGCGAACCGAATTTATTTCGTAGTCTTTCAACCGAGTGATTACCCTCCGAGTAAAAGTAGTGGTCCCTTTAATTCAGATTATCGCGCGTTGTGTTTTTAAAAAAAAAACTTCTTGGTTGGTGATGAAGCTACTGCTGGAGTTGCTGAAAGTGCGGATCTACTCGGGAGTGCCTGATGGTCGAGGAGGATGTGAAGGATCGCATTGGGGACAGCCTCAACCCCCCTTTGCACAAGACATCTTTAACGGATAAAGGTAGGTCCGTCCAGCGTTGGGACGTTGGAAGAGGAGGAAGACACTTTCCGGTGAGCGATTATTCTTTACCATTGCAGATGGTGTTTCTGGTATTTAGGAGTCTCTAAAACTATTAGCTTCTACAAATTGAACGGGTTTCGGGACAATCGGGAGTGAAATGTGGACGCCGATAGCGTTAAATCATCCTAATTGCGCCTTTTTGGAAGATTCAATTGATAAAGAAAATCATTTTCCGAAATTACACACAATAATTCAAATAGGTTATTGATATTAAATTTTTTAAACGTTTCTTACAAAAAGTACTTGAATCAATTTTTAAAAAAATACACTAAAATAGTTTCTGGAAGTTGGTTGTGGCGAATGGCATTTTTAAATGTTTGATTTTACGATTGTTTGATTTAATTTACTTTTTGCAAACGCCATTTGTTCAACCATTCAAAATTGAAATACGGTTAGGGTTGCAGTTTTGAGACTCCTGTCGGTTTTAAATATTTTTAATTAGTTGTTCTTCAGCTTCAATAATGTTCAAACTTTCTATTTTGATTGCTAATTAACCAATATTCCAAATTGTTTAATTCATTTTTAAAGTTAATCAATTTATAGTAAATTTTTAAAATCAATAATTTTGGTTCTGTGGGTTGTGCTTTTTGAGATTTGTTTGACAATTTCTAAATTAAGATTTATTTGAAAATTAAAATCAAATTATGATTTATTTTAAAGAATTTCTTAGTTTTATTTTCACTTTTGAATTGTTGCTAAAAATCGGTTTAGATTCTTCTTTACGTTCTATTTTTGTTGAGTTAAGGACGCGCAACTCAATAAAATTTAGAATGGTTTTAGAAAAATCAGATTCATTTTTATTCACTTAACTTATTTGCATTTAGTTTTATATCTTTTATGTGAATGTTTCAAAGTTGTTCAATTTTAACTTTAGTTTTCAAAAATTGTAAATTGTTTCAAGTTCATTATAAATAATTGGAGTAAAAATCACATCATAACGCAGAACCAAATTGTAAGCTGAGAAATTACATTATTACTACACTTAATAAAACATAGCAGATATTGGAGGTAAACATTTTGCCTTGTTATTTGCAAAAATGAAAGAACGACGCGAGATTAAGCAATAATTTTATTAATTTATTATGTCAAATTCAATTGTGAAAAGTAATGAAGAAACTTAAATCAATTATCAAATGAAAGAACAGTATTAAAATTAAATATAATGTAATTTTTCAGTTTAATTAGCACTTCTAAAAAACAGTATGCTACGAAAGCTACTTATAATGTAATAACAATGCGTTGTTATTGACGTTATTTATTTTATATTGTTATTTGCAATTTTACTGAATTAATATACAAATTATTGCAATTAATTCTGTTAGCGAAATAAATTTCATTTAAATTTGTTTTCATTCAAAAAACCAAAATCCAAGAACATTATAGGAACCTCAATTTATTTGACGTAAACCAGAAACACCAGTGCAATTTTTTAATTTTTGGAAATAAGCAAAGTGAATGTGTGGGCAAAGGAAATTCCCGAGTTCCATTTTCATGATGCCTTTTTTCCTTTTTCTATGATTGTCTCAATAAGCTGCAAAAATAGCATTAATCGCTCAAGTTTTTGCAAATGGAAGTTGCTCAAGTTTCGAGTTTTTGGTGATGTTATCTTTCGTAAGGACCCCTTGCCCCCTCGCCATTTTTTATTGTATTTTTTGTAACTCTGAAAACTCGAGAGGAGAGCAACAAGTCCATTTATTGGGTTCAATCCATTTTGCGTGTAACGCAGTTGGACAGGCCACTTGCTTTTTTTTTTCATTAAATTATTCGTTAATTTCAATAATTAATGATGTTTTAAATTTAATCTTGAGAGTGGTCCTCCCTCTGTTGTTGCACAAATGTGATATTTGTGTATTTTTTTGTATATTTGTGTACCGCCCCATGCCACGCTGGCTGGGCATTGGGGCACCTTTCTTTACTCGCGTTTTGAATGCTGCAATCTTAAACGAGATTATCTGTTTCTTTGTTACCACACATTGAACTTAGATTCGAGTTTGGGGTTGCAGAAGAGGGTGGCTTAGCATTTATCCCCAATTTTCAGGTTTATTTAATTTTAAGACCAGGAGGAAAAGGGTTCAGGAACAAAATTTTGCGTTTTTGGGACTGAACCCATAGTTGATAAGTTTGTTTAAAAAAAAATGCGTTTTCTAACACCGTGGGGGGTGTTAAGTCGTTTTTCTTGCGTCAATTTTTGCGTCTTGCGCCTAACGATTTTATTGTGTAACTAATCCATTCTTTTTCAGGCTTTTTTTATTACTTTTTGAAATACAATACAATATACTAATGAATAATAATCATTTTTTTCAGGTCTTTTTCAGGGCGTTAAAAAAATTTGCAGTTGTCATTTGCGCGTTTGGTTTTCTAACACTGTGGGGGGTGTTAGATCGTTTTTTTGGTGTCTTGCTTTATTTTTTGTCTTTTGATAAAACATTAGCTTTTGGTTAGGCAGGGCTTTAATACAGATCTATTCTTTTACAGGTTTAAATTTATTTGTTGAAATACAACACAATATTTTAATCAATACTAATCATTCATTTTCCGTACTTTTTCAGAGTTTATATTTATTGTAACAAATAAAATATGACGGTGGTTCACAATATAAACAACAAATGACCACCAAATTAAAGAAAAGATAATGAAATGTTCTTAGTATCAATTAATACTTTACAATTTCAAAACGAAGACTAGAAATGATCAAAATATAATTCCACTACTTACTTTATAAATAATTTCTTGAATTCTAAATATTTATATCTAAAGTTTGAATAAGGAGCTTTAGTTTGAATAATTGACTTATTATCAAAGAGACGCAATCAAATTACAAATAGATATTAGGTAAATTAAGTTACCGCCTTTAAATTTTGAATTTGTGCCAACTGGGTCATCTATGGGATTAACTTTACATTAAGTAAACGTCAACTAATAATTAATTTGATAAGGGAATAATTGATTGATAAAAAGGATGTAGCCATGGCAATAATCTATTATTTAAAATTTTGTAATATAACAATAATGTACAACTACTTACTGTTTGATTTGTTAATTTAGTTAGAAAGAATGTAATTTTTGCCATACTAACCCCAAAATGCAGATGCATCTCGCATGGAACACGTGCTTCCAAGATTTCTTTTGAATACAAGTGGGAAAACGTTATCAAGAAATGAATCAATCGCAAAGAAGAATCATTCAAGCTTAACCGATTGCAATTACAAGAATAATCACACAGGTAGATTGTTTACTTTTTGTATTTGTAATAAGAGTGCATATGATGTAATAGCAAACCAATATTACCTTACATATGAATACTTTTTTTAATTTCAGTAAGAGTATGGCGTCCAACAAAGACACCCTAAATCCTATTGAGCAAGGGCTTATTTCGCCCCAAAGCGAAGAAGCTCCCGATGAAGGCAAAGTGAGAATGAAAAAAGAGTTGGGTTTACTTGAAGGTGTTGCTGTTATATTAGGCATTATATTTGGTTCAGGTAATATACTGCTTTGTTTGCAACATATTTAATTAAAACATTGCGTTGTTCTGGCTCCATTCTTACAGTCCATTAATTTGTTGTATTTTGACTTTTAGGAATTTTTATATCGCCCAAAGGAGTAATACAAGAAGTGGATTCGATAGGATTTTCCTTGGTGGTTTGGGTACTTTGTGGATTATTATCAATGATCGGGGCTCTTTGTTACGCAGAATTAGGGACCACTGTACCAAAATCAGGCGGAGATTATGCCTACATAAATGAGGCTTTTGGACCTTTGCCCGCCTTTTTGTATTTATGGGCAGCAAATTTAATATTTGTGTAAGTGCATCTCTCTTAATTAATCTTCAGAAAGTAGAGGAATTTTTTTTATATTGTAGACCCACAACAAATGCCATAATGGGGCTTACATTTGCTAAATATGTTGTCCAACCATTTTTTCCTGGTTGTGATGTTCCACAAGTGGCCATTGTACTTATTGCAACAATCACTATATGTAAATGAGCAGCGTTGCAATTGCATTTAATTATGTAAAATTACTTTCCAGCATTTCTTGCCTACTTGAATGGATATAATGTTAAGGCCACAACTCGAATGCAGAACGTGTTCATGTTTTGCAAAATTGCAGCTCTAGTTATGGTGATATTAGTTGGAATTGTGTGGATGGGTTTGGGTCATATGGAAAATTTTGAAAATACATTTGAAGGGACCACATCAAACGTTGGAAAAATTGCCAAAGCATTTTATTCAGGAATATTTTCATATTCTGGATGGTATAATGTTTTTCTTTTCTGAGTATATATAAAATAATTTAGGAAAAATGTCTTTTAGGAACTATTTGAACTTTATGACTGAAGAACTGAAAGACCCTTATGTGTAAGTCTAATTTCTTTCTAATTCGAATTTACATGTCTGATGGTCTTTATTTTAGGAATCTTCCAAGAGCTATTTATATATCCATACCATTGGTTACTGCGATCTATGTCTTGGCTAACATGGCATATCTAGCTGTTTTAACACCAGAAGCAATGCTGGCATCCGATGCCATTGCTGTTGTAAGATCTCCTCTTGATTTTTCTTATTTGATATCTAAAATTGTTAATTATGAATTAGACGTTTGGCAATCGAGTAATGGGAAACTGGGCCTGGTTAATACCAGTAATGGTTGCAATATCTGCTTTTGGTGGATTAAGTGTACATGTAATGGCTTCGTCTAGAATGCTATTCGTCGGAGCTCGAAATGGACATTTTCCAGCTTTTCTCTCGCATTTAAATATCAACCGGCTTACTCCTGTGGCATCTTTAACATTTTTGGTGAATTACTTGTTTGACATTTTTTGTAATTTACATTTATCTAAACGTGCTTCTATTACAGAATTGTTTATCACTTTTAATGTTATTCATTGGTGATATACACAAATTAATAACCTATTGTACTGTGGTGGAGTCTTTTTTCGTAATGTTGTCGGTAACTGGGCTTTTGTATATGAGAAAAACTAAACCTAATATTACTAGACCGATTAAGGTATATCTTGTTGTGCCCGTGGTCTTTGTTTTATTATGCTTCTTTTTAATTGTAATGCCTTGCGTGGAAGCACCTTATGAAGTAGGCATGGGAGCTTTAATAACGGCTTCTGGAGTACCAGCCTACTATTTTGGGGTTTGTTGGAAGACTAAACCACGCTGGTTTCAAGCTATTATGTGTAGGTCCTTATTTAAGTTAATCTTTAATAAATTGCACTATTTTATTTTTAGGTAAATTTACAGCAGTGTGCCAAAAGATGTTTGTGGCAACTCACGAAGATTGATTTATAATTATTGAATCCAAATGAATTTTCTAGTCTAAAAACGTGATTTATTCCTATATTTATTGTTTGATTAATTTGTAAGAAAAAAAAAGAGGTATATTTATTATCATGTTAAAGTGTTTTGGCTTTTTGCGTAAATTACCAGTTCTTATTTTTTTTCTACAAGAATAAAAAATAATATTCTCATAGCTGTTATAATTATATTAGTAGAATTACCAATCAACATAGTTGAATAAAACTAATGTGATTTAGGAAATTATCGGTACTCTTAATTAAATTATGGTTCTACTTTTATATAATTGTACATTTTTTAAATATAACACTGTTTCTGATAGATTTGGTCTTTAAATTCAATATAGACTAATGTTTTTTTCAATTAAGAATTAATTAATTTAAAAATACATACTTTATTATAAAACTAGTTTGTTAGTTTGTTAGTAGATGTAGGGGTTTGTACCTTGGATGTGTTTTAGTTCTCACTTTGTCTAAAAGAGTGTATAACATAACCGATGAATGGTGAATCAGGGTGTTTAAGTTGGGCGTAACGGTTGTAATGTAGTTATGGTTGTTTTTAAAGTGTTAATTTGTTTATATTATATATTGATTTCTTCTAAAGCAGGTAATTAATTGATGTTTATAACTATGCACTAGCTTTCTTATAAATAATTACTTTAAACATGTTTCTGTTATGTAAAATGGCGGTTGGATTATTATTAATTAGTTTATAGACCAATTTCATAGTTATCCAACATGTTATAAATATAAACTAATGTTTTGTATGTAGTGCTTAATATCGATATAATTTATTTATTTATTTAGTAGTTGTTGGATACATATAAGTTCGTTACCAAGACATTACATTTAGGGTGACTCATTCTTGATGTTCTAATTGTTCTTTGAATAGTTATTAATTACATTTATTTTTTTAGAAATTTATGACGAATATGAGTGCTTTTCGCCACTTATGCAGAGGGCTGCTGTAACCGCTACATCTTCTTTGAGAGATCGTGGTCCAAAGAACGCTATATTATATGGTACATTTTAAAATATTTCTATTAATATCTATTTAATCGTTTATTTGTTAAAAAGAGGTATTAGTTAACAACGTTTTAATTTTAATCAAACAACCTATATGAGTATTGTATGGTAATTTAAAAACCTAATGTGATTAGCATAAATGCTGAGAAATGCTTGTGGAATATTTAAGAGTATTTGTGAAGATGGCATAATTTATTTTTCACATGCACTTCGTACAAAAATTATATTTGTTAAGATGTGGCAGCTTAATATGTTTTTGCAGGTCACCAGATTAGTCGGGATTAAATTTAGCAACATAGGTGTAAATGATGGCTAACAGTGTCCGTTGGTTTTTCAATTTCTCCAAATGGACTCCCACAGAGGCCGATATATTGTTGGCTGCAGCGTGTGTGCAAATAGAAGAAAAAGAACGTTTGTTGCGATTTGTATTTAAAAAAGACTTTAAATCGTCTCTTATCGGAAGAATAATGATGAGAAAATTTGTACATCAAACAACAGATATCCCTTATAACGAAATTAAATTTAGTAGAGACGGCAATGGAAAACCGATTTTACTATTCCCCAATCTAAACGAATCTGTGGATTTGGCTTTCAATGTTTCTCACCAAGGAAATTTTGTAGTACTTGCCGGCGAAGTTGGAATGAAGCAGTTGGGAGTGGATATTATGAAAATGGAATATACAGGTGGAAAAAGCCTAAGCGAATATTTTAGAATTATGAGGAAACCCTTTGCTGAATTAGAATGGAACGAAATAAAAGGGAGTGGCACGGAGAAAGATCAAATAGCCATGTTTTGCAGGCACTGGTGTCTGAAAGAGAGCTACGTTAAGGCAATTGGAGTTGGAATAACCGTGAACTTGCAAGATATCAGGTTTAAAATTCACTCGAAACATATCAAACAACATTGTTTTACGTTTGACACCGAATTGTTTGTTGGAAATGAGAAAAAGAACTGGATATTTGAGGAAACATTGATTGACGAGGATCACTGTGTTGCTGTGGCTTTGTGTTGTGAGAAACGAGAAGGAATCGTGTACGAAGAACTTAATTTTACTAATCTTATGAGAAATGCTATCCCTTTGTTGGACTTTGATCAAGATTATTGTAAAAAGTATTTTACAAAATTAGATACGAGTTAGTTATAAAGTTTAATTAGTAAATAGAGACCTTAAATATTTCATAAGCATTTTTTTATTGAGACATATATGTGTGTAAAATGATTGATTTTACTATGAAGGGGATTATGACAATCGTACCACTTCTGTAATGGCACAGAAAACTTTGACAAATGTTGCATGATGTTTGTAATTTATAGTTTTGCATGTTTATTTTGAATTTGATTTATTTAGTTTGATTTATTTGAATATCTTCCGTAACTGGATTAAAGACTTTACTATCTCGTTAAATTAAAATCAATTGAAATCAAAAATAGGACATAAATCTTTGGCCATTCCAAATTATTCTACAAAACTTTTTTTAAAAAGGTGGAAATGCATGGTCAGCACAGAACAATGACTTTGATCAACAACTCATTATTGATTTGGGGCAAGTCATGAATGTCACTCGAATATGGACTCAGGGTAGAACTCATAGTAACGAATATGTAATGGAATATAGTGTCAGCTATGGTAGTAATGGCTATGATTACACAGACTACAAAGAACCCGGTGGTGATATTAGGGTGAGGTTTAATTTTTGATCAAATTAAAACAAAATTCTATTCTTCGGAGCATTGTATTTTTAATGACTTATTAGCATCTATAATTTATAAACAACAAACAAATTTGTAAGAAATTGGGCGCTCAATGGAAACATTTATGAACTTACCAATGTTTTCTTCTCTTTATTAGGACTTCTTCAGCCTTCTAACACAACGTTAAATTAATGACATGAACTAATATTCTTTCATCGATATAAAAATGATATTTGCTTGAATAAACTATTACCCGAGTTGCAAAATATGCATTGAAGTTTGCTCATTATTATTTTACTGAACAATTATTTATTTTTAATGAAGGAACAATTTCTATTCAAAATTTTTTTCAATGAGTAATGGATGAGTTCTCCACTACTCATTTTTTTAATGAGAAATGCATTGTTTCTCAATACTCATGTTTTTAATGAGTAATGTATTTTTCTACAGTGCTCATTAATCTTTTAATGAGTAACTTAATATTTATCATCAAAACTTTTTTATGGAAAACCGTGTAAATCAAAAACAAATCAAAATATTCATTATCTTTTACATTAGGATTTTTGCAACTATGGTATAATGTCATTACGTTAATGTTGTATTTTAGAGGTCTGAAGAAGTTGTAATAAAGAGAACGAAACGTTGCTGAATTTATAAAAGTCCATATTGAGTGCCCAATTTGTTTGTTGATTGTATTTTTAATTGATTTATTTGTTTATTTTTTAAGACAAACCTTTATTTTTGTTGGCTCGTTTAGTTTTGTTTGGTGGAATTGGGATATAAGAAGCTTGCTTAATTTTTAGTTGTATCGATGGTGGTTTGCTGGTTACAGTACTAAACGATTACGACTTTCTTTTTCTTAAATATCGACTAAGTTATAAACCGAAAACCTAAACAATTAAAATCTTATTTACACACATTTATAATCTGTCGTTCACATATTCTTTGCTTCGCTTATTAACTCATTCCTAACTCTTGGATATAGGAGACTCTGCTTGGACACCGGAAGAAAGCAATTATTATCAATTTTTAACATTGGATTTGGGTGGTCGCTTTGAGATACGCTCTATAGCTACACAGGGGCGAAGCAGGTCGAGCTCCTTCGTAACAGAATACATTGTTCAAATTTCTGACGATGGAGATGGGTGGAGGAGCGTTACAGATCCTTTTGGACAAGCTGAGGTGCTACTTTCTATTATTCTAAACACACAACTTTCTATTAAAACACCTTAAACAATTTTTGTACAAAAATAAGGGTTTGTTCATTCCTTCTCTCTTAGGGAGTCTTATCTGTATTAATTTACCGGCACTGTTTAACAGCTGTTTAAGAGCAACACCGATGGCGATTCGGTTCATAAGAACGAATTCGAAGTCCCAATCATAGCCCAGTGGCTTCGAATAAATCCCACACGATGGAGAGATAGGATCTCGTTAAGAGTCGAATTGTTTGGCTGTGAATATGGTGAGGTCTTTTGTTAATGTTAATTTTATTCTTAATGGCACAAATTGTTTGTTTTTTAGAATCCGAGGTAATGTATTTCAATGGTACTTCGTTATTAAGAATGGACCTGCTTCGCAACAGCATCGCTGCTTATAGAGAGAGCATTCGATTTAGATTTAAAACGTCGGATGCGAATGGAGTGGTCCTCTACAGCAGAGGCACTCAAGGAGACTTTATTGCCCTACAATTACGAGATAACAGAATGCTTTTAAATATAGACTTAGGTAAACGTAGTGTGCTATTTTGTTCTCTTCGTTATTAATCTGTGAATGCTTAGGTTCTGGAATCACTACGAGCTTGTCGGTGGGCAGCTTATTGGATGACAACATATGGCACGACGTCGTAGTCTCCAGGAATTATAGGGATATCTTATTTTCGGTCGATCGAGTTGTAGTACAAGGAAGAATAAAAGGGGAATTTAGCAAATTAAATCTGAATCGCGGTGTAAGTGTTTTTACTTAAGGGTTCTGAGTACCAAATTGTGTGCCATATACTTTAAATTTTTGTAGAAATTAACAAATTAAAATAAATTCAAAGGCATATTCGGATTAAGTTAGATGGTCTCCTCATGCAATAATTTTCAACACTCTATCTTCAAAAAAGGGTCATATTAAATTTACATTTAAAGTCGTCGGCACGAAATTTGGTACCCAGTGCACTTCAAAAATTCTATTTTCTATTTATAAATTAAAATTTTCAGCTTTACATTGGCGGAGTAAAAAACATGCAAGATGGATTAGTTGTTACGCAAAACTTTACGGGATGCATAGAAAACATTTATTTAAATTCGACCAATTTGTTGAAAGAGATGAAACTAGATTTAAATAAAGGTTGGGGATTACGTTACAGGAATGTCAACGCCGCATATGGTTGTTTAGTAAGTTTTAAAGTCAACTAGGGTGTAAAATTCATAAATGTTGTTGTAGGACGTTCCGTTAATATCTGTAACCTTCTTAACATCGGAGTCGTATGCACGACTGCGAGGATACGAAGGAATGCATTCCATGAATGCCTCTTTCGCCTTTCGAACTTACGAAGAAAACGGATTAATGCTTTACCACGCTTTCTCTTCGTCGGGACACGTGGCTGTAAGATCTGAATGCCCACGAAACTATCTTAAAGATAATTATTTTTTTCTTGAAGATTTATTTGGAAGATGGAAAAATTAAAGTTGAGCTCGTCACACCAGACAATCCACAAATCAATTTGGACAATTACCCAGAACAATTTAATGATGGAAGATGGCATATAGTCGTGTTAACTATCGGAGTCGATGTCTTAACATTGAACGTTGACTATAGGCCCATGAAAACAACGCGATTTTTAAAAATAACAACAAGTGGTCTTTATATGATTGCTGGTAGACTATTTATTTATATATTTTCGCATAGATCATTTAATTTATGTGAGATTCATTTAATAGGTGGAGTATCTGGAACGATTGGCTTGACTGGGCAAAAGATTCCTGGTTTTATCGGGTGCATGCGAACTATTAGCATAGACGGCAACTATAAGCTTCCCACCGATTGGACTGCAGAAGAATACTGCTGCAAGGATCAAGTTATTTTTGATTCTTGCCGAATGATGGACCGGTGCAATCCAAACCCTTGCGAACATGGAGGTATCTGTAAGCAAAATCATTTGGAATTTATGTGCGATTGCATGGGAACTGGTTATGCAGGAGCCGTATGTCACACTTCTTTACATGCTCTCTCGTGCCAAGCTTACAAAAATGTCCAAGCCGTCAACCAAAGAGCTCAAATTAAAATTGACGTGGATGGGAGCGGGCCTCTTGCTCCCTTCCCAGTAACCTGCGAATTTGAAGCCGATGGCACGGTTAATACAATTTTGCATCACATAAACCCGGAGACTACGCCCGTAGACGGTTTTCAGGAGCCCGGCAGTTTTAAACAAGACATAATCTACGACGCCAACGACGACCAGATCGAAGCTTTATTAAATCGTTCGACGGTATGCAAACAACGCATTCAGTATTCTTGTCGATCTTCTCGTCTGTTTAATTCGCCATCGGACGAAACAAACTTTAACCCTTTTTCTTGGTGGGTGTCGAGACACAATCAGAGAATGGATTATTGGGGCGGAGCTCTTCCGGGCTCCAGAAAATGCGAATGCGGTATTTTAGGTAACTGCATCGATCGCACCAAATGGTGCAATTGTGATGCTGGGTTTGAAAATTGGGCCGAAGACTCGGGCGATATTACCGAAAAAGAAAACTTGCCCGTCAAACAGCTGCACTTCGGTGACACTGGAAATGCTCTGGACGAAAAGGAAGGTCGTTACACTTTGGGATCGTTGATCTGCGAAGGGGACGATCTTTTTAACAACGTGGTCACTTTTAGAGTTGCCGATTCTACGATTAATTTGCCCGTCTTTGACATCGGGCACAGCGGTGATATATATTTTGAGTTTAAAACCACAAACGAAAATGCAGTGCTATTGCACGCGCGCGGGCCTACCGATTACATACAATTAAGCATCGCGAACGGCGATATGATGCAATTTAAATACGAAGCCGGCTCCTCGCCCTTAACTTTGAATTATAAAACTGCTTATAGATTAGCTAACGATCGTTGGCATTCTGTTTCGATCGAAAGAAATCGTAAAGGTGCGCGCCTCGTTATTGATGGCGCCCTAAAGAGCGAAGTTCGTGAAGACTCTGGGCCTGTACGTGCTCTACATTTAACTTCGAATCTCGTACTGGGGGCTACCATAGATTATAGACACGGCTTCACCGGATGTGTAAGAGCCTTATTATTAAATGGAAATTTGATCGATTTAAGAGGATACGCTCAAAGAGGCATTTACGGCGTATCAGAAGGTTGCGTAGGGAAATGCACGAGCAGCCCTTGCCTGAACAACGGCACCTGTCTCGAACATTATGACGGCTATTCGTGCGATTGCCGTTGGACTGCTTTTAAAGGTCCAATTTGTGCCGACGAAATTGGTGTAAACATGAAGCCAAGTTCTATGGTTAAATACGACTTCATGGGCTCGTGGAGATCGACCATAGCTGAAAAAATAAGGGTCGGTTTCACAACTACGAATCCGAAAGGTTTTCTCTTAGGTTTCTCTTCGTATATTTCCAAAGAATATATGACCATTATGGTGTCGAACTCTGGACATCTGAGGATCGTTTTTGACTTTGGTTTTGAACGCCAAGAAGTTATATATCCCCATAAGCACTTCGGACTTGGGCAATATCACGATTTAAGGATTTCGAGAAAAAATATGGGATCCACTTTGGTTATGCAAGTTGACGGTTACGCTCCAAGGGAGTTTAATTTTGATATTAAGGATTCGGCCGACGCGCAATTTAATAATGTTCAATACATGTATATTGGAAAAAACGAATCGATGTCGGAAGGATTTGTTGGATGCATTTCGAGGGTCGAATTTGACGACATCTACCCCTTAAAATTACTCTTCCAACAAAACGGGCCGCCCAATGTCAAGTCTTTGGGATGTGAGTCGTGTTAACTTCGTTTTTAACTAGGTGGTTGTAATAATTTTGTATTGTAGCACCTCTTACTGAAGATTTTTGTGGGGTCGAACCGGTCACTCATCCACCCGATGTCACGGAAACAAGACCACCCCCCATCGTGGACGAAGACAAATTAAAGAAAGCATACAATCAAACCGACTCGGCTATTCTTGGGAGTATGTTATTTGTAAATGTGTTAATTTTTTTTTTGCAATGTGATCTTTTTTTTAGGTATCCTTGCAATTATTTTTATAGCCTTGGTGATATTAGCGATATTAATAGGACGATACCTGCATAGACACAAGGGAGAGTATTTAACGCAAGAAGACGCAGGTGCAGATAATGCAATCGACCCCGACAATGCAGTCATACAGGGTACAACCGGTCATCAAGTTCAGAAGAAGAAAGAATGGTTTATTTAGTAATAAGTATCCCTTAATTCAATTTTACATCGAGTACGTCATAGATTTATCTAAATCAAAAATAGGCCTGGCAGTATATCATTTTTTTTAATACAAAAAGAACATTAAGCCAGTTCACTGCCGCTTCATTGTAAGAGTCAAAGATCTTGGAATTCTTATCTTATTACCAAAAGCATAGTACGTTTTTATTATGTATGACGACTTTTTTTTTGCTTTTTAATAGAAATCTTAACGGTCTAGAACTGGGTGCAAATTATATGCGAAAGTTTAGAAAGAGTTTATCAATTTTCTATATGATATTTTTCTATGCCTCAAAAAATTATGTACAAATAAGTGGTTCATTATAAAAACTACTATAATTAATAGGTGTAGGTTTTTGCAGACTTATGTAAGTCGAACTAAATTTTAACAAATTACTTAAGTTAATTTACACTTAATTTAGATATCAGAGTATTAGTTTTCCGTCCATTTTAAATTATATTTTTTTTATTGCTTTTAACATTTAAGGCATTCGTATTCTTCAGCAAATTGTAAACATATTTATTGTAAATGCGATCACACTTTAAACTTTTACCAAAAACGATCTTCCACATTTGTGAACACACAGAGTGCCTTTAAACGGCACTTGGCATAAAATACAATTTTGAAAAAAATGATTTTTAGTACGGAGAGTGTTTAAATGTGATTATCATTAATCGAAAAATTTTCTTGCATTTGTAAATAAATTTTTTTAATACTAAATCTCTTGTTATAGTTTAGCCGATCAGCTTCTTTGTGTATTTGCAATTACTACAGCCGTACCTTATGTTTGTTCATTGTAATTTTAAAAATTATTTAATGTCTCCTCGAGATATTGTAAATAAAATAATCACAAATTATCTAATATCGTAGAAAATAAGGAAACGGCAAGACGAAGAGGAAAACAAAGCCCAAGATGCAATCAAAAAGTTGGAATGCAAAATAAATTAGTCGTTGGAGTTGTTCGGAGGAGATTTTTAATTGAGCGAAAGGCTCACTGGAAAGGTATGATTTTTAATTTATAGTATTAACATTTAAGAAAGATTTTAATTCGCAAATTTATTTATCATTTACAAATGAGTGACTGATACAAGGATCAGATATAAATCAGCCTGGACCTATTATTTCTAATTAAACTATTCGAAGAAACCCAATTAACGTGACAGTCGAAAAATGGACACAACTTTTTTTTTTAATTCCTATATTTAATGAATTGAGCTTTGTGTTTAATACTTATGAAAACTAGAGCGTCGATTCAACAATACATTGGCAGATTGTCGAATCATCTACGAACTTATTAACTAAAAGAACAAGTCTGGACGTACGTGTACATGCATTCAAGACGGAATGAATATAAAAATCTATCTAAGAAATTTTTTAAATTAATCGAAAAGCCTATTAGGAACTTACAAAATAAATTAGCAACAATAACACAGTCGACACCTCTTCATTTAAAACGCTAGGACTTTTCTACTAATTTTCGCTTACATACACCACCTTTACTCCATGATGGAAAATTCGAAATTTATCACCGTATCTCTTAGAATTTTTTAAAAAAACTAATTTTAGTAATTCTCAATGGGCATAGCCCAAGGGTGCTCCACGTGCCCATATTGTATGGCAGCCAAACGTTCCCTTATCCTGTTGTATAAAGGTTTCGCATGTTCAGTCGTAGGAATTTGTAAAACCCTCCCTAAATATTCCACCGAAGATATAGGACTCACTATACAAGCCGTTCCGGACCCGAACAATTCCAAAAGCTGAAAACGAAACATTTTTATTTACAATCGAAACTAAATCGACAGCTTTAGCACTTACCCTATTTTCCTCTTGTAAGTTTATGACTTCTCCCATTGTAATGGTTCTCTGTTGTATTTCAAACTCGCCCCATTCGTGCGCCAATTGTAGGATGGACTGTCGAGTTACCCCTGGCAAAATCAAACCGTTCAAAGGGGGTGTCGTCAAAATCCTCTCTAGAAAATTAGATTTATTAGTGGAAATAATCCGCTGCCATGACGTAATATGCAAATACTTTACATGACAAGTGGGAAAGAATGCTAGTTTTATTCTTATTGTTTTTGGATTAGATATCAACAAAAGTACCTATCAAAATCTTGGGAACGATTCTTTATGAAATACTCTTATCTGAACCTTGATAAATATTTTGCAAGGTCGATATTTATATACACATACAAGTGGAATGTTAAGCAATTCTTAAATAAACTACGTAAATTTGCGAGCAGCTTTAGTTTTCTAATTTAGATGTTGCAATTAACAAAAAAAGCTGTCGTAGTTACAAGATAAAATGTTTACCTCCACGTTCGTTAACGTAAAACATAAATATGTTCATAGTGCCGACTTCGGTGAGCTGATGGTCTTCCCCGTAGAGCCATAATACTTGCTGGCACCCCCTTCGTAGAGCTTTCCTCTGGACCCTGATCGTTGGGCCGTAGTTCGAGCCCATCTTTCGGTCGCCGCAGCCCCCGGGCCAAGCCCTCGTATAGGAAGGATCGGCGAACAAGGCGACCGAATCGTTTTTGTCGTCGAAGTAGGAACCCACCGGACAAAGTATTGTAAACAGAAGGGCCGAATCGGATTGTTGCACTCCCAACGTCCCCTATAATTATGACCAAGTTGTTTCAAAACACAAAGTTATCGGAGGTTTCATAATTGTACAAGTATTGAATTATAATTAGATTTTTTTTTTCAGGAAAAGGTCACAGATTTGTCGTAGATAAATGATTGTAAAGCTACGTGCCCACTTGAAGAAATACTCTCGATTTCTCAAAAAATGAACACATTTCAGAGAGCGAACGTGTTGAAATTTACTTTCAAACGGACACGGAAAAAAGTTCTTAGTTTTGAGAACAATTCGCCAATTTTGAACACATTTATCAAAATGGTCTAAAGATGAGCTGCCAGAATTGGTTACCTATTTTATGGAAGTCAAAAGAGAAAAAAAGGAAGAAATGCTACAAATTTAATTGTACTGGTATCCAAATTCACTGAAAAATTTAAATAGAAGATCAACTTGTTTAAAGTATACAAGCCAAACGTTGGTATTAAAAGTACACAATTTTAGGTGCTACAAGAATTTAAAAAAATGGAATATAAACACAGCGGAGAAGGGACTAATGCCCTTTACGTAAGATATTGACCCTATTTTAAAGCCCCCAAATTTTTAATTCTTGTTTTGACAACGAACAACACAAATTCCTCAATTTCGACAATATCTTTACTCGATTTTTGCAGATTCCACCTTTTGACCTAAATCTTGACAGAATAGTGAAGATGGTTCTGAGAGTACCATCGATGGTTAAGCTCTCAAATGGACACTTAGCATAAGACTTACGTCTATTCCGATGAGCGTTGGTCTTATATAAAGACTAGAAGCTTCGCTGTGGGGCACCCATTCCTGATCGATGGAGACCAAGCGATTCATACATTTTATCAATTCGACACCGTCGAAAGTTGGAAGACCCGAACCTTTAGCGGACAAGTTCATACGTTGCATATTGAGATCGGGTCTGAATACTCGAACTTTTCCATCGACGCCCCTGTACGCCTTCAATCCTTCGAAGAGCTGCAAATTATGTTTCGTTTTTGTTTTAGACTAAGCACAATTTGAACGCAACTTGCGCTTTAAAAAAATTAAAATTGGCGTGCCTTTTGTGTTTGACTGTTGACAAAAAAATTCGTTCCACTTACCTCTACGGCATAATGCAGGACCTTGGCAGCCGGGTGCAAGGCTATATTTTCGAAGGGTATTATTTGAGGCTTTTGCCATCCCCCTAAGGCTTTGTGGTAAAAAATTTTGAGCATGTGATCCGTGAAGATTTGACCAAATTTTAATTCGCTCACGTCGGGCTTTGAACGTAATTGGTGGGGCTCTGCAAGGGTGGTTTGAAGATCGAAATACTGAAAAAAGGAACAATTAGAAAACTACATTTTTGTTGGCTCATAAAAATCCAATAACGTAGACGATTATGTGGAATTAAATCCAAAAAATCAACTTGAAGATCTACGATCTGTAACACAGGATCGCTTGCGAATGAAAATAATCAAAAGGAATAATTAGATAAATTAACTATGGATATGGACGAATTGAAAATGGGATCGAGGTTTTCGGAAAAGTGTGGAAATTCTTAATTAACGATTGCGTTATTTGGTATTGAATGATACTTTTAAAATTGATAACATTATTAATGACAAACTATCGAAATGCATTGTTTGTAAACAAATTTGTACCTTAAATGTAATTTCGTTGTCATATTCGTAAGTCCTGTAGTCGTCGACGCCTAAAACTTCTTTAACTTTTAAATGGCAACTTCTTATGGCTTGCTTTAGTTTGTGTTGGTGCCTGAGGACCCACCTACAAGCACACTATAACAATCTCGTTGAGTTGCCGCATTCATTTATGATTTTTTTTTCTTAATTACAATAATAGTTGTATCGGATGGTGTTCCGAAGTGTCTTTATCTGTTCGTTCAGAGATGTAAAAATAGACCGGGTATCTTAATTATTTCGAAATTTGTAGTAGTTGAAAGTTTATCATAATTTCTAGATAATTCTGGTTAATATTTTTGTGTGTGTTCTTACTCTTGAATCTTAAACAATTATATCGACATTAATAATTATGTGTTTTTTCCTTTGATAGCCGTTTTAACAAAGTCACTGGAGAAAGATTATTATCATTGAATGCTTGACTTTCTGGGAGGACGCTTTCATCTTTTTGCAATAAAAAAAATTCTCTGGACAACAATTATGTTGAATATTTATTATGGGATATAAAAACATCGAACCTTCCTAGTATGACTTGCTTAAAGCAAAGCTTTTTGGATTTTATTCGATGAAAGAAGGTACCGAACAGGTAGAGAACGCACACTTTTTCTCTATTCATACTAAATTATCAGTTCAACTCACCTGAGATGAATTTAATGTCATTTTTTTCTAGCAAACTATACTACGATACTGAAATAAGAATAATCACAATTATAAAATACTAGAAATCAATTTTTAAAGACGTTTACAGCCACAATAACGCGTCCTTAACGATTTAAACGACGTTTAAGATGATACTGCGATTTCAAAACGATGAACGTTAATTTATCAGTTGTGAAGCTGAAAGTATGTATTCTTATTTTCAGTAACTAATGTTTATCAGGCATGATACGTAACATACATTTGTGACGCAACAAAATGTTTATTCTAAATGTAAAGCAAAACACTGCTCGACCGAATTTCCATTATTAATTCAGCATTAATGTTAATGAAAGATCACGACCTCCACTTTAACTTTGATTTAATGATATTCTTTTTATATTTTTTATGTTCGCCTTATCAGCGCCTAAAAGATGTATCTTAAACGACCGATTTCGGTTAAATATTTGAATTCGAATTCGTCGGGGAAAGTTGTAGGTGTGTCGGCGCAACGCGCAATTTAAAGGTTTTGGGTGAAATGACGCCTAATTTATAAGTTTGACATTGTTTTGAAAACAATGAGTTTACATTATTATTTATTTTAATTAAATTAGCAAACATGATGTTTTTAATTAACAAAAATCGTTGAAGAATTGTAAAGCGTCATCTGTGACCATTTATAAAGTAGAAGCTTGGAGAGTTTGCCGATAGAGGTAGAAATGGTCAATCGAAGAGGTTCGTATCGTGGCTAATGTTGTAACGTGCTGCTTACATATTAGTGATTTTGAAAAAAGAAAACGAGTTTTATGTTTATTTAAACAAATGTGTAATTGTTATTATATGTAATGCATGCTTCAAGATATTTAACGATTGTTTCAAAGGTATGTGTTTGTAACAAATCTACTACAAATT
Source organism: Sinopyrophorus schimmeli (assembly GCA_036325965.1). Classification (NCBI taxonomy): domain Eukaryota; kingdom Metazoa; phylum Arthropoda; class Insecta; order Coleoptera; family Elateridae; genus Sinopyrophorus; species Sinopyrophorus schimmeli. Next base: position 3,892 of record JARFIZ010000051.1, on the reverse strand, counting down.
ACTGAACGTATTTTCAGATCAAATTATTTCAGTTAAAATGTCATAATGGAAAACGCTTGATGTGTTATAATAAAACAACAGTAATTGAACCGCCAGATGAGAGTGCTTCTATACCTAAATATACACCACGTAAAAACGAAAATATAACTGAATTAAAAGCCAGGTTAACACTTTGAGTTTTATCATTGTGTCTTTTCTTATAATGAACTACTTGTAGGCTTCTCTATCAATCACGTAAAAGAGGTATGTTAGAAAATGGATTACTACTGAGCACATTTGCTGCTATGCATTTATCAAATATGAATGTCCCAGATTTGAAGATTTACGATAAGTACTTGATAGTGCTAATGCAAATAGACATACAAAAACCTATCCCGGTTTTAGATTGATCAATGAGCCAACCAACGATTGGGATTTGTATTATTGGGCAGCTGGAATAAAAGAAACGCCAACAGAATTTCAGAGCCATATTATGGATAAATTAAAACAACATGTTCAAAATGCTAGTAGGGTTTCCCGAATACAACAACCGGATTTGTATTAGTAATTCAGTATTTAAGGAATTAAGCAAATGTGTTATTGTCCGTACAACAATACATATACTTATTTGTTATCGTATATGAAACATGTTGAATATAAAGCGTTTAGGTCAGGCATGTCAAACTCATTAACCAGGAGGGCCATATTAAATATTAAATAGCGGGCCACAAAATAAAGAAAATGGAAATATGTATGATGTATATAAACAAATCAATACATACAAAGTAATAATACAGATAATGTAACATCAAAAAATATAGTGTTCATTAAACAGCTTGGTTGTCAATCCCGAGGGGCCAGGAGTTTGACATGCCTATTCTAGATGCAGGAGTACTGATTCCCTATTGCTTTCAACATTTCCTTGCTTGGTTTAAGACTATTGCATATTAAAGGCCAACTTAGAAAGGCGCCTAAAACTGTCAGGAAAGATTGCTATTTCCGTCCATGGTTCAAATGCTGATAGTTTCTTAAAATAACAATCGCGAACACAGACACTGCATAAACTACAATAAAAAGCGTCTCTTTATCTAACTGACTCGTAATAAATTCTAAAGATTTGAAACAATTTAGTTTATTTAACGGGCAACAAGCCGAACCAATCGCTTTCTGAACGAGCGTTATGCATTGTTAGAGGTAATAACAATTATTTGATTTACACCTCTTTAGAAATGGATATAATTTATGCTTTCAGCGCAAGAAGTAGGCGAGGAAGTCGATTCTGACGTGTACAGCCTACAAAAAGACATGCAACGTATTCGTTGCCTTATTTGGTTTTATTTTCCGAACCACTGTGCGTGTCCTTGTATACACAGGCTACATCATAGATGTTTAATTTCTGATCTCGAGCAACTTCTCCAAGTCTACAATTAAACAATTAGGAAATGGTCGTGACCAATCGGAACTATTAAGGGAATGGTCATTTCAAAAATTAGGAACATTGTAAGAGTAATATTTACGCTCCGAACCACCTACATAAGGTATGATTAGCACATTAGTCAGCTTAAATTTATAACGCATTCTCCTACTGCCAACGGTAGTCACGTTAAATATTTGTACGTGCATATGTATAATACAGGGTGTCCCAAAGTAGGGGACCAAATTTTAACGGTAGATAGGGTATGAAATGCGAAGACGGAAAGTCTGTTATTGTTTTTGCACTTGACCCACAGATTGTAGATTATTAATTCATTTTGGTGGCTAATCATTAGGTAGCTATAGCAGTAAGCAGAGGATAGAGGGGCGGAGGGATGTATTTGTTTTTTTTTTTCTGTAAAAACGCTAAAGGACCCTTCTTTGCAGAATTTCATTCCCTATCGACTGTTAAGCTTTGGCCACCTACTTTTGGGACACCCTATATACTACTTTTGGCCAAATCGACAGCTTTGTAATATTAAAATAGATAAACACGTAGCGATGAGCTCTATCTAGAATTTTCAACCGATCTCTTTTTACATTGAATCCGGTGAAGGTCAAGACGCCGTATTAGAGGTTTATCTTTATTTGCGGGTAGGGGTAGTTTTACTGTTCGGGTACCGAACGAAAATTTCGGATCAATAAGAGAATTTGGAGTGAGTCACCGCAAAAGTGTAACATAAGATTTTTTTCACAAAACAGTAGGGCATTTGGTAAAGAATTTGGTCTATTTATGTAGAAGCAGTGGCGTAGCCCAGCGGGAGCGGTTCGCCGCGGGCGGCACTTTTTCGGGGCGGAAAAATTTCACAATCATAATAATATCTCGTAATCTGAATTAAAAATTTAAGCAATTTGTAACAAATATGTCTATTATGTACAGTCAAACTAAGAAGTAATCAACACCCTAGAAACAGAGCTACAGTAAACGTACTATTCCAGGAGACAAAATCTGGCGCTGCATGGTTAAAAAACAATTAAGATTGATCTTTGTAATTTTAGTATCTAGAACTAAAGGTACTAAAATTACAAAAAATTACAAAATTACTGTAGGTCTGTGTCTAGGGTGTTGATTACTTCTTGGTTTGACTACATGGGCTTCTTTATTTGTATTCTGTCCATCAACCAATAACAAATTTATTCTTGTCGAAAATTTGTTTAGATTTTCGATTTAAATACAGTGGAAACTCGGTTATCCGGACTAATTATTGTTGCAGCTCATCCGGATAATGGAAAAAAAAACAATTTTAGCTTGCTAGGTATTTATTTACAAAAAAATCGAAACAAATAAGTATTAATTATAAAACCAACAATACCAAATAGAATCATAAAATGTTTAGATAAAATTAACAGTAAATTGATCATTTCTTAATTGTGGCGAAAAGCGGAGTGCGCACATTCGAGCTTAAAGTGGCACATTTCCGCTCTCGGGAAAATGTGCCACTTTTCGCTCGAATGCGCACATCCTCGCATTAATTTTTTTTCCTATACTAATTATTTCTTTTTTAAACAAAATAAATCATTTTAATTTAGTTTTGTAGAATTTTTGATTCGAAAAATAATATACAGGGTGATTTTTTTATGTTTCTAGACATTTTGATTTAGGCGTCCCAGTTTTTAATTAAAAACACTTTTAGAAATTAAATTTATTATTGTGAATCATGCTTAAAACCGAGTGTGCACATTCGAGCTCAAAGTGGCACATTCCGATCTCGGGAAAATGAAGCGCGCCGCTCCGCGTCGCGCTTCATTTGCCTCCCTCGCTCGGAAATGTGCCACTTTTTGCTCGAATGTGCACATCCTCGCATTAATTTTTTTTTCTATACTAATTATTTCTTTTTTTAACAAAATAAATCATTTTAATTTAGTTTTGTAGAATTTTTGATTCGAAAAATAATATACAGGGTGATTTTTTATGTTTCTAGACATTTTGATTTAGGCGTCCCAGTTTTTAATTAAAAACACTTTTAGAAACTAAATTTATTGTTGTGAATCATGCTTAAAACCGAGTGTGCACATTCGAGCTCAAAGTGGCACATTCCGATCTCGGGAAAATGAAGCGCGCCGCTCCGCGTCGCGCTTCATTTGCCTCCCTCGCTCGGAAATGTGCCACTTTTCGCTCGAATGCGCACATCCTCGTATTTACGAAATTTATTTATATTTAAATCAGTTGCGCCAAAAAAGTATTTCTTTCGAGTATTTTTGTGAATTAAATTGCCCCCCATTTTCGCTTCGATTCTTATTTTTGAGGAATAGTTCTATTATGTATTTTAGAACAGCAGTTTCCAAACTATGCGTCGTGGATTATGTATAGGTAAATACAGTCGAAATCCGACATCAACTTATTCAAAAAAGCACGAAAATTGACTTTTAAAAATCCCGCTGTAAATGTGCCACTGTGATTTGCTCATTCTTGATTCACTACAATGGCCGCCAATTAATT